>CM022303.1:512550935-512891929 GCA_011799875.1 Thinopyrum elongatum
CCTTAAACCCAGTTCTTGCCATAAGTGTCGACCATATCTACCTATGGATTGAATAAGATCCTTCAAGTAAGTTGTCATCGGTGCAAAAAGAAATAAAAATTGCTCCTAAATATGTATGATCTTTTATTGTAAGGGAAAATAAGCATTGTACGAACTTGTGATGGTAAAGAAATAAAAGTGACCGACTGCATAATAAAGGTTGCTATCACAAAGGGCAATATAACATGATGCTCCTCTGCATTTAGGGTTTGCACATCCAAAAATGAAAAGCGTAAGACAACCTCTGCTTCCCTCTACGAAGGGACTATCTTTTAATTTTATGTATTTAAATTTATGCAAGAGTCAATAGTATTCCTTCTCATTTCAACCTCAATTATTCTATAGTTGGCAAGTATCATGTGGTGGGGAAAGATCCAAGAATACATGGCCATTCAAATATATTTGATCATGAATTATTATTGTTGACAATTATATATATGATAAATAAGTTGGGAGGCGAAACATTAAGCCCCTATCTTTCTCTTTGTTCAATGGATGATATTTGTTCTAAAAATATGCTTTGAGTGTTAGCAATCATGGAAGACTATATGATAGTTGAGTATGTGGAATTTGCTAAATCCAAGTTCTTACATAGACCCTTCCTGAAAATAAGATGAATTACAATTGTTTGATGACTCAGAACATAGTTTGTTAGTTTTCAAGAAAGTTTATGGTCTATACTTTAACATGTGAATAGCTTGTTACTTGATCATGAGAAGCTTTATGAGATGAGCTACTGTTTATGATATATAATGATGCTAGAAAAAGTGTTTGGAACTATCATTGATCAAATTTATGCACTATGCTATCATTCACACTTCATAAATTATTTCTTTTATCATTTACCTACTCGAGGACGAGCATGAATTAAGCTTGGGGATGCTGATACGTCTCCAACGTATCTATAATTTATGAAGTATTCATGCCATGTTTACAACAATATTATATGATTTTGGTATGATTTTATTAGAACTAACCCGGACTGACGTTGTTTTCAGCATAACTACCGTGGTGTCGTTTTTTGTGCAGAAATAAAAGTTCTCGGAATGGGCTGAAAATTTACGGTGATTTTTGATGGACCAAAAGAGACCCCTGAAGCACCAGAGCTGGGCCGGGAAGTAGACGAGGGATCCACAAGCCTGGGGGGCACGCCCACCCCCCTAGGGCGCGCCCTCGAGCTTGTGGGCCCCTCGGGCACCCCCTTGACGTGAGACCGACGCCAAAAATTCCTATAAATACCCAAACCCCCAGAAAGAATCCTAGATTAGAAGTTCCGCCGCTGCAAGCCACTGTATCAACGAAAACTTAATTGGGACCCTGTTCTGGCACCCTGCCGGAGGGGGAAATCATCATCGGAGGCCATATTCATCATCCCGGTAGCCACCATGATGAGGAGGGAGTAGTTCACCCTCGGGGCTGAGGGTATGTACTAGTAGCTATGTGTTTGATCTCTCTCTCTCTCTCGTGTTCTTGATTTGGCACGATCTTGATGTACCGCAAGCTTTGTTAATATATTTGGATCTTATGGTGTTCTTCCCTCTTTACCTTCTTGTGATGAATTGAATCTTTTCCTTTGAGGTTTTGTTATGTCGGATTGAATCTTTTGGATGTGAGTCCACTTGATGTATGTCTTGCGATGGGATATCCATGGTGACAATGAGATGTTCTATTGATTCACTTGATGTATGTTTCGGTTATTAACTTGTGGATTCCCATGGTGACATTGGGGTAATCTATGCATAGGGGTTGATACTTGCTTTCATATTCCTTTCTCCGATAGAAATCTTGGGGTACTCTTTGAAGTTCTTTGTGTTGGATTGAATATTATGAATCTGAAGTTGTTTGATGCATATCTTATAATCAACTCACGGATACGTGTGGTGACATTGGAGTATCTAGGTGACATTAGGGTTGGTTGATGTGTATCATATGGTGTTATTCTAGTACAAACTCTAGGGCTGTTTGTGACACTTATATGAATAGCTCAAAAGATCGATCAGAAAGAATAACTTTGAGGTGGTTTCGTACCCTACAAACAATTCCATCTTATGTTCTCCGCGATAGGAACTTTGGAGTGATTCCTTGTTGCACATTGAGGGGTTGTTATATGATCCAATTATGTTATCTCTGTTGAGAGATTTAGCACTAGTGAAAGTATGAACCCTAGGCTTTTTTTTCAAGCATTGCAATACCGTATTTTTCTCACTTTTTTTACTAGTTACCTTGCTGTTTTTATATTTTTAGATTACAAAAACCTATATCTACTATCCATACTACACTTGTATCACCATCTCTTCGCCGAACTAGTGCACCTATAAAATTTACCATTGTATTTGGTGTGTTGGGGATACAAGAGACTCTTTGTTATTTGGTTGCAGGGTTGTTTGAGAGAGACCATCTTCATCCTACGTCTCCCACGGATTGTTAAACCTTAGGTCATCCACTTGAGGGAAAATTGCTACTGTCCTACAAAACTCTGCGCTTGGAGGCCCAACACGAGTCTAGAAGAATAAAGTTGCATAGTAGACATCAGCCGCCACCGCCGAAGACGACGCCTGCATATTATACTAAGCATATCAGGTCCCTGTATATTCGATTTTCGATCATTTGTCGGCATTTCTAAATCCGACCAGAGTCTCGGGGGCTACCGCTCATTGTTGCTATCATCTGTATCTCTAAGTTATTCGACCCTCGCATGAGGTTTTCAAACTCACTCAGGGCTCGGGGGCTACTGTATATGAGGCTGCATGATCATATAAGAGAAATTTTCTAAGAAAAAGGGCATTACATGGTTTACCTTGAAGCCCATCAAGAGGCCGCTGAAAGCCTCCTTCAGTACGTTGTCCACGGACCGAATACTTTGCAAAACCGCGCCCATCAGGACACAGTGCTCCTCGGTGCCAGAGGAGCTCGTCAACGCCTCCTCCATCATGTCCGGCCACCCAGTCGAAACCTGCTCTATAGCGGTCTGGGATGGCGGAGTCACCTCGGCTCTTCCCTCTGTGGAAGCCGGAATGGTTGGCTCCTGGTGCCTTAGCGGCTCCAAAACCATTTTGGGGGAGAGCTTGGACTGTCCAGGCTCCCCCTCTTTGTTCCCTAGAAGGGTCTTACCCTCTTGGTCTTCGACGGCCGAGGTATGTGCCTCGGCCATAACAATGTCGCCCCCCTCCCCCTGTGTTCGGCGGGGGAGGGGTTCTCCTTGACAGGACCTCCTCGGTCTCCCCAATTATCTGGGGAGGCGAGGCGCGTGACCCTGTCCCGCTCTCTGCCAGCGTAGCTGGTGTAGAACCCCCTTCCGAGACTTGATCGGTAGGGAGGTCGCGCGGCGGGATGCAATATTAAAAGCAGGCACTAGGTCAACAACAGACTTTTGTTCGACCAAAAGTACATGGGTGCGTATCTTTGGGCCCAAGGCTTGGCCCTGGGGGTCCTCCGAGGAACCTCTTCGGAGGCCTCGGAGTCCTCGGCAAAAGCTAAGCTGTTGCCAGACAGGGCCACCTTGGCCCTGCATTGTCTCTTCGAGGCGGGAGAAGGCTGATCCTCCTCGGCATCAAGGCTGATGTCTTCCTTCTTGGAGGGCCAGTCCTTCTAGGGCTTGAACAACACCTTCCAAGGTTGGGTGTTGGAAGTGTGGTAGAAGCAGAGCACGGTGGCGGGGTCCTTGGGCTTGTAAGCCCACATGGGGGAGACCCGGTCTTGGAAGGGAAGGATGTAGAGACAGAGCATGATCTAGATCACATTGGTCAATTGAACCCCTTGCCCTATCAAGTTGGATACTTGGTTCTGCAGCGATGCCACCTCCATGGTTGACCCCGAGTCAAGGCCTTTCTTGTCCACAAGACCAGCCTCATGGGGGGTCTGGATCTAAAGGCGGGGATCACTGCCCAATCCGCGTTTCATGGCTCCATGATGTAGAACCACTCCTTCCAGATCTTGCCAGTCTCGATGAAGGTACCCTCTGGCCACTCAACCCGAGCGAGCTTGCTGATCATTGCCCCCCCGCTGCAGTTCGCCTACTAGCCATCGACGATCTTCGGCTTGATGTTGAACACTTTCAGCCACAGGTCAAAGTGTGGCCGGACCCGAAGAAAGGCCACGCAAATGATGATGAAGGCCGAAATATGCACAAAAGAATTCGGGGCAAGATCATGGAAATCTAACCCGTAGAAGAACATCAAACCCCTAACGAAGGGTGGAGGGGAAAGCCTAGTCCCCGAATGAAGTGAGGGAGGAACACCACCCTCTCGCCAGGCCTCGGCGTGGGGACGGCCTGGCCCTCCTCCGGAGCGAGGTGGGCGACATTGGCGGGAAGATAGCTCGTGCTCTTCAGCTCCTGGATGGTGCTCTTAGTGAGATGGAGGCCTCCCACTTGCCCTTAGACCCGGAGCCAGCCATGGCCGGATTAGGGAAGGGGCTGGAGAGGTTCTTGGAAGGAAGAATGGATCTGGGCGTCAGAGGGTTGGAGAGGTAATGGCGCAGGGGGGAAGTAGGAGCGTGAGAAGGGAATGGTGGCCGCTCCCCTTTTATGGGCTATGGTAAGGCCAAGAGTCCTTTTACAGCGCCACAGACCTCACCACTTCCCGATAAAATCATGTCGTTATGCACGCGTGGGATAGCAGAAATCATTGATCATATCCCTTAGAAATGGGGCACAATATCTATATTGATGGGACGTGCCAATGGGAAAACTGCATCGAGCCGCGAACCGAGTTTTCATGACTATCATGTGGTCAGGTCAGGTCGCGACCCTTCTGCAGAAAGTTGTCAGATAGGGTCGCTGTTCACACTTGGGCGGCTGGCCTTCAAGGTAAGTAACTCGTACACTTTGGAAATCGTGGCATAATCTGGACAACGCGTGGGCGGACATAGCCGAGCAGCCCTTGAGGATTTAATTAAAGGTGACTGCAGGCCTGGTGCAAATACCCTAGGAGGAAGGGAACTGGTCCACAAAGCCGGTCATGTTCGCGTACACTTCGGCTTCGAAGACTAGTTCGGGGGCTACTGAGGGTGTCCCGGACTAAGGGGTCCTCGAGCTGCCGGCCAATCTCTCATGGGCTGGACTGGTGGGCCGCTCTTGACTTGCAGAAGGAAGGCCAGACTACAAGCGGCCCCATGCTCTGGAATGAAACCTCAGAAGACTTGACGTATCCTCCAAGTCTTGATAGCGTAACCGGCATGTTTGTCCCCTCATAGTAACCAACCATGTGTAACCCTATGTGCCCCTGGTGTCTATATAAACCAGAGGGTTTAGCCTCTAGGGGGGAGAACCATTATCGCCATACCTGTCTAGGGTTTAGTTCATCTAATCTCGTGGTAGATAAACTCTGTAATTGTCATACAAACACATCAATACAATCAAGAAGGACGTAGGGTCTTACCTCTTTGAGAGGGACCGAACCTGGGTAAACGATGTCTCTATGTTCCCTATTACCCATCGATCCAAGATCCACAGCTCGGGACCCCCTACCCGAGATCTGCCGGTTTTGACAACGACAGTAACCTCACGAGAAGCTTACTTTGAAACTTCCAGTGACGATGACTCTGAGTGTGAAGCTAAACCTAGCTATGAAAAACTTGCTAAAATTTCAACTGAACAACAAACTACCATGGAAAAGATACAAAAATGCTAGACAAAAGTGATGATCTGTTAGATGAGGAAATGCATTGTAGTCAAGCTATGTCTGAAGAACTCAGACGTCTTAAGTCAGAACATGATGAACTTGAAAGCCGTCATGTGGCCCTCTCAGCCCAACACGAGAAGTTTTCCTATGAATTGCTTCAAAGTAAGCAAGAACTCGAGAAGCTAAGAGCGTCTCATGATGATCTTCGAAAAGAGAATGATTCATCACTCTCTCAACAGATCAGCACCTCTCAGGAAGAATTTGTTGCTCCATGCTTAAAATGCCTTGAACGTGATAATGCAAATTCTTCAGCTGAATGTTGAAATGCTGCTATATGTTCAAGTGTCTCTGTGGTTTCAATTCCCTCATATGAGGATACCACAAGTGTTACTAATGAAAATGCAGGTCTGAAGTAATTGTACGTAACTGGCATGTGCAAAAGCCTCAAAGGACATCAAACCCTTTGTGATGTGCTCAGGAAGCAGATTCTGAACAGGAACCCTAGAAAAGAGGGTATTGCTTTTGAGAGAAAGCTAAATGTTGATGGATCTTATTGGAAACCTGAGCAGTATCCCAAAACCACATGGGTTGCTACAAAAGGACCTCCAGTTGATCCATCCACTCTATCTGGCTACAATTGTGATATTCCTCATTCTTCTGATGAGGCATTTGACTCCAACTATAAGCTATTCAAATATCAGAATGCTGAAGTATTTGCTAGATTTGTTGGTACTAACTGCAGGAATGGTCCTCCTGTGAAGAAAATCTGGGTGCCCAAAAGTCTTCTTCAAAGTCTTTAGGTGAATGTCATCATGACACCACCAAAGAAGAAAAACCCCAGGGCACATTCTTCACATGGACAAAATTCGTCAAATGGACGTAGACCAACATATGGTCACACTAATGCCTTTGTTTCGTAGGGAAACAAACAACGTTATGATGAATATGTGCACTATTCGTCAAATCACTATGTGCACAAAACTTCGAAGATTTTCTCTGCTTATTCTTTCGAGTAGTATAACCCTCCCGTGAAGAGAAATGCATAATCTTCAATGCCTAAGTTTTCTATCAATGCATTGCGCTATATTGCTTCTCAGCCACCCATTCAAATGTGGGTGGTTAAGAAGAAGAACTAATCTCTTCTGCAGGGTCAGGTCTTCAGACACCAAAATGTCTGATGAAATTGCTGAAGCCCTGACATGATGCTTGTAGGGATGCAAGCTAATCAATGATGAAATGAATTTCTCATTTCACACATCCCCTATGCTGCTAGTTATACAATACTGATGAAATTTACTAACGAAATTGATCATCATATTCTTCAAATTGAAGTATATGAACTTGTAAGTGAAACTAATGCTTCTACAGGATGACACACCTAAAGCCACTGAATGGGTCCTGGACAGTGGATGCACAAATCATATGACTAGTGACAGGAATGTCCTCACCGATGCTCCCCTTACTCTATCACATCTGAAGCATATCACCTATGCTGACAAAGGAAAAAGCAAGGTATTGGGTTTAGGTAAGGTTGCTATCTCAAAGGATCGACACATGGAAAAAGTGATGCTAGTCGAGTCCCTAGGATACAATCTCTGTCTCAATGCTTTGTGATCTTGATATGATTGCCATCTTTGGAAAATATAGATGCATTGTGCTAATGGAATCTGACAAGTCCAAAATCTTCGAAGGCTTTAGGAGAGGTGATTTGTACATTCTAGATTTCTCTATAGGTCCTCAACCTGCCACATGTCTACTGGTAAAAGCTTCAGAGTGCTGGCTATGGCATCGACGACTTGGACATGCTGGCATGAGGAATTTGAGCGCACTCGTCAAGAAGAAGCACATCATTGGCGTCGAGGGCACCAAATTCGTCAAAGACCACCTTTGTGGTGCTTGTGTGTCTGGAAAGATGACCAGATCCAAGCAATCCGTGAAGACTATCATGACCACTACTCGTCCCTTTGAATTACTTCATATGGATCTCTTTGGTCCCACTCATTATGCCACATTAACCAATGCAGCATCACTCTATGGATTCGTCATAGTTGACGACTATTCTTGTTACACCTGGGTGCATATCATTACCTTCAAGACTGAAGTGCAGGGCATCTTCAGACGATTCTCAAATCAGGCCATGATGAATTATGGTCTCAAGATCAAGCATATCAGAAGCGACAACGACACCGAGTTCAAGAACACCAGCCTTGATGACTATCTTGATGAACTTGGTATCACTCACGAGCTATCTGCTCCATACACTCCCCAGCAGAATGGAATCGCCAAGCACAAGAACATGACACTCATCGAGATGGCTCGCACTATGTTTGACGAATACAAGACTCCTTGTAGATGGTGGCCTGAAGCAATTGATACTGCATGTCACATCCTCAGTTGGGTATATCTTCACAAATTCCTCAAGAAGACCTGATATGAGCTCCTCACTGACAAGAAACCTAATGTGAGTTATTTCAAAGCCTTTAGTGCTAAATGCTGAATCAGAGATCCTCATCACAGTTCCAAATTTGCACCGAAAGCACATGAAGGTTTTATGCTTGGTTATGGAAAGGACTCACACACCTACAGATTCTTCAACACCTACCATAACAAGGTTATTGAAACTGTAGATGTGCGGTTCGATGAAACTAATGGCTCGCAAAGAGAGCACATGCCTCCTGTGCTAGATGAAATGCCTCCTGAGGAATCCTTCAAGTTGATGGGCATTGGAGAAATAGTGCCCAGTGAAGAAATAGCCGATGATGAAGTGATCATTCCCCATCATGAAGAAACTGCTGATCCTGAAGGAAATGACTCTGAGGAAAATGCTAAAAAACAACAACAAGGCCCTCGTCCTGCTCATCTACGAGTGGCGAATGAAGTGCAAATTGAGAAGATCCTCAATAACATCAATGCACCTGATCCCCTCACTCGCTCAAGAGCTTCACATTTAGCTAAGTTTTGTGGGCATTTTGCATTTGTCTCTATCATAGAGCCCACCGAAGTTGATGAAGCATTTTTGGAGCCTGAGTGGATTCAAGCCATGCAAGATGAATTGCATCAATTCGAGCTCAACAACGTGTGGGAGCTGGTGAAGTGTCCTGATCCATGCAAGCACAATGTCATTGGCACCAACTGGATCTACCGCAACAAGCAAGACAAAAATGGCCAAGTGGTGAGGAATAAGGCCCGTCTTGTCACTCAAGGGTACACACAAGTTGAGGGTATCAATTTCGATGAAACATTTGCACCTGTTGCTAGGCTTGAAGCTATTCGTATATTGCTTGCATATGCTAACCATCACAATATTCTCTTATATCAAATGGATGTGAAAAGTGCATTCCTCAATGGTAAGCTTGAGGAAGAAGTATATGTTGCTTAACCACTAGGCTTTGAGGATCCAAAGCACCCGGGCAAAGTCTTTAGACTCAACAAGGCACTCTATGGCCTCAAGCAAGCCCCACGGGCTTGGTATGATACACTGAAGGAATTCCTGAAGAAAAAGGGTTTCAAACCTAGTTCACTTGATCCTACTCTTTTCACAAAATCTTATGATGGTGAACTATTCATATGCCAAATATATGTTGATGATATTATATTTGGTTGCACTAACAAGCGTTTCAGTGACGAATTTGCGTACATGATGCATGAAGAATATCAGATGTCCATGATGGGAGAGTTGAAATTCTTCCTTGGACTTCAAATTCGTCAACAACCAAATGTCATCTTTATCTCTCAAGAGAAATACCTCAAATATTGCCTGAAGAAATTCGGCATGCGGGACTGCAAAGGCCTCAATCCAATGCCTACAAATGGTCAACTCTGCACTGACAAAAATGGTAAAGATTTTGATCAGAAGGTATACCGCTCCATGATTGGCTCATTGCTTTACCTATGTGCATCTAGGCTAGATATATGCTTAGCGTTTATATGTGTGCCCAATTTCAAGCAACACCGACACACCATCAGGCTGTGAAATGAATTATTTGATATTTAGCTCACACACCAACGCTTGGACTATGGTATCCCAAGGGCTGATCTTTTGATCTAGCTGGATTTTCTGATTCTGGTTACGCTGGAGATCGTGAGGATCACAAGTCAACATCAGGCACATGTCATTTCCTCGGACAATCTCTTGTTTGCTGGTCCTCAAAGAAGCAGAACAACGTCGCACTTTCTACAACGAAGGCTGAATACATTGCCACTGGTGCCTGCTGCTCTTAGTTGCTATGGATGAAATAGACCCTCAAGGATTATGGCGTCAAAGTGAAGAAAGTCCCGCTCTATTGTGACAATGGGAGTGCCATCAAGATCACCCACAACCCCGTGCAACACTCAAGGACGAAGTTTATTCAGATTCGTCACCAATTTCTTCGTCACCATGTGCTGAAGGAAGACATCGTCATCGACCATGTGAATACTGAAGACCAACTAGCTGACATCTTCACTAAGCCATTGGGTGAGAGAAGGTTTTGCATGTTGCGGTATGAGCTAAACATCCCAGAATCTTCGAATGTTTTCTGAAATGGACACACATCCTAACGCTTATGCATTTTTAATGACTTCGATGCACAACACATGTAGTAACGTATCTCTTCAATCAATGAAGACTTACCCTCTAAGTGTGAAGAAATTAATGAAGAACTTGACTCTCAGAGACCTACGATAATTGTACGCGGTGTCTGTATTCATTATAGTACTTATACGGTGGGTAACGCCACCGCCTCTTATTGACTTTCTTCAAATTTGAGTTTTTCGTTATTTGCAATTTCGTCAAACTTTTCAAATTCATCATTATAGGTTATTCTTCATTGCTTGAGCTGATATATATATACATACATACATACATACATATATATATATATATATATATACATTTGAGTTTTTCCATGTCCTCAACAGCATCCACATATTGCTAATTCTTCCATTTGATTTCTTCATCTATGTGGATGTGATCGGACCCTCAACCCTCTATGATAAAATCAAACCACTCTGTTCACAAATTATTCATATGCGTTCTACTTGACATTGTTCAAAGTCTTCACTGTGTCCTTGACAGCTGAAGAAATTGTGAACACATTTTAAATACTCAAACAATTTTTTTGGCGGTTGCCACAGTAACTTAATCCTGCGCTTCACACGCGTGGATAAGCATGTGTGACGCATGTCACTGAGATCTGAACAGCCAGGGGCTTCTCTATCCAAAATCTTCGGACCCCTCAGTTTTCACTACGGCTATAAATAGCCTTGACCCTGTCAACATAGTTTCACTTCAGCTCTTAGCTCCCGTCGCTCTCAAATCACAAACCCTAGTGCTGCCGCTGGATTTCATCGCCGCCCGAGAAGAAGAGCTTCACTGCCTCGACTTATTCAAATTTAAGATTTTTGTAATTTGCAATTTCGTCAAACTTTTCAAATTCGTCATTACAGGTTATTCTTCATTGCTTGAGCTGATATATATATATATATATATATATATATATATATATATATATATATATATATATATATACATTTGAGTATTTCCATGTCCTCAACAGCATCCACATATTGCCAATTCTTCTGTTTGATTTCTTCATCTACGTGGATGTGATCGGACCCTCTCCACTCTATGATAAAATCAAACCACTCTATTCACAAATACTTCATATGCGTTCTACTTGACACTGTTCAAAGTCTTCACTATGTCCTTGACAACTGAAGAAATTGCGAACACATTTTAAATACTCAAAAAGTTTTTTTGGCGGTTGCCACAGTAACTTAATCCCGCACTTCACACACGTGGATAAGCATGTGTGACGCGTGTCACCGAGATGTGAACAACCAGGGGCTTATCTATCCAAAATCTTTGGACCCCTCAGTTTTCACTATGGCTATAAATAGCCTTGACCCTGTCAACATAGTTTCACTTTGCCTCTTAGCACCCGTTGCTCTCAAATCTCAAACCCTAGCGCTGCCGCTGGATTTCATCATCGTCGGAGAAGAAGAGCTTCACTGCCTCGACTTCTTCAAATTTGAGTTTTTTGTCATTTGCAATTTTGTCAAACTTTTCAAATTCATCATTATAGGTTATTCTTCATTGCTTGATATATATATATATATATATATACACATTTGAGTTTTTCCATGTCCTCAACAGCATCCATATATTGCTAATTCTTCCATTTTATTTCTTCATCTATGTGGATGTGATCGGACTCTCACCCCTCTATGATAAAATCAAACCACTCTATTCACAAATTCTACATATGCGTTCTACTTGACACTATTCAAAGTCTTCACTGTGTCCTTGACAGCTGAAGAAACTGCGAACACATTTTAAATACTCAAAAAGATTTTTTTTGGCAGTTGCCACATTAACTTAATCCCGCGCTTCACACGCGTGGATAAGCATGTGTGACGCGTGTCACTGAGATGTGAATAGCCAGGGGCTTATCTATCCAAAATCTTCGGACCCCTCAGTTTTCACTACAGCTATAAATATCCTTGACCCTGTCAACATAGTTTCACTTCACCTCTTAGCTCTTGTCGCTCTCAAATCTCAAACCCTAGCGCCGCCGCTGGATTTCATCGCTGCCGGAGAAGAAGAGCTTCACTGCCTCGACTTTTTCAAATTTGAGTTTTTCGTCATTTGCAATTTCGTCAAACTTTTCAAATTCGTCATTATAGGTTATTCTTCATTGCTTGAGATGATATATATACACACACATTTGAGTTTTTCCATGTCCTCAACAGCATCCACATATTGCCAATTCTTCGGTTTAATTTCTTCATCTACGTGGATGTGATCGGACCCTCTCCCCTCTATGATAAAATCGAACCACTCTATTCACAAATTCTTCATATGCGTTCTACTTGACACTGTTCAAAGTCTTCACTATGTCCTTGACAACTGGATAAATTGCGAACACATTTTAAATAGTCAAAAAGTTTTTATGGCAGTTGCCACAGTAACTTAATCCCGCACTTCACACGCGTGGATAAGCATGTGTGACGCGTGTCACTAAGATGTGAACAACCAGGGGCTTATCTATCCAAAATCTTTGGACCCCTCAGTTTTCACTACGGCAATAAATAGCCTTGACCCTGTCAACATAGTTTCACTTCGCCTCTTAGCTCCTACCGCTCTCAAATCTCAAACCCTAGCGCTGCCGCTGGATTTCATCACCGCCGGAGAAGAAGAGCTTCACTGCCTCGACTTCTTCAAATTTGAGTTTTTCGTCATTTGCAATTTCGTCAAACTTTTCTAATTCATCATTATATGTTATTCTTCATTGCTTGAGCTGATATATATATATATACACACACAATTGAGTTTTTCCATGTCCTCAACAGCATCCACATATTACTAATTCTTCTATTTGATTTCTTCATCTACGTGGATGTGATCGAACCCTCTCCCCTCTATGATAAAATCAAACCACTCTATTCACAAATTCTTCATATGCGTTCTACTTGACACTATTCAAAGTCTTCACCGTGTCCTTGACAGCTGAAGAAATTGCGAACACATTTTAAATACTCAAAAAGTTTTTTTGGCGGTTGCCACAGTAACTTAATCCCGCGCTTCACATGCGTGGATAAGCATGTGTGACGTGTGTCACTGAGATGTGAACAGCCAGGGGCTTATCTATCAAAAATCTTTGGACGACTCAGTTTTCACTACGGCTATAAATATCCTTGACCCTGTCAACATAGTTTCACTTCGCCACTTAGCTCTCGTCGCTCTCAAATCTCAAACCCTAGCGCCGCCGTTGGATTTCATCGCCGCCGGAAAAGAAGAGCTTCACTGCCTCGACTTCTTCAAATTTGAGTTTTTCATAATTTGCAATTTCGTCAAACTTTTCAAATTCTTCATTATAGGTTATTCTTCATTTCTTGAGCTGATATATATATATATATATACACATTTGAGTTTTTTCATGTCCTCAACAGCATCCACATATTGCTAATTCTTCTGTTTGATTTCTTCATCTACGTGGATGTGATCGGACCCTCTCCCCTCTATGATAAAATCAAACCACTCTATTCACAAATTATTCATATGCGTTCTACTTGACACTGTTCAAAGTCTTCACTATGTCCTTGACAACTGAATAAATTGCGAACACATTTTAAATACTCAAAAAGTTTTTTTTGGTGGTTGCCACAGTAACTTAATCCCATACTTCACACGCGTGGATAAGCATGTGTGACGCGTCTCACTGAGAAGTGAACAGCCAGGGCTTATCTATCCAAAATCTTTGGACCCCTCAGTTTTCACTATGGCAATAAATAGCCTTGACCCTGTCAACATAGTTTCACTTCGCCTCTTAGCTCCCGTCACTCTCAAATCTCAAACCCTAGCGCCGCCGCTGGATTTCATCGCCGCCGGAGAAGAAGAGCTTCACTGCCTCGACTTCTTCAAATTTGAGTTTTTCGTCATTTGCAATTTCGTCAAACTTTTCAAATTCGTTATTATAGGTTATTCTTCATTGCTTGAGCTGATATATATATATATATACACATATATATATATATATATATATATACATTTGAGTTTTTCCATGTCCTCAATAGCATCCATATATTGCCAATTCTTCCGTTTGATTTCTTCATCTACGTGGATGTGATCGGACCCTCTCCCCTCTATGATAAAATCAAACCACACTATTCACAAATTCTTCATATGCGTTCTACTTGACATTGTTCAAAGTCTTAACTGTGGCCTTGATAACTGAAGAAATTGCGAACACATTTTAAATACTCAAAAAGTTTTTTTTGGCGGTTGCCATAGTAACTTAATCCCGCACTTCACACACATGGATAAGCATGTGTGACGCGTGTCATTGAGATGTGAACAACCAGGGGCTTATCTATCCAAAATCTTTCGACCCCTCAGTTTTCACTACGACTATAAATAGCCTTGACCCTATCAACATAGTTTCACTTCGCCTCTTAGCTCCTGTCACTCTCAAATCTCAAACCCTAGTGCTGCCGCTGGATTTCATCGCCGCCATAGAAGAAGACTTCACTGCCTCGACTTCTTCAAATTTGGGTTTTTCGTCATTTGCAATTTCGTCAAACTTTTCAAATTCGTCATTATAGGTTATTCTTCATTGCTTGAGCTGATATATATATATATATATATATATATATATATATATATATATATTTATATATATATACATTTGAGTTTTATCATGTCCTCAACAGCATCCACATATTGCTAATTCTTCCATTTGATTTCTTCATCTATGTGGATGTGATCGGACACTCTCCCCTCTGTGATAAAATCAAACCACTCTATTCACAAATTCTTCATATGCGTTCTACTTGACACTGTTCAAAGTCTTCACTGTGTCCTTGATAGCTGAAGAAATTGCGAACACATTTTAAATACTCAAAAAGTTTTTTTGGCGGTTGCCACAGTAACTTAATCCCACGCTTCACACGCGTGGATAAGCATGTGTGACGCGTGTCACTGACATGTGAACAGCCAGGGGCTTATCTATCCAAAATATTTGGACCCCCTTAGTTTTCACTACGGCTATAAATATCCTTGACCCTGTCAACATAGTTTCACTTCGCCTCTTAGCTCTCGTCGCTCTCAAATCTCAAACCCTAGCGCCGCCACTGGATTTCATCGCCGCCGGAGAAGAAGAGCTTCACTGCCTCTACTTCTTCAAATTTGAGTTTTTTGTCATTTGCAATTTCGTCAAACTTTTCAAATTTGTCATTATAGTTTATTCTTCATTGCTAAAGATGATATATATATACACACACACATACATACATTTGAGTTTTCCCATGTCCTCAACAACATCTACATACGGCTAATTCTTCCGTTTCACTTCTTCATCTATGTTAATGTGATCGGACCCTCTCCCCTCTAGGATAAAATCAAACCAGACTATTCACAAATTCTTCATATGCGTTCTACTTGACACTGTTCAAAGTCTTGACTGTGTCCTTGACAGCTGAAGAAATTGCAAACACATTTTAAATACTCAATTTTTTTTTCGCAGTTCCCACAGTAACTTAATCCCGCGCTTCACACGCATGGATAAGCATGTGTGACGCGTGTCACTGAGATGTGATCAGCCAGGGGCTTATCTATCCAAAATCTTCGGACCCCTCTATTTTCACTTCGGCTATAAATAGCCTTGACCGTGTCAACATAGTTTCACTTCACCTCTTAGCTCCCGTCGCTCGCCAATCTCAAACCCTAGCGCTGCCGCTGGATTTCATCGCCGCCAGAGAAGAAGACTTCACTGCCTCGACTTCTTTAAATTTGGGTTTTATGTCATTTGCAATTTCGTCAAACTTTTCAACTTCGTCATTATAGGTATACTTCATTGCTTGAGCTGATATATATATATATATATATATATATATATATATATATACATTTGAGTTTTTCCATGTCCTCAACAGCATCCACATATTGCTAATTCTTCCATTTGATTTCTTCATCTATGTGGATGTGATCGGACCCTCTCCCCTCTATGATAAAATCAAACCACTCTATTCACAAATTCTTCATATGTGTTCTACTTGACACTGTTCAAAGTCTTCACTGTGTCCTTGGCAGCTGAAGAAATTGCGAACACATTTTAAATACTAATTTTTTTTTGGCGGTTGCCACAGTAACTTAATCCCGGGCTTCACACGCGTGGATAAGCATATGTGACGCGTGTCACTGAGATGTGAACAGCCAGGGGCTTATCTATCCAAAATCTTTGGACCCCTCAGTTTTCACTATGGCTATAAATAGCCTTGACCCTGTCAACATAGTTTCACTTCGCTTCTTAGCTCCTGTCGATCTCAAATCTCAAACCCTAGCGCCGCCGCTGGATTTCATCACCGCCGGAGAAGAAGAGCTTCACTGCCTCGACATCTTCAAATTTGAGTTTTTCGTAATTTGCAATTTCGTCAAACTTTTCAAATTCGTTATTATAGGTTATTCTTCATTGATTGAGGTGATATATATATATATATATATATACATTTGAATATTTCCATGTCCTCAACAGCATCTACATATTGCCAATTATTCCGTTTGATTTCTTCATCTACGTGGATGTGATCGGACCCTCTCCCCTCTATGACAAAATGAAACCACTCTATTCACAAATTCTTCATATGCGTTCTACTTGACACTATTCAAAGTCTTCACTGTGTCCTTGAAAACTGAAGAAATTGCGAACACATTTTAAATACTCAAAATGTTTTTTTTGGCGGTTGCCGCAGTAACTTAATCCCGCACTTTACACACATGGATAAGCATGTGTGACACGTGTCATTGAGATGTGAACAACCAGGGGCTTATCTATCCAAAATCTTTGGACCCCTCAGTTTTCACTACGGCTATAAATAGACTTGACCCTGTCAACATAGTTTCACTTCGCCTCTTAGCTCCCGCTGCTCTCAAATCTCAAACCCTAGCGCTGCCGCTGGATTTCATCGCCGCCAGAGAAGAAGACTTCACTGCCTCGACTTCTTCAAATTTGAGTTTTTCGTCATTTGCAATTTCGTCAAACTTTTCAAATTCATCATCATAGGTTATTCTTCATTGGTTGAGCTGATATATATATATATATATACATTTGAGTTCTTCCATGTCCTCAACAGCATCCACATATTGCTAATTCTTCCATTTGATTTCTTCATCTATGTGGATGTGATCGGACCCTCTCCCCTCTATGATAAAATCAAACCACTCTATCCACAAATTCTTCATATGCGTTCTACTTGACATTGTTCAAAGTCTTCACTGTGTCCTTGATAGCTGAAAAAATGCAAACACATTTTAAATACTCAAAAAGTTTTTTTGGTGGTTGCCACAGTAACTTAATCCCGCGCTTCACACGCGTGGATAAGCATGTGTGACGCGTGTCACTGAGATGTGAACAGCCAGGGGCTTATCTATCCAAAATCTTCGGACCCCTCAGTTTTCACTACGGCTATAAATATCCTTGACCCTGTCAACATAGTTTCACTTCGCCTCTTAGCTCTCGTCGCTCTCAAATCTCAAACCCTAGCGCCGCCGCTGGATTTCATCGCCGCCGGAGAAGACGAGCTTCACTGCCTCGACTTCTTCAAATTTGAGTTTTTCATCAGTTGCAATTTTGTCAAACTTTTCAAATTCGTCATTATAGGTTATTCTTCATTGCTTGAGATTATATATATATATACACACACATGCATACATTTGAGTTTTTCCATGTCCTCAACAACATCCACATATGGCTAATTCTTCCATTTCATTTCTTCATCTATGTGGATGTGATCGGACCCTCTCCCCTCTATGATAAAATCAAACCACTCGATTCACAAATTCTTCATATGTGTTCTACTTGACACTGTTCACAGTCTTCACTGTGTCCTTGACAGCTGAAGAAATTGCGAACACATTTTAGATACTCAAATTTTTTTGGCGGTTGCCACAGTAACTTAATCCCGCACTCCACACTCGTGGATAAGCATGTGTGACGCGTGTCACTGAGATGTTAACAGCCAAGGGCTTATCTATCCAAAATCTTCAGACCCCTCAGTTTTCACTATGGCTATAAATAGCCTTGACCCTGTCAACATAGTTTCATTTCGCCTCTTAGCTCTCGTCGCTCTCAATCTCAAACCCTAGCGCCGCCGCTGGATTTCATCGCAGCCGGAGAAGAAGAGCTTCACTGCCTCGACTTCTTCAAATTTGAGTTTTCCGTAATTTGCAATTTCGTCAAACTTTTCGAATTTGTCATTATAGGTTATTCTTCATTGCTTGAGCTGATATATATATATATATATATATATATACGTTTGAGTTTTTCTATGTCCTCAACAGCATCCACATATTGCCAATTCTTTCGTTTGATTTCTTCATCTACGTGGATGTGATCGGACTCTCTCCCCTCTATGATAAAATCAAACCACTCTATTCACAAATTCTTCATATGCGTTCTGCTTGACACTGTTCAAAGTCTTCACTGTGTCCTTGACTGCTGAAGAAATTGCGAACACATTTTGAATACTAAATTTATTTTTTGGCAGTTGCCACAGTAACTTAATCCCGTGATTCACACGCGTGGATAAGCATGTGTGACGCGTGTCACTGAGATGTGAACAGCCAGGGGCTTATCTATCCAAAATCTTTGGACCCCTCAGTTTTCACTATGGCTATAAATAGCCTTGACCCTTTCAACATAGTTTCACTTTGCCTCTTAGCTCTCGTCGCTCTCAAATCTCAAACCCTAGCACCGCCGCTGGATTTCGTCGCCGCTGGAGAAGAAGAGCTTCACTGCCTCGACTTCTTCGTCGTCGTACTCACGCTAGAAGCGGAATTCTTCACCTCCATCGTAGCTATCTTTTGTCGCCGAGTTAGGGCATGAAAGATCTGAACTGACGATTTCCATCATTCTGTCATCCAGTTCATCGAGTTCATCACTGGGGTAATTAAATGCTAATTTTACTACCTCATTTTGATCTTCACTCTACTTAAAAATCTTCAAGTGATGTTTTTACCACTCTTTCAATTCTTCAGCACTTCCTTTTGGCCAGTCCTATGTATTTCTACTAAGTTATGCTTAACAACTAGATTCCTCAATTGTGCAATTGTCTCAATCTGTACAACTCTGGAACCTAGGTCAAGAACACTTAGTGAAATTCCTCAAGACGATAAGGGCCAATTTCCTCAACTTGTCTATTTTTGTAAATATCTGAGAACGCATGTGACTCTTCCCAATTTCCTCGCAACTATACTCTGTTCACAGGTACAATGTCTGCTGATGAATCTCTTGGTTTTCATCAAATTAATTCATTTGCAGCATTGCTGAAGGAAAATCTTCAAACTTCATTGGAGTCCTCACGAGTTCAAAAACCTCAGTTGAAGAAAATGGCTGAAGGGAAGAGGCCTCAGAAAGGAGACAAGAGGAAAGAGGAACATATTGCTATTGAGATCCTTGATGAACTATACGCAGGGTACTGTACGCCTGACAAAAACATTCATGGCCCTGAAACTAAAAAGCAGTGCAAAACACACACTCAGAAAATCAAGAGGTACTGGATGTATGAATAAAGGGACTACAAATATGTCACCCCCAAGTACATGAAGGATTTTGCTGTGAAGCCTCCTTGCAATAGGCCACCGCTTGCTCAATGTCAACGAGCTGACCCCACAAGCATCCGTCACAGTGAACAATTCCCCAAAGAATGGGCCAAGCGTCAAGCAAAACAGGCTCAGAAGGTTGTTGAAGAATTCAACAGAGCCACAAAGGCTTCAATTGAAGCAAGTGCTGGTGGCAGTGGTAGCCAAGCGCTCCTATGAAGTCTATGCAAAAGAAGCCTGCACACAAGCCCAAGCCGTCAGACCCAAAGCCCATAGTGGCAAAGCCTGCAGCTTCAAAGGCCTCAGGACCCAAGATTTCACAATCTTCAGTGGCTCCTCCTGCAACAAGTTCCTCAATGGCAGCAACTAAAGCTTCAACACCGGTTGTGCTTGCATCTTGCCAGCGCACCGAGGGCTTTCAAACAGCCTCAATTGGCGCATCAAGTGCCTCAGCTAGTGGGTAACCATCATCTTCACTGCCCAAGCTGAAACAAAAGGTAACTACTAGCCATGGAACTAGGCCAATTCCCAAGAGCGCCTTATCTATGTGGACAGATTCATCACTGCCTCAACCAAGGTAGTTGAAGACCACAACAAGCAAGAAGCAGCCAAGTTTGGCATGGCACCACCTTCTAGTTCCTCAACTCCAACCCCTACTGCACAGGCAAGTTAGACCGCATCTCCATCTCCTCCTCAAGAGACTGCCAGGGCAACTGAAGAAGTTGCGCCTGAAGAAATTCCCAGGGCGACTGCATCAGTCGTGCCTGAAGAACCTGCCAGGGTGACTGCATCAGTCACTCTTGATTAAAATGCTCCAATGAGTTCCTCAGCAGTAGCACCACAAATGACTTCATCTTTGAAGATCATGAACCTTCCTTCTGCAACATAAGTGAAGAAAACAAAGGCTGGTGAGAAAGAAGAAAAGAAGAGAAAGGCGTCAGCTCCATCTGCGTTTGAATCTGTGAAGAAGTTGAAGACGGATCCATTGTCTTCAGTCATTCCAATTGATGCTATCCCACTTTCGTCAGCGCACCCTACACGAAATCTTGAAAACCTTCAACTGGTTCCCTATGGGGTGGAATATGAAATTCCTCAAGCTGATGAAGATGATACCCATTCTGCTGCTACCACATAGCAAATGGATGAAGAAATTGAGGTTGATACAGATGTATCTATGCCTCAAGAAGCTGCACTGACTCCTCAGCATGCTTCACTGAATGAAGAAAATGAAGAGGATGTGGATATTGATAGTGCTACAACGCTAATGCTCCACGATGAATTTTGGGAAACCACTCACCCAAATTCACCCGTCACCACTCCCCTCACTCAAGTGCCTCAGTCGCCTGCGCGCACTGAAGAAATTCATACTGGCTCTGAGGAAAGGCAACCTTCTCTTCAAACCATTCATGAAGAAATTCCAGCAGCAGCAGCTGATGAAATTACTCAAGATGACCCAATTGTCGATGTCATCAATACATCTCCTCCGCGTGCAAATTCAAATCTCTCAGCAGACACGTATACCGTTCCTACTGCCACTACTGAGGAAGTTGCAAAGTCACTTGCCGTCACTGATCCCAATGACTCAACAGGCTCTCCCTGGCCCATATTTGATGTGAGATCAAAGAAGCATAGCATCCAACCAATTCCCGTGATGCCCAAAATAGGCCGAGGCCTCAAAAGGCCAAAGTTCGATAGTGCCAAGTTCTTCAAAGAGAAGACTTTTTTCATTGGTTAGTCACCCTATGACTCAGCCAAAATCAGGCAGTTGCGCTTATGGACTCATACACAAATGAACTACTATGCTTCTCTGCTATTCGACAAGAAGAAGATCTTCCCGCACCGTCATATTCCTCATGTGGATATGGAGTCGATTCAATGCTTCAGACATGTGTTCGTTGTGCTCATGATGTTGGTCTTCCCAGCTTCTGCTCTGACGTCCGCGATTGGAATGAAGAGCTAATTCTTTAATTCTACACAACTGTGCATTTTTCTGGCAACGCTGACATCACTGCAACCTGGGCTCTGGACTTGATGAGTGAAGACACTCATTACAAGGCACCCACTGACGAATTACTTCATGCTCTTCTAGTTGATCTGCCCCAAGAAGAAGCCAAGAAATTTATGAAGAACCTGAACTACCCAACAACTTGATGCAAGTGCTTATGAAACCCATGGTTGAAGGAGTTGCTCCAAGAACAACTTTCCTAGTGAAGGATTTGATGTATGTGCCAAGAACACTCTATCGCATTCTGTCTAAGACCCTGAGTCCCATTAAAGGTCACAACTCAAATGCGAAAGAAGTTGTGGGAGTTATGAAGAATCTGCTGTTCCATATCATTCATGGTACTCCCATCAACATTCATGATTTCTTCTTGAGGACTTTGGTCACTGTGGCACAGTCAACTTTTGATCTGAAACCATATGCTCCATGGATCATGAGATTCATCAGATCAAGGTCTTTGATACGTCTCCAACGTATCTATAATTTTTGATTGTTCCATGCTATTATATTATCATTCTTGGATGTTCTACAATCATTTTGTAGCAACTTTATATCATTTTTTGGGGCTAACCTATTGATATAGTGCCCAGTCCCAGTCCCAGTTGCTATTTTTTGCTTGTTTTTTACTTCACAGAATATCTCTACCAAACGGAGTCCAAACGCAGCGAAACTTTTTGGACCAGAACACAACTTGGGAGCCAAGGAAGCATCTGGTGGAGGCCCATGGGGCCCACAAGACACCAGGGCGCGCCAGAGGCCCCTGGCGCACCCTGATGGGTTGTGGGGCCCATGGGGGTCTCCTCCACCGCCTCTCAGCTCTATAAATCCCCAGAGATTCCAGAAACCCTAGGGGAGCAGACGAAACACAATTCTAGCCGCCGCAAGTTCCAGAACCACGAGATCCAATCTAACACCATCACGGAGGGGTTCATCATCCTCATTGGTGCCTCTCCAATTATGCGTGAGTAGTTCACCATAGACCTACGGGTCCATAGGCAGTGGCTAGATGGCTTCTTCTCTCTTTTTGATTCTCAATACAATGGTCTCTTGGAGATCTATTTGATGTAATGACTTTTTGCGGTGTGTTTGTTGGGATCCGGTGAAGTTCGAGTTTATGATCAGATCTCTATCCATGAATATTATTTCAGTCTTCTTTGATCTCTTATATGCATGATTACTTATAGCCTCATATTTCTTCTTCGAATCTTTGGTTTATTTAGGCCAACTAGATCGATTTTTCTTGCCATGGGAAGAGGTGCTTTGTGATGGGTTCGATCTTACGGTGTCCTCACCCTATGACAGAAGGGGTAGCGAGGCATGTATGTATCGTTGCTATTAAGGATAACAAGATGGGGTCTATTCCTACATGAATAGATCTTGTCTACATCATGTCACCGTTCTTATTGCATTACTTCGTTTCTCCATGAACTTAATACACTAGATGCATGTTGGATAGCGGTCGATGTGTGGAGTAATAGTAGTAGATGCAGAATCATTTCGGTCTACTAATCTTGGACGTGATGCCTATATAATGATCATTGCCTTGGATATCATCATAATTATTTGGTCTTCTATCAATTGCCTAACAATAATTGTTTACCCACTGTATGCTATTTTCTCGAGAGAAGCCACTAGTGAAAACTACGGCCCCCGGGTCTATTCTTTTATCATATTGCTTTCCGATCTATTTTTCACCACATTTGTTTTCATATCTATTATTTCAAAAACCCAAAAATACTTTGCTGCACTTTTTATTTGCATATTTTATTTCATGTTTTATTCAAATCTATTTACCCAATCTCATACTATTTAATCTATCTTTTTACCGAGGAGGGATTGAAAACCCCTCTTACGCGTTGGGTTGCGAGGTTTTGTTCTTTGTGTGCAGGTACCGTTTACATAGTGTTGCTTGGTTCTCCTAATGGTTCGATAACCTTGGTTTCATAACTGAGGGAAATACCTACCGTAGCTATACTGCATCATCCCTTCCTCTTTGGGGAAATACCAATGTAGTTTCAAGCCACATCAATCTTCAATTCACTACCGGGCTGATCGTTAGAATCATCTTAGCTATCTGCATGATGTTGAAGTTCTTCAGAACACACTCTCCACTATTCTTGGCAAGGGCAAGACTGTAATTGATGAAGGAATCTGTCCCTTTAATGGACAATTCCATCAACCTATCTCGACCTCAATTGCTGATGAAACTGCCAGCTAGGACACTACTACAAAGGCTTCAAGACCATCATCTTCACCTATTGCACCACGTGTCATGATGGACCATGAGTTGCTCATAAGCCTGCACCAGAATGTTGAAAAAAATCACCGCTGGGTTAAGCATCAATTTGCTGCTATTCAAGTGAACATGAGAGTGATGCATAACGTCGTGCACAAGAATCGCTATTATGCCCATGAAATATTTGACCACACTTGGGCCATACTCTCGCACCTAAAACCAGATGAAGAACTTGCTGCAATGGATTTTCAAATGAACTTTGATTGGGCTGATCCACCAAGAAAGAAGTTCAAGAAAACTCAATTTCCTCCACTTATGCCGAGCTTAGAGTCTTCATCACGCGTAACTGATGAAAATGAAGCTATTGAAGACACTGCTGCTGGTCCTTCTACACCGTGCGACCCCAACAACGCCGGCGCTCCCTCGTCTTCTCCATGATGATTTCCTTTAGTGGCGTTAGTCCTCAGATTCCTCACCTTTTGGTCATTTGATGACAAAGGGGGAGAAGTCTGAGTTAGTCTTCAAGCGGGTCTCCATATGGGCTGTTTTTGCTTAAGTTGCAACTCTTGGTCTTCATTTGATTTGTTCTTTGATGAGTTGTAACTTAATAATTGTTGGTCGTCTAACTCTTTTGCTACGCTTGATACACATGCTCTAACCTTAAATATATCTGCTCATGCATGCACAATTTCATCAGACACCAATTTTCATCATGCATTCATATTTCTTAGAATATCTTATAATCATGCATGATTGGTTTCCAAGATATAGGAGGATATCTCCACAATTTCAACCTGCCATGTGCATTTGCAATCCAAAGCAAATTCCTCAATATGCACATCTTCAGGGGGAGTTCCTCAATATCTTGTAACCAATTTCTTCATACTCTGTATTTACACTTCAATTATTTTACTCCCATTGAAAGCCTAACCAATTTGTCATCAATCACCAAAAAGGGGGAGATTGTAAGTGCATCAAGTGCCCCCTTAGTGGTTTTGGACTATTGAAGACAAATAGGTTGAGGAACTAATGTGTTTGTGAGTACACACAGGAGACAGAGCTTTTGAATATTTGGTTTAACACATGGAGGACGACCCCTAAAAATGTATTTCTTCAAGTGAAGAATTTGGTGATGAAATTGGTACGGTCTTTGAAGAAATTGATGTGAAAACTTTGAAGCTTGAAGACTTTTGTTTTCGTAGTTTCTTTCTTCTTATTTGAGTCATAGGAAAAATCGTATTGTTAAAGGGGGTCTAGGTGAAACATATTTCACATTTCCAAAGTGATGCTAAAAACTTAAACTACTCTAGCCACTTCGAGTGATGCCTTTGGAAATCTCCACTACAGCTGACGAATTTGCTAGCGACTGTGATGAAGTTCATCCGGTCGCTGACGAATTTGGTCACGCTGAGGAGTTAGGAGTTCGCCAGTGCGATCTGCCTACCATGAGGAAATTTAGTGCACCGACGAATTTAAGAGTTCAAATTCCGATCGTTGCCGCGCCACGTGCCAGCTGTCGAGTGGATCCTTATCCGTAAAACGGTTGAATCAGAGAAGGGCATTTATGACAATTCATGTCGAGTTGCCCCCTGGCCAAAAATAGCCGCCCCCCACAACCACTTGTTGGTTGGCTGCTCTGAGAGAACTCGACACTTGTCAATTGAGAGCAAACCATCCTCTGACTACTTTGAGAGAATCCTAAGTGAGAAAAACCCAGAGCCAAAGTGATTGAGCATCACTGAAGAGATTGATATGTGTGATCCGACGCCTGTTACCTTTGAAGACTGTCATTCTTCCAGATGGTTAGGCGTCAAGTTCTGAGCACTCCAAGAATCATTGTGGTGTGCTAGTGAACAAGTCTGTGAAGGTTTTGGAATTCTACCTTGAAGACTTACCACGAGTGATTGGGCGAGGTCTGTGTGACCTTCGCTCAAGAGGAATATGACGAGGACTATGTGCCCTCAGAGTTGCGAATCAGCCACCTCAACCAGACATACAGTTGATACACCAACTGGAACTGGTCTACCAAGTAGCTGTCTTCATCGAGCCAAATCTGGTTTCAAATTCCTCAACCCTTACCTTACACTATTCCGCTGCTGGAGAATTTGTGATCTATTTCTTTAGTTCATTTTCTTCATGTGTGTATCCCCATATGATTGCATGTTCTTCACCTGTATGTTTTCTGTATGCATGCTTTCTATTTCTGTGATGAATTAGACTTACCGCATTTCTATTTCTTCACTCTGTTCTTTGTCAAATTCTTCAGAGTTTGACGAATTTCTAAAAATATCCTATTCACCCCCTCTTTGAGAGTTAACCTATGCTTTCACCATCACATGGCCATTCACCGTCTGGGGACTGTTCGCACATGAACATGCCACCGTGTACCCTCGACACCGGGGGTGATGCACCGCAGCTCACGTCGAAGGAGACCCGTCCGGAAGCGCGGTACGCAAGCAATCCGGCGGGCGCTTTTGTTGACCCGAAACACCACACGCCCGGGAGGGACCCCGTCACGGCGCGCGGTGGCTATGGGCTGCCCTAGGTCAACCTGATCACCCCTAGGGCCTCGAGGTTCGCCGCCCTACAACATGAAGAATGAACGAAGCACGAGAAGAAGAAGAACAAAGGGAGAAGGTAAAAGATAAAAGATAAAAGTGGTAGATGATTTTGTTTGATTTTGTGCTGTTCAATCGGCCATCACCCCTTAGGTATATAAGAGGCGGATGGACTTCCCGTACAAGAAAAGGACTCCAAATCATGTACAAATCACGTCCAAATCTTTTCAAAATTAACCGAACTCGGATTTAGGTAAGTCTGGAATGTCAGTTCGGTTTTTAGGTCCCACAGGCCACAAACGACCTCGGATGAAGATAAGCCCAAAAGAAAATTTGACCATTTCGACGAGACGAACAACTTTTGTGTTGAACATTTTTCGATTCGAGGCCATATTCAGGGCCGAATCGCTCGCGCAAAACAGACTATTACTCGCGCTACTCATCAGACACCGTGTCTGATGGGGCGCGCCACTTTTGCCCCGTGACAGGGCCGCACTCAGGTGGCTGTAACTTTTACATATGATCTCGGATTGATACTATTTTTAAATCAAAATCGATCGTTTCGACGAGACAAAAACAATTCGTGTAGATCAGTTTTCCATATGAGGCCGCCTCGGTGGTGTAATCAGCCAAACAGTGTTCTGGACACAAAATCTCAGTATTTCGAACACAACTTCGGCCTTAGAAATGAGATCGGATGACTATGGCCCAAATATCAAAGTTTCTCCCTTTGACGATACAGAACTTTCTCACTTTGAGCACTTTTTCATTTGAGGCCTTCTTAATTATGTTTTTTACTATGCCAAAATCTGGTGTCAACACATGCCCCCCTATTTTTCGGCAGAACTTGTGTGCCAAAAAATAACTTGCACGAAGTTTGTTCTAAGTGCGATGTCAACACTCCATCGACCATTTTGTACGTGCTTAGGGTGATAAGTATATATCAGCCATTTAGATTAGCAACAAAAGTGAAGCTAATCGAACATATAATGATTTGGTAATACCCTTTCATGATGTAAGAAATTATATTGCATCCATGGATTAAAATAAGCCCATTGAGGGTAACCAATCATACCTGATGACGAATTCTATAGCATAGGCATCAATGGCATAGTTGAGGAATATGGGTAATGTGTGGACAGAAGATGTTGAAACCTTCGGCTTGGTCCTTCATAGTTTTCACCCTTTTCCTTCTTCACCTTTGCCGCACTTCTTGTAATGGAAGCTTGCACATAATTCTTATTTTGAGTACTTCCTTTGGGAACCCATGCCATGTTCCTTTCTTCAAGTTCTTGTGCACTAAGTTTTTGTAATTTCTTCTTTTGCCAATATGATAAGCCGAGTAAGCATCCCGGCTGTGATTTTGTTTGAAGCAATGGCAATTCCTGTTTTACCTTATGCACTCTCAACTTCTTCTCTTCAGATTTGGCACTTGATTGACTTGTCTCATTTCCTTTAGTAGCCAATGTCAACACTTTAATTAGCTCTTTTTCATTTGAGATCGAATATGAAGTAGCACTCTTACGACTATCTTTTTTAACATGGTAAACTTGCTTGACCACCTCTTTCTTGTTCCTTGAGCTCTGGACCGATTCCTTATGATTGAAACGGTCTTTGACATGTGCTTGTTCAAATGTTGATCTTTTTGGAGCTGCATAATGTTTGTGAGATGGTCTAAAATAAGATGAAGAATGCACCCTTGTATCATACCTGTCCCACGGTGAATATGGATTTACATGATCATAGGAAGGTACCCATGGCATTGGCATTGGCAGCACAAAATATGGATACGAATATACTGCATTAGAATTCTCATTTTGCCAATACCGATCCTCGGGTTTGCGCCTAGGGGGTCGTCTTGATGCTCTTGAATTACTTGGCCGATAAATACTGTTCTCCTCACTTATCTTCTGATATTTTTCCAATAGTTGCGCGAAAGTGACTTTCGGCCTTTTACCTTTGTGCTTACCTCGGCCTTTGCTTTCTTTGGTTGTGCTTGCACCGATCTTTGGATTTTCTTGTTGCCCCCCAGTACTTGGCGTCTTTTGCGCAATCTTGATGGAATTTTCGCCCTCAAGAATATTATCATTGTGCTCTTGAACAACTTCCTTACTTGAAAGCTTGATCCCATTATCCACAATTTTTACCTTCTCAATGTTGAAATGGATCGGCTTGTGTCGGTGTACTAAAGTTTGGGTCCTTTAGTACCCCATACTTGTGCACGGACGGTTGTAGCCGTACCAGTGGCAAGGCCTATCGGGGGACAGCTGGAAGCAAGTACAAGACTATCAAGAAGGCATTCAAACCAATGACCAGAAGACAGAAGCCCAAAGGCCGGATCCCCGGCAAGATCCTTGCCGGGATGGCTTGCAAAGACCCGGCAAGACTTGCACCCAGCAAGATCCCGCCACTCTGCCACCGCTCCAGCATAGCGACCAGCCTATCATTTGGGTTTTATCCTCCTGGATGCGTGTCATGGCACTAGTGGTGGACGGGCTTAAGCGGTGCTGATGGGACGGGCCCTTTTTCCGCCCCCAAGAAAGTAAGGGACACCTAAACGGAGCATTTAATGTGTTTGTCCTAAGACATCAGTGATAAGCATGTAAACACTGTAGCAACTTTACACCTCTTGTATGTATTGTACACCATTGTTGGTGACCCCTTGGACATATAAAAGGAGGCCCAAGGCGTAGCTATAGGGCAGAGGATTCTCGAGCCCATTCTGCATGCGTAGCTGCTGCTCGAACATACTGTTCACCGCAAGCGCTCCTGGAGCTTGGGCTTAAACACCCACAATAAACCAAAGCAGGAGTAGGGTATTACACTTCTCAGCGGCCCGAACCTGGGTAAAAATCCCCTCGTGTTGATCGTTGGATCTGCTGTTTGTGCATACCTCTCTCCCTGCCGAACCGTAAAAGGGATCCACGCGATCCCATAGGTGTCGCACGCCGACATCTTTGGCGTGCTAGCTAGGGGTCGAACCTACGGCCTTGGAGTGGGCGTTGGAACTGTCAAGCTTTGGCCTCAAGTTTAAAAGCACTTCAACAATTCAGAGCAGATCCTTGGCGGAGTTCATTGCAGAATGGACCCCAATACTAGACGAAGAAAGTCAAGAGACAACTCTCCCCGACAAGGAAACAGATCGAGAGTGGATTATGTATTTTGACGGGGCTTTCTCGCTGCAAGGCACCGGTGCTGGCGTGCTGCTTGTCGCACCCACCGGAGAGCACCTCAAATATGTAATTCAGATACACTTTCCCCGGGAGAGATCAACAAACAACACTGCAGAATATGAAGGGCTGCTTGCCGGTCTCAGGATCGTGGCGGACCTTGGAATTAAGAAGCTCATCGTTAGAGGTGGTTCATAGCTTGTCGTCAAGCAAGTGAACAAAGACTATCAGAGCCCGTTGATGGAAGCATACGTAGATGAAGTGAGAAAATTGGAGGAGCACTTTGATGGTTTGCAGACAGAGCATGTTCCTCGAGCAGAGAACAACGTTGCTGACGACCTGTCAAAGCGTGCTGCCCTCAAGTTACCTGTGGAACCAGGTACTTTTGTGCTCTGATTGACTCAGCCATCCGTAACACCATCAGCGAGGCAAGGTAAGCGAAGGAGGTTGGGTTCCGGCCAGTACTTACCCGCAGAGCTCCCAGAAGCCGCCGGCAAGGAAGTTGCCGGGAACAACGTCAAGCTTGTTTGGGAGCAACAGGCTCCGGCAGGGCCTCGAGCCCTTGCCGTAGAGACAAATGCTCCCGCGACAGAAGACATGCCTTTAGTCCTTGCTGTCGAGCCTCAGGCTCCAGCATGGGCACAACACATCGTCCAGTTCCTCCAAACAGGGGAACTCCCCGAAGAACAGGAAGAAGCGGAGAAAGTAGCCCGTCGGTCTAGTATGTACCAATTCATGGACAATGTCCTATACAGAAAGAGACCGAACGGCGTGAAATTGAAGTGCATTCCTCGGAAAGATGGACTGGAGCTGTTGGCAGAGATACATGGAGGCATATGTGGCTCCCACATAGGCTCAAGGGCTCTTGTCGGTAAGGCATTCCGGCAAGGTTTCTTTTGGCCAACTGCCCTCCAGGATGCAACTGCACTAGTAACCAAGTGTGAAGTGTGCCAGTTCCATTCAAGAAATTGCATCAGCCAGCTCAGGCTCTTCAGACAATCCCTCTTTCCTGGCCATTTTCGGTCTGGGGGCTCGACATATTAGGCCCTTTTCCCCATGCTACCAGGGGCTTTGAGTACTTGTACGTCGCAATCGACAAGTTCACAAAGTGGCCGGAAGTGGAAGCAGTGAGAAAGGTGACAGCACAATCAGCCGTCAAATTCTTCAAAGGACTAGTTTGCCATTTTGGTGTGCCAAACAGAATCATCACCAACAACGGCACACAGTTCACGAGCCACACCTTCACGCAATACGTCCAAGACCTTGGCAGCAAAATCTGTTTTGCTTCTGTTGCTCATCCGAGAATCAACGGCCAAGCGGAAAGGGCAAATGCTAAAGTGTTGCGAGGTCTCAAGACAAGGACTTTCGACAAGATGAAAAAGTGTGGAAGGCGCTGGATTGATGAGCTGCCGGCGGTTCTTTGGTCAATCAGAATGACACCAAATTGAGCCACTGGCCAGACACCCTTCTCCCTAGTTTACGGGGCAGAAGCACTTCTCCCCATGGAACTCATATACGGGTCACCTCGAGTGCTCGCTTATGATGAGCTTGAGCAAGAGCAGCTGCGGCAATATGACGCTACGCTCCTTGAGGAAGATCATCTTCAGGCTGCTGTGCGAGCTGCACGCTACCAGCAAGCCTTGCGCCGCTACCATAGCCGCAAGGTTCATGCCCGAAGTCTTGAGGAAGGCGACCTTGTTCTTCGGCGCGTTTAGTCGGCCAAGAATTCCAACAAGTTGACGCCGAAGTGGGAAGGCCCTTATCGGGTAGTACGAGTCACCAGGCCTGGCGTTGTCCGTCTGGAGACCGAGCATGGCATTCCAGTAAGCAATTCCTGGAATATCAAACATCTTCGTAAGTTCTACCCATAAGGCGCGGTTGCCGGGTCTCCCGACAACCACATTTTGTACGAGTCTTGCCGGCAAGGCATGTGATCCTTTGTACAAAGCCAGGCGTAGACCCTGTGCATAGTTGAATAAGCTTAAGTGTTTTACAATTCCTGTCGATTTTCATGTTAATCTATATGCATGCTTGTCTGAGATATTGTATTACACTTTCTTCCGATAAGCGTATAATGAACCGCCAAGGTTCCATATCCTTGTTTTCTCTTCTTTCTTTTTCTCAAAGGATAGAAGGTTCCCTCGCGTGCAAGTTTGCCGGGGGGAGTGATGGTATGGATACCGACAGGCGACATTCAAGGTTGACATCTTGCAGGAAGGAGTTGAGCAACAAAAAGCTAAGTTGCAGAACTTTGAGTAATTTTTTTTACTTTAAGGCTATTTTCCTTGAACGATTTCGGCTTTTGTATGGAAAACCTGCACGCGAAGGAACTTTGTCGTGATCGGTTGCGCCCTTACTCTGTTTTGAGTCTGCTCAACAGCTTAGGTGGTTGCACTGAAAACATCAAGGTATCCTGCCGGTAGCGACACCTCCAGCAGACTGCTAAGGATCTGTTCCTCAAAGCACTCGCGGCAAGGGGGCGCGCGCCGGCAAGTTTTCCAATAAGCGTAGGGCATACACCATACTGAATAAAATCCGACAAGAGAAATAGCATGCATTCATCCAAAACATAGTAAGTTATATAACATTGATAGTTGCCGTGATTCTAACTTAAGATGAAATTGTCTTTGGCATGGAATGGTGGTGGCAAAGATGAAACGAAGTGGCTAGTCCCTGCGCTGGCCTTCGACCCTCCTTACTTGGCTCACCTTGTCGACGATGGGCGCGACAAGCTCTTTGAGTGCCTCAAGGTCGACATTCTCTGGCAAGCTGTCGAGAACGTTGGTGAGGTTGATGCCAGGGTTCTTGTGCACCACTTTGACGAGCACCTTGAGGAGGACGGCCCGGCAGAGTTTGTGGGATTTGTTGGCCAGATGGGTTGCTCGTTCAAAATGGAGCAGCTTCAGGGCATCAATGACGCTCTTGAAGAACATGGTCAGCTTGGAGCTCGAGGACACCCTGTCGTCAGAAGAGTAGCTGAAGTTCTACAGGCCCATGGTGGATAGTTCTGCTCCAATCCTTTCCACGACGTCGACAAGGTGCTCGGTCCAGATCTTCACACCTTTCTCAAAATCATTATAAGTGGCGGCAGCGCTCTTGAGCAGATCCTTCTCGTTCCGGAGGTTCTTGATCAAGGCCTTCTCGCGAGCCTTGCCGTCCTCCAGGGACTTCTCCAGTGTGGTCAGCTTCAGTTTCAGATCAGCGATGGATTCATTGGCTGAGGTGAGTTGTTTGATCTTGTCGGACATGGAGGTTTGCATCTCCGCCAAGCTGTAGAGAGTCTTCTCTCTGTCGGCTTTGAGTGTCGAGAGCTCCTTGCCATGATCCTCGAGATCTGCCTCCAGCCTCTTTACTCTATCGCCCAACTTGTTCTTGGCGGCCTCTGCAGCTTCGGCGGCATCGATGGCCTCCTTCAACTTGCCGGCGTGATCTATGGCCAGAGCTTCGAGCGACTTTTTGTGTTTCTGCTCCAGCTCCTGGGTTTGCTGTGCGACAAGCCTTTCGGTCTCCTCGTCCTTGATGCGGAGCTTGGCGGCAAGCGCCTCCTCGCGAGCGGTAAGGTCTTCTTCATGAGCATCAAGCCCGATGCGGCGTTCCGTCAAGCGAGCTTCTTCTGCAGCAGCCCACTGTGTGGCCTCTTCCCGTGCCTTCTTGGAGTCGGACTACTTCAAGAGGAACTCGCTCCAACTTTGACTCAGCTGTTCCCGGCCAGTCATCAGCTCCTGGAAAGCCTCAGCATACCAGACTTGCATTTGCTCGACGTGCTTTTGGAAATCTGCCTCTGCTGCTTCAACAACTGCTGCCCTGGAGTCCAACATTTCCTTTCGGGTGCGGTGAAGCGCCTGGAGCTTCTGGAAATTGCTGCTCATGGCTTGGTGGAGTTGTTCTTCCTTGGACTTGCTGCTGCTGGCACATGGCTCGTCAACGATCTCATGTCCGGCAGCGGTGATGATGTCTTCATCGAAAATTTCCCCTTCGGTTGGCACCCCAGTGCTTGCCGTCCCTAGTATGCTGACGAACAGGTTGTCGCCAATCTTAATGTATCTACTTGACGGGGGGACCTCGAATGTTGACGGTTGATCTTCGACAACTGCCTCGCCGGCAACTGGGGGCTCTGTGACCGGTGCAGCGCCATGCACTCCTGTGGCAGGAATGCCATCAGTATGGTCACCGGTCTCCTTGCCGGCCCTCTTAGCAGACCCCTTGGCGGTTTCTTCCTGTGCGACCTTGGCGGCCTCGTCAGCAGCGATCTTGTCGGCCTCAGCGACAGCATCCTTGGCGATCTCCTGGATAACGATATCAACATGCATTTGTTCCATTGAAGGAAGATCTGAAGACCAGGGAAGGAGACAAGATGAGACCAAAGTTGAAGTTCAAGAAGACAAAAATAAAGAAAGAATGACAAGTACTCAGAGGCAAGTGGTTTACCTGTGTCAAGTTGTTCAGAGGTGGTTTCTCCTTTCCCGGCAACATTTGTTGCCGATGTAGGACTGCCAGTGCCTGTGCTTGCCGGCTCCTCTTCAACACGAATGGGCTCGCCAGTGGAAGCCCTTACCGGAGATTCATCTCTGGGCAGCGTGGTTGACGGAGGTGGCATGTCAGGGACGGCCTCCAATGGCTCTCCCTGTTGCCGTTCTTCTCCTGCAAGCCCGGTGATGTTAGTAGCAAAGATAAACACCTCAATGCCCGCCAGCGGAAAATGAGTAGTGGACTCATGCTGGGCGCTGAGTTGGGGACTGCGTTGAGGGCTGAGCTCCGGGCTGATGACGATGGGCTCTGGTGCGCCTACGGTGCTTGCCGGGGGCTCGTCACCCATTGAAGTCTTTGCCCTCTTCGCCATCCTTTGCGCCAATGTTTCCGTATCACTGCGGAGACAGGCCAAAGCAAGACAGATGAGTTAAGCAAAATCAGAAACTTAGAAGTAAAGAGATGAGACAGGACCCTTACTCTTCTCTTTCCGGGCTAAAAGCGGAGATGTCGAAGTCGGCCTCCGTTACAGTACCCGTGCGAGGGGGTGGAGGAGGAGTCCTGGGTCGCTTGGCTGCGGCAGAAGCGGTAGGTTGATGTGATTTTGCTGCTTTGGCTGTTGGTGCTGTCGTATGAGATGCCCCCGCCGCTCCAGTTGTTGCCGCGGCCATGCGTCTCGTATGTTGCGTGGGTTGCTGTTGAGCTCCTTGCCGCTGCGCAGCCTCGCCGGCCGCCCTCTTGCCAGGAACCTCACCGCTTGAGGAAGGCTGACGTGTTGGGACGCCAGAGGCGGCTTTCCGCAGCACGCGCTTCTTCTTCTCTGGGGCTGGGGGCTCCTCGTGCAGCTGCTCCTCGGTTGTGTCTTCGACAGAAGGGCTCCCAGCAACTGTGCCACTCTGCTCCCCGGCAGTCTCACACTGCCCGGCAAGATTTTCCTCTGACATCACTTCTTCTTCGCTGGCCTCCTCTTCCACGAAGCCAGCGCTGCCGGCCTCCGCGGCAAGATTCACCTCTTCCGCCCTGCTGGCGATATACGCCACTTCTTCGTCAGTAGTGGGGCGGATGAGATTTGTCTCTTCCGGGATGGCTCTTTCCGATAGATTGTCAAAGAACCCCTGTGCTTGCTCTGTAGATGGTTCGACCCAAGTTCCTTCAAGGCCGTGAGCATTACACGCCGGCATCATGGCGATGATTGAGGTCAGAGCGGAGTTGTTGCACAGAGGAATTACGCTCACCGGCAACTTATATTTCCCGCCGGGCCTGAACAGTTTGTGGCAGAGAGCTGTGTGCTGCATGATCGTCAAGTTGTTATTCAAACCAGGATGTAGCCTCATGATATCTGCCGAATTCCGAAACTCCCAAGCTGGTCTCCCTTTGTTATGCAGAGGGGTGATGCGGCGGCGAAGGAAATCAGCACCAACCATTTCTATTGTGAGCCCAGCAGCCCTGAGACGGTGGATCCTGGTAATTGCGATTGTGAGCTTCTTGTCTTGAGGATCGAGAGTACTCCAGCCGTTGCCGCGGACCACTTTCGTTTGTCGGGGCAGACAGAAAGGCTGGGGATCTTTCTCCTTAATCCAGCACCATTCGCCCTGCCATTCTTCCCACTTCGTACGGTAGAGCCCTTCTGGGTATATCTCTTTATTCCTTGCCCTTGGAATCCAGGCGATAGAACTAGAAAGGGCGTCTCCTTTTTCGATACGGGGAATGAAATAGTGGCGAAAGAGGGCTGTGCTGGGGATTACTCCGGCGAAATTTTCACAGAGATGGGCGAAGATTGACATGCATGTCACGGCATTCAGCGTGAAATCCAAGAGACGGAAGCCGTATGTGTACATGATGTCGTTGAAGAAATCAGAAAACGGAGGGCAAAGTCTGCCATAAAAGCATGCGACAAAGAAAGGGAATTTATCTGGGCCACCCTCGGAGGAAGCAGGATTTACGCGAGTGGTGGGGTGAGCCTTCGTCTCCCTCCCCCACATGCACAGATACCGGTCCTTCAGGGTGCTCGCGTCGAGCGTCGGGGCGAAGACGACATGCTCCTTCCGCATCTTCACCAGCTCGCCCTCCTCCGCCTGCACACCCGTATCCACGGCTTTCACCTCCTTGCCCTTGCTCACTTTGGGCGGCATGGCGACTAAGGAAGCAGGGGCCGAGGGCGATGAGAGAGTGGAGGTGGCGAATGGATGGGAGGGGCTCTGCTTTGAGTTCGAGGAAGAAGGCGACGGCGGTTTCCAGATTGGAAAGGATGGGAGGTAAATGAACGGCGCCTCTGCGGATTCCTTTTTATGGGGAGGCGCGGAACTGCCTCCTTTCTAATCAATGTGAATGCGCCTTCGCGAGCGCACTGCTACAACGGTTGTTCCGCGCACATATCCCGCGTCGTGCATTCAATATGCACCGTGGGGAAGTGCGGTAAACGAGATAATTACGATAGCTAACTCCTGCCACGCGTGCTCGTGCACTATTTGGGCCTAGCCCAACAACGCCTCGCACCCGTGTATGGCCTAGGCCCGGGGGCTCCTGTCGGTGTACTAAAGTATGGGTCCTTTAGTACCCCATACTTCTGCATAGACAGTTGTAGCCGTACCAGTGGCAAGGCCTACCGGGGGACAGCTGGAAGCAAGTACAAGACTATCAAGAAGGCATTCAAACCAGTGACCAGAAGACAGAAGCCCAAAGGCCGGATCCCTGGCAAGATCCTTGCCGGGATGGCTTGCAAAGACCCGGCAAGACTTGCACCCAGCAAGATCCCGCCACCCTACTACCACTCCAGCGTAGCGACCAACCTGTCATGTGGGTTTTTTCCTCCTGGATGCGTGTCATGGCACTAATGGTGAACAGGCTTAAGCGGTGCTGATGGGACGGGCCCTTTTTCTGCCCCCAAGAAAGTAAGGGACACCTAAACGGAGCATTTAATGCGTTTGTCCTAAGACGTCAGTGATAAGCATGTAAACACTGTAGCAACTTTACACCTCTTGTATGTACTGTACGCCACTGTTGGTGACCCCTTGGATGTATAAAAGGAGGCCCAAGGCGTAGCTACAGGGCAGAGGATTCTCGAGCCCATTCTGCATGCGTAGCTGCTGCTCGAACATACTGTTCACCGCAAGCGCTCCTGGAGCTTGGGCTTAAACACCCACAATAAACCAAAGCAGGAGTAGGGTATTATGCTTCTCAGCGGCCCGAACCTGGGTAAAAATCCCCTCGATCTGCTCTTTGTGCATACCTCTCTCCCTGCCGAACCGTAAAAGGGATCCACGCGATCCCATAGGTGTCGCACGCCGATAGCTTGAAGCAGCCGATGCAAAAATCATTTGCCATCAGGTCCAATCGGAATAGACTGGTCATCTCTTGGTGTCTCAACAAATTTCAATCGTCCTCTATCAATGGCCGATTTGACTATTTGATGAAACATGTTGCGATCCTCAAAATTATGCTTGGACGAATCATGCAACTTACAATACATTCATTGTTTGATTGATGGCTTGACATGGTGATCAAGAATTCTAATGTAATTATTTTTCAGCAACAAATCAAATATTTGATCACACATGCTTGAATTGAAGGTATACTTCTTGTTTTCTAGCCGATCTTGGTGTGCGAACGGCTTTGGAGTTAAGCAAACGAATGGTTCAAATTTGGAATATCCCCATTCAGCTATTCATTGTGTTTTGCAACCTATCTCCGATGTATTTGGATAAGATATTATATTAGCATCGGATTTCTCAAAAAAAAAATTGACCTTGGCTTTAAATTTCTGAAACGAAAATAGTTAGAATACACATGTCTCAATTGAGACCAAGTGCAAGCCAAGTATGAAACAAACAAAGCTACCCAATTAGATATGAAATTTTGATAAAGCAATCGGGAAAACTTTGGCTGCAATAATAGGTCACTATCGGTCTTTATAAATGGCACAATAGGTCGACCGATATGTTCTATAACAGTTTTATTGCTGACAAGTAAATTTCCATTCTTCATTGGTCCTTCAAAATTACTTCTGAGAATTTTTCTTATAGAAGCATCAACAATAAAGTTGCGACCAAATCGAAAGATAGGTAAATCATTTGCTAGACATACCTTTTCAAACACGTTGGGAGAGCATGATGGTTGCGTTACTTGAACGATATGTTGTTCCTCTTTCGAATAGCTCCCCAACACCTTGTCATCCTGTTTTTCTAGAACAGATTCGGCATACGTAATATTTGGTTCGGTCTTTTCAATAGCCGAATTAACTTTGTTATCCGAATCACCACCTTTATTGATAATTCTATCCACACCCAGTGCTTTCTCTTTTTGACATAATCTAGCTTGGATTGCAGCAGAATTAATAGGCTTTCCCTCTTTTATTAATTCATATAGAACAACATTGCATTTGTCCCAAAAATACGTAAGATTTTTCTTAATGACCCAATCTGGATAGAATTGCCCCCGACACTTTTAGACTCTTTCGGTAACGAGAGGTCACCGAAATTCTGTAATTGTGCAGGGAAAACATTGTATGCTATGATACTAGGTGAAGACACATGTGATCCTATAGAATTTTCGCTTATTCGGCTATTAGCGTGAAGGTACGAAGCCGAATTATGAATACCTATAGTTGCATATGGTGCCAAAAAATTAGTAGCATGAGGTGTAGCATATGATGATTGAGGGTAATTGGCCGGATAACTAGTAGTAGCATGGCCAATTCCCCTATCCACCGGCATGTTTTGATTAACATATTGCAAGCTAGTTGTCAACGAATAAAAAGGTGAAACACTTTGTTGCATACTATCGGAAGTACCTACGTGAGGTGTTTCAACTTGATTAACGGAACTCATCATGTTGTTCATCGGCATATGGATTTGTGGGGCTGCCGATGCATTGGAGTTGGTATACATATGTTCCATGTTGCTAAAATTATATGAGGTAGAAGCATGGAGATTTTGTTGCATCGGCTCTTGCACATAATTAGATGCATGATTGATAAAGCTAGGGCTAGCCGATACATTATGATCATTAAATGATCAAGCAACAACATATGCATTATTTGCATCTACATAAGTGAATTGGGTATTCATGTTACCTTTGTAGATTGCAAACCCTAGATGACGATCTCTTCGTAGCAAGAACGGGCCGGACACCGATCAAAGCTTCGTCCCCAGCGGAGTCGCCAAAAAGTGTGTTCACACATGAACACGCCACCGTGTACCCTCGATGCCGGGGGTGATGCACCGCAGCTCACGTCGAAGAAGACCCGTCCGGAAGCGCGGTACGCAAGCAATCCGGCGGGCGCTTTTGTTGATCCAAAACCCCACACGCCCGGGAGGGATCCCGTCAAGGCGCGCGGCGGCTATGGGCTGCCCTAGGTCGACCTGATCGCCCCTAGGGCCTCGAGGTTCGCCGCACTGCAACAAGAAGAATGAACGAAGCACAAGAAGAAGAAGAACAAAGGGAGAAGGTAAAAGATAAAAGATAAAAGTGGTAGATGATTTTGTTCGATTGTGTGTTGTTTAATCAGCCGTCACCCCTTAGGTATATAAGAGGTGGATGGACTTCCCGTACAAGAAAAGGACTCCAAATCACGTCCAAATCTTTCCAAAATTAACCGAACTCGGATTTAGTTAAGTCTAGAACATCAATTCGGTTTTTAGGTCCCACAGGCCACAAACGACCTCCGATGAAGATGATCCCAAAAGCAAATTTGACCGTTTCGACGAGACGAACAACTTTTGTGTTGAACATTTTTTGATTCGACGCCATCTTTAGGCCGAATTTCTCACGCAAAACAGACTGTTACTTGCGCTACCCATCAGACACCGTGTCTGATGGGGCGCGCCACTTTTGCCCCATGACCGGGCCGCACTCAGGTGGCTGTAACTTTTACATACGATCTCGGATTGATACGATTTTTATATCAATGTTGATCGTCTCGATGAGATGAAGACAATTCGTGTAGATCAGTTTTCCATATGAGGCCGTCTCGGGGCGTAATCAGCCGAACAGTGTTCTGGACACAAAATCTCATTATTTCGAACACAACTTCGGCCTTAGAAATGAGATCGGATGGCTATGGCCCAAATATCAAAGTTTCTCCTTTTGACGATACATAACTTCCTCACTTTGAGCACTTTTCCATTTGAGCCCTTCTTAATTATGTTTTTGACTATGCCAAAATCTGGTGTCAACAGGGACTCGACATGATCGGTCCACTCTGGACTGGGGCCAGCGGGTTCACCCATCTGTCTGTAGTGGTGGACAAGTGCTACTTGTGAGATGCGTTGGGATTTCCCCAAAGAGGAGAGGATGATGCAGTACAGTAGAGATAAATATTTCCCTCAGTTAAGAACCAAGGCTATCAATCTAGTAGGAGAAATAACAACTACACAAAATAACAACTACTTGCACCCAACGCAAATAAGGGGTTGTCATTCCTTTGGCGGTTAATTGCAAGGATTAAATCTCGTAGTGATAGATAGATAAAAAAACACAAAATAAAATTAAGTAAATAAAATTGCAGCAAGGTATTTTTGGATTTTAATATATGATAGAAATAAGACCCGGGGGCCATAATTTTCACTAGAGGCTTCTCTCTTGAAAATAGCATACGATGGGTAAATAAATTACTGTTGGGCAATTGATAGAAAAGCAAATAATCATGACGATATCCAAGGAAATGATCATGTATATAGGCATCATGTCCGAGACAAGTAGACCGACTCCTACCTGCGTCTACTACTATTACTCCACAGATCGACCGCTATCCAACATGCATCTAGAGTATTAAGTTCATAAAGAATGGAGTAACGCCTTAAGCAAGATGACATGATGTAGACAAAGTAAACTCAATCAATATGAATAAACCCCATCGTTTTCCCCTTAATGACAATGATACAAATACGTGTCATGTCCCTTTCTGTCACTATGATTGAGCACCCCAAGATCCAACCCATCACAAAGCACCTCTCCCACTGCAAGATAAATCAATCTAGTTGGCCAAACCAAACGGATAGATCGGAGAGAAATACAAAGCTATAATAATCATGCATAAAAGAGTTCAGCAAAGAGTCAAATAATTTTTATGGATAATTTGATCATAAACTCACAATTTATCTTATCCTAACAAACATACCGCAAAAAGTATTACATCGAATAGAACTCCAAGAATATCGAGGAGAACATTGTATTGAAGAACAAAGAGAGAGAAGAAGCCATCTAGCTACTAGCTATGGACCCGTAGGTCTGTGGTAAACTACGCACACATCATCGGAAGGGCAGCAAGGTTGATGTAGATCCCCTTCTTGATTGATTCCCCCTCCGGCAGAGTGCCGAAAAAGGCCTCCAGATGGGATCTCGTGAGGATAGAAGCTTGCAGTGGCGGAAAAAGTGTTTTGGGTGGCTCTCTGTTGGTTTCCCAAATTTAGAGAATTTATAGAGCTGGAATTAGGTCAAACAGAGCCACGAGAGGCCCACAGGACACCAGGGTGCGCCTACCCCCCCTGGGCGTGCCCTGGTGGCTTGTGGGCCACTTCTTCATCATCTGGCCTCCTTCCGAAGCTTCTAGTGTCTCTTATGTCCAGAAAAAACGTCAAAAAGTTTCATGGCATTTGGACTTCATTTGGTACTGATTTCCTAGAAAACCAAAAACAGGCAAAAAATAGCAACTGGCACTTGGCACTAAGTTAATAGGTTAGTCCGAAAAAATGATATATAATTGCATAATAAACATCCAAGATTGATACTATAATAGCATGGAACAATAAAAAATTATAGATAGGTTGGAGACGTATCAACAAGTTTACCAAGTGGATTGAGGCAAAGCCCATAAAGAAGTTGGACTCACCGACTGCCATCAAGTTCATCAAAGAGATAACCTTCAGGTTTTCAGAGTTCCCCATAGCATCATCACAGATAACGGGTCGAACTTCGACTCGACGAATTCCGCGAGTTCTGCTATTATCAAGTCACTCGGGTCGACTAGGCCTCTGTGGCTCACCCACAGTCGAATGGTCAGGCAAAACAAGCAAATGGGACGATACTCCAAGGTCTAAAGTCTTGCCTCATGCGCGACCTAGAGCACACTATGGGAGCCTAGGTCACCGAGTTGCCATCGGTCCTCTGGGGCTTGCGGACGACCCCGAACGAGTCCATGAACCGCACTCCTTTCTTCATGGTGTATGGCTCAGAAGCTATCCTGCCGAGTGATTTACTTCACAACTCCCCCCGAGTGGATTTGTATTCCGAGGCAGAAGCTTAAGAAGCGCGTCAAGATGGCCTCGACCTCCTTGAGGAAGAGCGTGAATTGGCACATATTAGGTTGACTGCTTACCAGCAAGATCTGTGCTGTTATCACGACAGACAGGTCAGAGGGCGTGCCTTCCAAGAAGGTGACCTGGTCCTTCGAATGGACCAACAGAAACCTCACAAGCTGGCGCCTCACTGGTAGGGGCCCTTTGCAATCTCAAAGGTCCTGAATAATGGAGCCTACCGGCTTTACAACTTTAGCAAAGACAAAGAAGAGCCCCGAGCTTAGAATGCGGATCTGCTCCGCAAATTCTGCACTTAGAATATGTTTTTATTTTAATAGTTTTCCGAGTGGAATTTGATTAATAAAAGTCTTACTTTTCCTGTACATCATCTAATTCGGCTGGAAGCCGTGGTCCACTCCAGTGACTATCAACACTCAGAAACTAACACACCTCTAGTGGGTGGGCTTAGCTGCGAACCAGAATTCGCCCAAGTTAAAAACTTCTCCTAGTGAGGACTGATGCGGCTTGAAGCTACGTCGGTATTTCCCTAAAGAGGAAGGGATGATGCAGCACAGCGGCGGTAGGTATTTCCCTCAGTGATGAAACCAAGGTTATCGAACCAGTAGGAGAACCAAGCAACACTACGTAAACAGCACCTGCACACAAATAACAAATACTCGCAACCCGACGTGTAAAAGGGGTTGTCAATCCCTTTCGGGCAACGGCGCCAAAAATTGGCAAACGAACGTGAGAGAGTAGTAAATATTGATAGATCGAACGCCAAATAAAATAAAGTGCAGCAAGGTATTTTTCTATTTTTGGTTTAATAGATCTGAAAATAAAAGTTGGAAATAAAGAAAAGAGCGAATAGCAAAACAGATCTTGAAAGCAAATATATTGGAAAAGAGACCCGGGGGCCGTAGGTTTCACTAATGGCTTCTCTCGAGAAAAATAGCATACGGTGGGTGAACAAATTACTGTTGGGTAATTTATAAAACTTCAAATAATCATGACGATATCCAGGCAATGATCATTATATACGCATCACGTCCAAGATTAGTAGACCGACTCTTGCCTGCATCTACTACTATTACTCCACACATCGACCGCTATCCAGCATGCATCTAGTGTATTAAGTTCATGGAGAAATGGATTAATGCAATAAGAACGATGACATGATGTAGACACGATCTTTATGTAGAAATAGACCACATCGTTTTATCCTTAGTAGCAATGATACATACGAGTCAGTTCCCCTTCTGTCACTGGAATCAAGCACCGTAAGATCGAACCCACTACAAAGCACCTCTTCCCATTGCAAGATAAATAGATCAAGTTGGCCAAACAAAACCCAAATATCGGAGAAGAAATACGAGGCTATAAGCAATCATGCATATAAGAGATCAAAGAAGACTCAAATAACTTTCATGGATAAAAAGATAGATCTGATCATAAACTCAAAGTTCATCGGATCCCAACAAACACACCGCAAAAAGAGTTACATCATATGGATCTCCAAGAGACCATTGTATTGAGAATCAAACGAGAGAGAGAAATCCATCTAGCTACTAACTACAGACCCGTAGGTCTACAAAGAACTACTCACGCATCATCGGAGAGGCACCAATGGAAGTGGTGAACCCCTCCATGATGGTGTCTAGATTGGATCTGGTGGTTCTGGACTCTGCGGCGGCTGGAATTGATTTTCGTCGACTCCCCTAGGGTTTCTGGAATATTGGGGTATTTATAGAGCAAAGAGGTGGTTTGGGGGGCACCCGAGGTGGGCACAACCCGCCAGGGCGCGCCTGGGCCTCTAGGCGCGCCCTGGTGGGTTGTGCTCCCCTCGGAGCACCCCCAGGCGCTTCTCCGGCCCATTGGATGTCTTCTGGTCCAAAAAAAATCCACAAAAAGTTTCGCTGCATTTGGACTCCGTTTGGTATTGATTTCCTGCGATGTAAAAAACATGCAAAAAACAGCAACTAGCATTTGGCACTATGTCAATAGGTTAGTACCAAAAAATGATATAAAATGACTATAAAATGATTGTAAAACATCCAAGAATGATAATATAACAGCATGGAACAATAAAAAATTATAGATACATTGGAGACATATCAAGGACATCATCCTCACTCGGGGGCTTAGCTATGAACCAGAATTCTCCTAAGTTAAAAACTTCTCCGAGTGAGGACATCATCCTCACTCGGGGGCTTAGCTATGAACCAGAATTCGCCTAAGTTAAAAACATCTCCGACGGAGGACATCATCCACACTCGGGGGCTTAGCTGTGAACCAGAATTCGCCTAAGTTAAAAACTTCTCCAAGTGAGGACATCATCCTCACTCGAGGGCTTAGCTACGAACCAGAATTCACCTAAGTTAAAAAACTTCTCCGTGTGGGGACATCATCGTTACTCGGGGGCTTAGCTGCGAACCAGAATTTGCCTAAGTCAAAAATGCGTCAAAGAATAAAAGAAGGATCTGGTTGTCCAATTAAAAACCTCGATCCGTTCGAGTACACGAAGCAAAACGCAAAGTGAATGAGCTCAAGGCTCATCAAAGTTTAACGGTTACATTAGCCACTCAGCATACCAAGGCAAATTCAGTCGCGACTAAGAGTTTTCCGATCACGCATCTGGCTCAGGGCTGGCCGGGTCGACGAAGGTGTCCAGGTCAATGCCGCCAAAAATCCGAGTGACCGCCTCAATGAACATCTCCATGAAGGCCTCGAACTGGAGTTTTTTCATGTTGGCGACCTTAAGGGACTTCAGCTTCTCCTCATTCATGTCCTTGCAGTGGATGCAGACGAGTCCGAGCGCCATGTCGGCTTTGCAGTGGGCTGCCGATTTCTTCCAGGACTACACTCGTCTAGGGATTTCGTTCAGTCGCGCCATCAGAGACTCCAGATCACTCTGGAGGGCCTCGTGTGGCTGCAGATCCTTGTCGATCTTCGCCATCATGGACTGCTACTTCTTGAGCTTGCGTTGGTTTTTCCCTTGAAGAGGAAGGGTGATGCTGCAAATTAGAGATAAGTATTCCCCTCAGTTAAGAACCAAGGTATCAATCCAGTAGGAGGAACACACAAGTCCCCAATAGATGCACCTGCACAAAAAAACAAATACTTGCACCCAACGCGAAAAAGGGGTTGTCAATCCCTTCACGGTCACTTGCAACGATGAGATCTGATAGAGATATAAAAGATTACTAAAAGTGCAAAATAAAGTAAAGCTAAATAAATTGCAGCAAGGTATTTTTGTGTTTTTGGTTTTATAGATCTAAAAATAATATGATAAAAATAGACCCGGGGGCCATAGTTTTCACTAGAGGCTTCTCTCTTGAAAGAATACATACAGTAGGTAAACAAACTACTGTTGAGCAGTTGATAGAAAAGCACATAGTTATGACGATATCCAAGGCAATGATCATGAATATAGGCATCATGTCCGTGACAAGTAGACCGACTCCTGCCTGCATCTACTACTATTACTCCACACATCGACCGCTATCTAGCAAGCATCTAGTGTATTAAGTTAACAAGAACGGAGTAACGCCTTAAGCAAGATGACATGATGTAGAGGGATAGATCCAATCAATATGAATGAACCCCAACTTTTTATCCTTAGTGGCAACAATACAAATACATGCCTCGCTACCCTTTGTGTCACTGGGTGAGGACACCGCAAGATTGAACCCACTAAAAAGCACCTCTCCCATTGCAAGAAAAATCAATCTAGTTGGCCAAACCAAATCAATAGATCGGAGAGAAATACAAAGCTATCTTAATCATGCATAAAAGAGTTCAGAAAAGACTCAAATAATATTCATAGATAATCTGATCATAAATCCACAATTCATCGGATCTCAACAAACGCACCACAAAAGAAGATTACATCAAATAGATCTCCAAGAACACCGAGGAGAACATTCTATTGAAGAACAAAGAGAGAGAAGAAGCCATCTAGCTACTAGCTATGGACCCGTAGGTCTGTGGTAAACTGCACACACATCATTGGAAGGGCAGCAAGGTTGATGTAGAAGCCCTCCGTGATCGAATCCCCCTCCGGCGGAGTGCCGGAAAAGGCCCCAAGATGGGATCTCACGAGAACAGAAGCTTGCAGCGATGAAAAAGTATTTTTGGTGTGCCCTTCGGTGTAAAGGGAATATTTGGGTATTTATAGAGCTGAGATTAGGGTTGGAGGACACACACGGGGCCCACAAGCATGGGGGGCGCCCCCCTAGGGCGCGCCTCCCGAGCTTGTTGTGGCCTCGTGGCTCTTCTGGCCTCCTCCCGAAGCTTCCTAGGTGTCTTCTGGTCCAAGAAAAATCGTCAAAAAGTTTCATTCCGTTTGGACTCCGTTTGGTATTGATTTTCTGTAAAAGACAAAAACAAGGAAAAGACAGCAACTGGCACTTGGCACTAGGTTAATAAGTTAGTCCCGAAAATGATAAATAATAGCACCATAATGCATATAAAACATCCAAGATGGATAATATAATAGTATGTAACAATAAAAAATTATAGATACATTGAAGACGTATCAAGCATACCCAAGCTTAATTCCTGCTCGTCCTCGAGTAGGTAAATGATAAAAACAGAATTTTTGATGTGGAATGCTACCTAACATGTTTATCAAGTAATCTTTCTTTTATGTGGCATGCATATTTAGATCCATAACATTCAAAACAAAAGTTTAATATTGACATAAAAACAATAATACTTCAAGCATACTAATAAAGCAATCATGTCTTGTCAAAATATCATGGCTAAAGAAAGTTATCCCTACAAAATCATATAATCTTGTCATGCTCCATCTTCTTAACACAAAGTATTTATCATGCACAGCCCCGATGACAAGCCAAGCAATTGGTTCATACTTTTAACGAGCTTCAACTTTTCAACTCTCACGCAATACATGAGTGTGAGTCATGGATATAACACTATAGGTGGAATAGAAGGTGGTAGTAGAAAAAAAGGAGAAAGAAATTCTCACACCAACTAGGCAAATTAATAGGCTATGGAGATGCCCATCAATTGTTATCGATGTGAGTGAGTAGGGATTGCCATGCAATGGATGCACTAGAGCAATAATTGTATGAAAGCTCAAAAGAAAACTAAGTGGGTGTGCATCCAACTTGCTTGCTCACGAACACCTCAGGCATTTGAGGAAGCCCATCATTGGAATATACAAGCCAAGTTCTATAATGAAAAATTCCCACTAGTAATATATGAAAGTGATAACATAGGAGACTCTCTATCATGAAGAATGTGGAGCTACTTTGAAGCACAAGTGTGGAAAAAGGATAGTAACATTGTCCCTTCTCTCTTTTTCTCTCATTTTTTCTTTTTCTTGTTGGGCTCTTTTGGCCTATTTTTTCCGGAGCCTCATCCCGACTTGTGGGGGAATCATAGTCCCCATCATCCTTTCCTCACATGGGACAATGCTCTAATAATGATGATCATCACACTTTTATTTACTTACAACTCAAGAATTACAACTCGATACTAGAACAAAGATATGACTCTATATGAATGCCTCCGGCGGTGTACCAGGAAGTGAAATGATCTAGCGTGACATGTATAAAAAAATATGAATGGTGGCCAAGCCACAAATACAATGCCAACTACATGATCATGCAAAGCAATATGACAATGATGGTATGTGTCATAATAAAACGGAACGGTGGAAGTTGAATGGCAATATATCTCGGAATGGCTATGGAAATGCCATAATAGGTAGGTATGGTGGTTGTTTTGAGGAAAGGTATAAGAGGGTTTAATGCACCGGCAAAAGTTGCACGGTACTAGAGTGGCTAGCAAAGGTGGAAGGGTGAGAGTGCGTATAATCCATGGACTCAACATTAGTCATAAAGAACTCACATACTTTGTGCAAAAGTTTATTAGCCCTCGAAGCAAAGTACTACTACGCATGCTTCTTGGGGGATAGATTGGTAGGAAAAGACCATCGCTCGTCCCCGACCGCCACTCATAAGGAAGACAATCAATAATAAATCATGCTCCAATTTCATCGCATAACGAGAGACCATATGTCGGTGTAACAAACCCTGGGTATGTTGCCTAGACCGTGCACAGGCCTAAAAGAGCAAGGTTGCAACATCCAAGTCCAGACCAAGCAAGGAGTACAGCTCTTCGAGGAATCAAAGGGCAAATCAAGAAGACCAAGACAAGCTAAATGAGCAAGGCACCACTAAGGTGAAACCTCCCTTGTCGGGCAGGCGAGCCTGGCAAGGACGAAGTGGCCCCGAAGTCAAGCCTCAAGACCGTCCCGGCAGGCCTGCCAGGCACTACGAGGGCAAACTGCCCCGCCAAGGCTCCACCGCTCCACCTCACAACGACGCAAGTCATCGACCGGTGCGGTGTCAAGCCCCCAAGTGACTAAGTGGCTGTTATTTGGCACGTGGCAGCCACTTCCTATGGAAATCACCTCCAAATGACACCCGTCCAGTGACATGGCAAGCAGACAGATGAGGAGGTGGCCGAGCTGCCCGGCAAGGCTTGCCGGGCATGCCACGATGTGACACTAAGCGGCGCATTTAATGCGCCCTGCTCTGACTGCAGAGTTAGGTATGATAGCACTGTTCGCTATCTAATCAGTACACAATGACTGATTTACCACTGTGGTGACCCCTTGATCTATAAAAGGAGGGCCATGGCAACTATAGAAAGGATTCGGACCCTGGTACACTCGTACACGCGTAGCTGCCCTTGCCCCGAGGCAACCCTGCCAGGCAAGAGCGCTGCGTTTCCACCACAATCCACCATCAAATCAAAACCGATAATATAATAGCATGGAACAATAAAAAATTATAGATATGTTGGAGACGTATCAAGCATCCCCAAGCTTAATTCCTGCTCGTCCTCGAGTAGGTAAATGATAAAAACAGAATTTTTGATGTGGAATGCTACCTAACATACTTATCCATGTAATTTTCTTTATTGTGGCATGCATTTTTATATCCATAAGATTCAAAACAAAAGTTTAATATTGACATAAAAATAATAATACTTCAAGCATAATAATAAAGCAATCATGTCTTCTCAAAATAACATGGCCAAAGAAAGTTATCCCTGTAAAACCATATAGTCTGGCTATGCTCCATCTTCATCACACAAAGTACTCAAATCATGCACAACCCCGATGACAAGCCAAGCAATTGTTTCATACTTTTGATGTTCTCAAACCGTTTCAACTTTCACGCAATACATGAGCGTGAGCCATGGACATAGCACTATAGGTGGAATAGAATATGGTGGTTGTGGAGAAGACAAAAAGAAGGAGATAGTCTCACATCAACTAGGCGTATCAACGGGCTATGGAGATGCCCATCAATAGATATCAATGTGAGTGAGTAGGGATTGCCATGCAACGGATGCACTAGAGCTATAAGTTTATGAAAGCTCAAAAAGAAACTAAGTGGGTGTGCATCCAACTTGCTTGCTCACGAAGACCTAGGGCAATTTGAGGAAGCCCATCATTGGAATATACAAGCCAAGTTCTATAATGAAAAATTCCCACAAGTATATGAAAGGGAAAACATAGGAGACTCTCTATTATGAAGATCATGGTGCTACTTTGAAGCACAAGTGTGGAAAAAGGATAGTAACATTGCCCCTTCTCTCTTTTCTCTCATTTTTTTTGGTGGGCTTCTTTGGCCTCTTTTATTTTATTTGTGGGCTTCGTTGGCCTCTTTTATTTTTTTCCTCACATGGGACAATGCTCTAATAATGAAGATCATCACACTTTTATTTACTTACAACTCAAGAATTAGAACAAAATATGACTCTATATGAATGCCTCCGGCGGTGTACCGGGATGTGCAAGGACTCAAGAGTGACATGTATAAAAATTATGAACGGTGGCTTTGCCACAAATACTATGTCAACTACATGATCATGCAAAGCAATATGACAATGATGGAACGTGTCATAATAAAACGGAACGGTGGAAAGTTGCATGGCAATATATCTCGGAATGGCTATGGAAATGCCATAATAGGTAGGTATGGTGGCTTTTTTGAGGAAGGTAAAAGGTAGGTGTATGGCACCGGCGAAAGTTGCGCGGTACTAGAGAGGCTAGCAAAGGTGGAAGGGTGAGAGTGCGTATAATCCATGGACTCAACATTAGTCATAAAGAACTCACATACTTATTGCAAATATCTATTAGTCTTCGAAACAAAGTACTACGCGCATGCTACTAGGGGGATAGATTGGTAGGAAAAGACCATCGCTCGTCCCCAACCGCCACTCATAAGGAAGATAATCAATAAATACCTCATGCTCCAACTTCGTTACATAACAGTTCACCATACGTGCATGCTACGGGAATCACAAACTTTAACACAAGTATTTCTACAATCCACAATTACTCACTAGCATGACTCCAATATCACCATCTTTATATCTCAAAACAATCATAAGGAGTCAAACTTCACATAGTATTCAATGCACTTTATATGAAAGTTTTTATTATATCCCTCTTGGATGCCTATCATATTAGGACTAAATTTATAACCAAAGCAAATTACCATGCTGTTTAGAAAGACTCTCAAAATAATATAAGTGAAGCATGAGAGTTCAATAATTTCTATAAAATAAAACCACTGCCATGCTCTAAAAATATATAAGTGAAGCACTAGAGCAAAATTGCCTAGCTCAAAAGATATAAGTGAAGCACATAGAGTATTCTAATAAATCACGATTCATGCGTGTCCCTCTCAAAAGATGTGTACAGCAAGGATGATTGTGGCAAACTAAAAAGCAAAGACTCATATCATACAAGACGCTCCAAGCAAAACACATATCATGTGGTGAATAAAAATATAGCCTCAAGTAAATTTACCGATAGACGAAGACGAAAGAGGGGATGCCTTCCGGGGCATCCCCAAACTTAGGCTCTTGGTTGTCCTTGAATATTACCTTGGGGTGCCTTGGGAATCCCCAAGCTTAGGCTCTTGCCGCTCATTATTCCATAGTCCATCAAATCTTTACCCAAAACTTGAAAACTTCACAACACAAAACTCAACTGAAAACTCATGAGATCCGTTAGTACAAGAAAATAAAATCACCACTTTTGGTACTGTTGTGAACTTATTATTTATTTATATTGGTGTAATATCTAGTGTATTCCAACTTCTCCATGGTTCATACCCCCCGATATTACCCATAGATTCATCAAAATAAGCAAACAACACAAAGAAAACAGAATCTGTAAAAAACAGAACAGTCTGCGAAGATCCGAATTGTTCTAATACTTATATAACTCCAAAAATTCTGAAAAATTAGGAAAGAAGAGGCTATTTGTATATTAATCTCGTGTAAAAACTCAGGGTTTTTAAACTCTCTAGTGAATTATTAAAATTCTGAAACTGGAAGCAAAAGTTTCTGTTTTTCAGCAAGATCAAATCAACTATCACCGTAAGCCATCCAAAGGTCTTACTTGGCACAAACACTAATTAAAACATCAAAATACATCTATCCAGAGGCTAGATGAAAAATTTATTGATAAAAACAGAAAATAAAAATATTGGGTTGTCTTCCAACAAGCGCTTTTCTTTAAAGCCTTTTAGCTAGGCATTGAAATTTCGATGATGCTCACATGAAAGACAAGAATTGAAGCATAAAGAGAACATCATAAAACATGTGAAAAACACATATAAGTCTAACATACTTCCTATGCATAGGCATTTTATAGGCAAAAAAATTATCAAGGCAAGCAAAAACTAGCATATGCACGGAAGAAAAAGGAAACGATAGCAATCTCAACATGAAGAGAGGTAGTTTAATAACATGAAGATTTCTACAACCATATTTTCCTCTCTCATAATAATTACATGTAGGATCATAATCAAATTCAACAATATAACTATCACATAAAATTCTCTCTTCATGATCCACATGCATGCAAAGTTGACACTCTTCCAAAATAGTGGGATTAACATAAAATAAAGTCATTACTTCTCCAAACCCACTTTTATCAAAAATTTCATAAGATTGATCATTCTCCAAAGTAGTGGGATCATTATTACCTAGAGTTGACACTCTTCCAAACCCATGTTCAATATTATTGCAAACACTATTGTCATGAGGCCTAAATAAATTTTCAAGATCATAAGAAAAATCACCCCAATCGTGATCATTGCAACAAGTAGTGGACCTAGCAAAACTAGCATCCCCAAGATTAGGGTTTTGCAAATCATTAGCACAATTGACATTAATAGAATTTATAGTAGAACCATTGCAATCATGCTTTTCATCCAAGGAGCTATCGTGAATCACTTCATAGATTTCTTCTTTTAACACTTCATCACAATTTTCAGATTCACGAATTTCAAGCAAAACTTCATAAAGATAATCTAGTGCACTCAAATCACTAGAAATTGGTTCATCATAATTGGATCTCTTAAAAAAATTAGCAAGTGGATGAGGATCCATAAACTTTTTGCTTACTGTTTTTCAATAAAATACACAATTATGCCAAGCAAACGAGCAAACAAACCAAGTAAGACATAAGGGCAAATGGAAAGAAGGCGAATAAAAAGGTAAATCTTTTTGAAAATTGTTTTAGAAGTGGGGGAGAGGAAAATGATAGGCAAATGGCGAATAATGTAATGCAAGAGATGAGAGTTTATGATGGGTACTTGGTAGGCTTGACTTGGCGTAGATCTCCCCGGCAACGGCGCCAGAAATCTTTCCTGCTACTTCTTGAGCTTCCGTTGGTTTTTCCCATGAAGAGGAAAGGGTGATGCAGCACATTAGAGGTAAGTATTTTCCTCAGTTAAGAACCAAGGTATCAATCCAGTAGGAGAAGAACGCACAAATCACCAACACCTGCACAAACAATCAAACACTTACACCCAACGCGATAAAGGGGTTGTCAATCCCTTCACGGTCAATTGCAAAGGTGAGATTTGATAGAGATAGATAAACAAAAGAATTTTTTTTTGGGTTTTTTTGGTATATAGATCTGAAAATAAAAGATTGCAAAATAGTAGATCTGAAAGTAATATGATGGAAAATAGACCCGGGGGCCATAGGTTTCACTAGAGGCTTCTCTCATGAAGGCAAATAATACGGTGGGTGAACAAATTACTGTCGAGCAATTGATAGAAAAGCGCAAAGTTATGACGATATCCAAGGCAATGATTATGCATATAGGCATCACGTCCGTGTCAAGTAGACCGACTCCTGCCTGCATCTACTACTATTACTCCACACATCGACCGCTATCCAGCATGCAACTAGAGTATTAAGTTCATAAAGAACGGAGTAACGCCTTAAGTAAGATGACATGATGTAGAAGAATTAACTCAAGCAATATGATGAAAACCCCATCTTTTTATCCTTGATGGCAACAATGCAATACGTGTCTCGCTACCCCTACTTTGTCACTGGGTGAAATCACGCAAGATTGAACCCAAAGCTAAGCATCTCTCCCATTGCAAGAAAAACCAATCTAGTTGGCCAAACCAAACCGATAATTCGAAGAGAAATACAAAGATATTAAATCATGCATAAAAGAATTCAGAGAAGATTCAAATAATATTCATAGATAAGCTAATCATAAATCCACAATTCATCGGATCTCGACAAACACACCGCAAAAGAAGATTACATCAGATAGATCTCCAAGAACATCAAGGAGAACGTTGTATTGAGAATCAAAGAGAGAGAAGAAGCCATCTAGCTACTAGCTATGGACCCGTAGGTCTGAGGTAAACTAGTCACGCATCATCGGAAGGGCAATGGAGTTGATGTAGAAGCCCTCCGTGATCGATTCCCCCTCCGGCGGGATGCCGAAAAAGGCCCCAAGATGGGATCTCACGGGAACAGAAGGTTGCGGTGATGGAAAAGTGTTTTCTTGGATGCCTCTTGTGGTTCTGGAATATTTGTGAATATATAGGAGGAAGAGCTAGGTCAGGGGAGTCCCGAGGGGCCACAAGGTAGGGGGCGCCCCCCTAGGGCATGCCCTCCACCCTTGTCGCCGCCTCGTGGCTCTTCTGACTTGGACTCCAAGTCCCCTGGGTGTCTTCTGGTCCAAGAAAAATCATCGTGAAGCTTTATTCCGTTTGGTATTCCTTTTCTGCGAGGCTCAAAAACAAGGAAAAAATAGAAACTGGCACTCGGCTCTAGGTTAATAGGTTAGTCCCAAAAATAATATAAAATAGCATATTAATGCATATAAAACATCCAAAACAGATAATATAATAGCATGGAACAATCAAAAATTATAGATACGTTGGAGACGTATCATGATCTCTGCCGTGTTGCGCTACGTTCCTCCGCTCTTTGTGCAATGTGCTCATCCCCCCTGCCGAACCACAAGGGGCTGATGGCCCCATAGGTGGCCGTGGTTTCCCACGACACCATACGTGCATGCTTCGGGAATCACAAACCTTAACACAAGTATTATTACTAAACCACAATTACTAACTAGCATGACTCTAATAGCAGCATATTTATATCTCAAAACAAATGCAAGGAATCAAACTTCTCATATATTCAATGATATTCATGAAAGTTTTTATTATATCCCTCTTGGATACCCATCATATTAGGACTAAATTCATAACCTAAGCAAATTTCCATACTATTTATAAGACTCTCAAAATAATATAAGTGAAGCATGAGAGTTCATCAATTTCTTCAAAATAAAACCACCTCCGTGCTCTAAAAAGATATAAGTGAAGTACTAGAGCAACTGCCTATCTCAAAAGATATAAGTGAAGCACATAGATTATTCTAATAAATTCTCGATTAATGTGTGTCCCTCTCAAAAGGTGTGTACAGCAAGGATGATTGTGGAAAACTAAAAATCAAATAAAGCAAATACTCATATAACACAAGACGCTCCAAGCAAAACACATGTCATGTAGTGAATAAAAATATAGCCTCAAGTAATTTACCGATGGATTGTAGACAAAAGAGGGGATGCCATCCGGGGCGTCCCCAAGCTTAGATGCTTGGTTGTACATGAATATTACCTTGGGGTGCCTTGGACATCCCGAAGGTTAGGCTCTTGCAACTCCTTATTCCTTAGTCCATCAAAACTTCACCCAAAACTTGAAAACTTCATAACACAAAACTCAACAGAAAACTCGTGAGCTCCGTTAGTATAATAAAAGCAAATCACCACTTAGGTACTGTTGTGAACTCATTACAAACTCATATTATCATTATCTCTAATGTATTCCAACTTCACCATGGTTCATAAACCCCTGATACTACCCATAGATTCATCAAAATAAGAGAACAATGCATAGAAAACAGAATCTGTCAAAAACAGAACAGTCTGTGAAGATCTGAATATTGCTCATACTTATGTAATTCCAAAAATTCTGAAACAAAGGAAGACCTGGGAAATTTCTATATTAATATTGTGTAAAAAATTAAGAGTTTTTACATGGTCCATAAAATTTTGATAATTCTTCTACTGGACGCAAAAGTTTCTGTTTTTCAGCAAAATCAAATCAACTATCACCATATATCATCCCAAAGGCTCTACTTGGCACAAACACTAATTAAAATTCTTAAACACAATCATAACAGAAGTATAATTTAATATTTATTGGAAATAGAAGAAAATCAAGAAAAACAAAAATAACATTGGGTTGCCTCCCAACAAGCGCTATTGTTTTATGCCCCTAGCTAGGCATAATGCATAGATCTAGGTATTGTCATCTTTGATATTCAATCCATAAGTAGCCCTCATAATAGATTCATATGGAAAATTAATTTTTTTTCTTGGGAAGTGTTCGATGCCCTTACTTAATAGAAATTGAAATCTAATGTTTCCTTCTTTCATATCAATAATTGCACCAATCGTTCTAAGGAAAGGTCTACCAAGAATTATAGGGCATGTAGGATTGTAATCTATATCAAGCACAATAAAATGTACGGGCGCATAATTCCTATTTGCGACAATAAGAACATCATTAATTCTTCCCATAGGTTTCTTCATAGTAGAATCCACTAAGTGCAAATTCAAAGAACAATCATCAAGTTTATGGAAACCTAACACATCACATAAAGTTTTTGGAATAGTTGAAACACTAGCACCCAAATCACATAAATCATAGCACTCATAATCTTTAATCTTAATCTTAATACTAGGTTCCCATTCATCACAAATCTTTCTACGGATTGAAACTTCCAACTCTAGTTTTTCTCCAAAAGATTTCATCATAGCATCACCGATATGTTTAGTAAAAGCCTTATTTTGATTATAAGCATGAGGTGAATTAAGCATAGATTGCAACAAGGAAATACACTCAATTAAATAAAAATTATCATAATTAAAGTCCTTGAAATCCAAAAGAGTGGGCTCATCACTACTTAAAGTTTTGATCTCGCCAATCCCACTTTTATCAATATTTTCATTAAGATCATCACTCTCCAAATTATTGGGTCGCCTTCTAGCTAAAGTTGACTCATCTCCAGTCCCTTTTTCATCAAGTTTAACATTAGCAAACAAAGATTCAATAGGAGTCACACCAATCACTTTAAGATCTTCATCATGATTATCACGAAAACTAGAAGAACATGTTTTTTCTAGCCAATTTCTCTTAGCTCGCATCCTAGCGGTTCTCTCCCTACTTTCATTAATAGAAATTTGAATAGATTTCAGAGACTCATTAATATCAAGTTTGGGTGGCATAGATCTAATATTAAAGGAATCAATCTCATGAGAAATTCTATCAACATTTCTAACCAAATCATCAATCTTAAGCAATTTTTCTTCTACCATGGCATTGAAAATCTTTTGAGAATTGATAAATCTTTCATATTATTCTCAAGATCAGAGGGTATCTTATTATAATTTCCATAAGAATTGTTGTAGGAATTGCCATAATTATTAGAGGAATTACTAGGAAATGTCCTAGGATTAAAATTACCTCTATACGCGTTATTACCGAAATTGTTCCTACCAACAAAATTCACATCCATAGATTCATTATTATTCTCAATCAAAGTAGATGAAGGCATATCATTAGGATCAATAGGAGCAGTCTTACTAGCAATCAATTTCATAAGTTCATCCATCTTTCCACTCAAAGTATTAATTTCTTCAATAGCATGCACTTTTTTACTAGTAGAAGATCTTTCGGTATGCCATTGAGAGTAATTTGCCATAATATTATCTAGCAGTTTTGTAGATTCTCCTAATGTGATTTCCATAAATATACCAACCGCGGCAGAATCTTAAAGATTTCTAGATGCAAAATTCAATACAGCATAAAAAATTTGTATGATCATCCATAAACTTAAACCATGAGTAGGGCAATTTCTTATCATTAACTTCATCTTCTCCCAAGATTGTGTGACATGTTCATGATCAAGTTGCTTAAAATTCATTATATCGTTCCTAAGAGAGATGATCTTAGTGGGAGGAAAATACTTGGAGATAAAAGCATCCTTACACTTATTCCATGAATCAATACTATATTTAGGCAAGGATGAAAACCAAGTTTTAGCACGATCTCGTAGTGAGAACGGAAATGACTTCAATTTGACAATATCATTATCCACATCTTTTTTCCTTTGCATATCACACAATTCAATGAAAGTATTAAGATGGGATGCATCATCTTCATTAGGATTACCAGAAAATTGTTCTTTCATAACAAGATTCAACAAAGCGGCATTAATTTCATAAGATTCTACACTAGTGGCGGGAGCAATCAGAGTACTAATAAATTCATTATTATTAGTGTTGAAAAAAACACACAACTTGGTATTTTCTTGAGACATCGTAACAAAGCAAGCAATCAAGCACACAAGAAAACAAAAAGCAAACAAAAAGAAGGCGAATAAAAAGGCAAATATTTTTGTGTTTTTCTGAAAATGTTTTAGAAGTGGAGGAGATGAACACGAGAGGCAAATGGCGAATAATGTAAGTGCAAGAGATGAGAGTTTATGATAGGTACTTGGTAGGCTTGATGTAGATCCTCCCTGGCAACGGCGCCAGAAATTCTTCCTACTACTTCTTGAGCTTGTGTTGGTTTTTCCCTTGAAGAGGAAAGGGTGATGGAGCAAAGTAGAGATAGGTGTTTCCCTCAGTTAAGAACCAAGGTATCAATCCAGTAGGAGGAACACACAAGTCCCCAATAGATGCACTTGCACAAACAAACAAATATTTGCACCCAACGCAAAAAAGGGGTTTTCAATCCCTTCATGGTCACTTGCAAGGATGAGACCTGATAGATATTGATATTAAAGATAACTAAAAGTGCAAAATAAAGTAAAGGTAAATAAATTGCAGCAAGGTATTTTTGTGTTTTTGGTTTTATAGATCTGAAAATAATATGATAAAAATAGACCCGGGGGCCATAGTTTTCACTAGAGGCTTCTCTCTTGAAAGAACACATACGGTGGGTAAACAAATTACTGTTGAGCAATTGATAGAAAAGCGCATAAGTATGATGATATCCAAGGCAATGATCATGAATATAGGCATCACGTCCGTGACAAGTAGACCGACTCCTGCCTGCATCTACTACTATTACTCCACACATCGACCGCTATCCAGCATGCATCTAGTGTATTAAGTTAACAAGAACGGAGTAATGCCTTAAGCAAGATGACATGATGTAGAGGGATAGATCCAATCAATATGAATAAACTCCACCTTTTTATCCTTAGTGGCAACAATACAAATACGTCCCTTCCTACCCTTTCTATCACTTGGTGGGGACACCGCAAGATTGAACCCACTACAAAGCACCGCTCCCATTGCAAGAAAAATCAATCTAGTTGGCCAAACCAAATCAATAGATCGGAAAGAAATACAAAGCTATCTTAATATTGCATAAAAGAGTTTAGAAAAGACTCAAATAATATTCATAGATAATCTGATCATAAATCCACAATTCATCGGATCTCAACAAATGCACCGCAAAAGAAGATTACATCGAATAGATCTCCAAGAACATCGAGGAGACCATTGTATTGAAGATCAAAGAGAGAGAAGAAGCCATCTAGCTACTAGCTATGGACCCGTAGGTCTGTGGTAAACTACTCACACATCATTGGAAGGGCAGAACCATTGATGTAGAAGCCCTCCGTGATCGAATCCCCCTCCGACGGAGTGCCGAAAAAGGCCCCAAGATGGGATCTCACGAGAACAGAAGCATGCAGTGGCGGAGAAGTATTTTTGGTGTACCCTTCGGTGTAAAGAGAATATTTTGGTATTTATTGAGCTGAGGAGCCACAGGGGGCCTACAAGCCTGGGCGGCGCCCCCCTAGGGCGCGCCTCCCAAGTTTGTCGTGGCCTCGTGGCTCTTCTGGCCTCCTCCTGAAGCTTCCTAGGTGTCTTCTGGTCCAAGAAAAATCGTCAAAAAGTTTCTTTCCGTTTGGACTCCGTTTGGTATTGATTTTCTGTATAAGACAAAAACAAGGAAAAAACAACAAGTGGCAATTAGCACTAGGTTAATAAGTTAGTCCCAAAAAATGATATAAAATAGCACCATAATGCATATAAAACATCCAAGATGGATAATATAATAGCATGGAACAATAAAAAATTATAGAGACGTTGGAGACGTATCATGGACTTCAGACGAGTGATGTACCCCAAGGCATTGTCGAGACGATTGTCCAAGTGGAGAATGGCCAGGGCAGCCTGATTGCTTGTATCTGCGTTGGTATTTCTGCGAAGAGGAGAGGATGATGCAGCATAGCAACGGTAAGTATTTCCCTTAGTTATGAAACCAAGGTTATCAATCCATTAGGAGAACCAAGGAACACTATGTAAATGGTACCTGCACACAAATAACAAATACTTGCAACCCAACGCGTTAGAGGGGTTGTCAATCCCTCCTCGGTATTGAGATATATTAAATTGTATGAGATTGGATAAATAGATATGACAAAAACACAAAGTAAAATAAATAAATAAAAAGCGCAGCAAGGTATTTTTTGGGTCTTTGGAATAATAGATCTGAAAACAATATGTTAGAAAATAGACCCGGGGGGCATAGATTTCACTAGTGGCTTCTCTGAGAAAATAGCATACGGTTGGTAAACAAATTACTGTTGGGCAATTGATAGAAGAGCAAATAATTATGATGATATCCAAGGCAATGATCATGTATATAGGCATCACGTCCAAGATTAGTAGACCGACTCCTGCCTGCATCTACTACTATTACTCCATACATCGACCGCTATCCAGCATGCATCTAGTGTATTAAGTTCATGGAGAAACGGAGTAATGCAATAATAACGATGACATGATGTAGACAAGATCTATTCATGGAGGAATAGACCCCATCTTTTATCCTTAATAGCAACGATACATGCGTGCCTCGCTACCCCTTCTGTCACTAGGTGAGGACACCGCAAGATCGAACCCATCACAAAGCACCTCTTCCCATTGCAAGAAAAATCAATCTAGTTGGCCAAACCAAACCAAAGTTTCAGAGAAGAAATACGAGGCTATAATAATCATGCATATAAGAGATCAAAGAATACTCAAATAATATTCATCGATAGATCTGATCATAAACTCACAATCATTGGATCCCAACAAACACACCGCAAAAAGTCATTACATCAAATAGATCTCCAAGAACATCGAGGAGAACATTGTATTGAGAATAAAAAAGAGAGAAGAAGCCATGTAGCTACTGCCTACGGACGTGTAGGTCTGTGGTGAAATACTCACGCATCATCGGAGGAGCACCAATGAGGATGATGAACCCCTCCGTGATCGTGTTCCCCTCCAGCAAGGTGCCAGAATAGGGCTCTAGATTGGATCTCGTGGTTCAGGAACTTGCGGCGGCTGGAATTGTTTTTCGTCGACTCCCCTAGGGTTTCTAGAATATTTGGGTATTTATAGAGCTGAGAGGCGGTGGAAAGGACTCCCGTGGGCCCCACTACCCACCTGGGCGCGCTAGGGGCCTCTAGCGTGCACTGGTGTCTTGTGGGCTCCACGGGCCTCCCCTCTTGCACTTCCTTGGCTCCCAAGTTGTTTTCTGGGCAGAAACAAATCTCCAAAAAGTTTCGTGCAATTTGGACTTCATTTGGTACTTATATTCTGCGAAGTAAAAAACAAGCAAAAACAACAACTGGTACTGGGCACTATGTCAATAGGTTAGTCCCAAAAAATGATATAAAGTTCCTATAAAACGAATATAAAACATCCAAGAATGATAATATAACAGCATGGAACAATAAAAAATTATAGATACGTTGGAGACATATCAGCATCCCCAAGCTTAATTCCTGCTTGTCCTCGAGTAGGTAAATGATAAAAAATAGAATTTTTGATGTGGAATGCTGCCTAACATGTTCATCACATATTCTTTCTTATTGTAGCATGGACATTTGGACTTTTAGATGATTCAAAGCAATAGTCTATATCTGACATGAGGATTTCCATACTCAAGCATATAAACAAGCAACCATGTCTTTCAAAATATCAACACTAAAGAAAGTTATCCCTAGCCTATCATGCTCAATCATTGATCCATTCATGAAACACACTCGAATATTAGCTACATCGAATGCTCAAGTATGATCATAGTGCTCCCTAGTTGGTGCTTTATAAGAGAAGATGGAGACTCAAAAAATAAAAATTGCATAAAGTAAATGGATAGGCCCTTCGCAGAGGGAAGCAGAGGTTTGTAGAGGTGCCAGAGCTCAAAGCTTAAATTGAAAGATAAAAAATATATTTTGAGAGGCATACTTTTCCCGTCAACGAAAACGATCGAGAATTCCCAATACTTTCCATGCTAGATACATCATAGGCGGTTCCCAAACATAAAATAAAGTTTATTCCTTTTTTCACCATTCTTTCACAATCCATGGCTAGCCGTATCCACGGGTGCCTTCCATACCAACATTTTCCAATGAATTTATTATTTGACAACATAAAGTAAATTTCTTTTTCATTTCTGGACTGGGCATCCCTATTACCGCCACACTCTCGTGCAATGACAAGTGAATAAACACTCATCTTGAGAATAACACATCTAGCATGGAAAAATATTGGCCACCCCCTGCCGCTTCATGAGCGGTACAGGCACACAAAAAGGAAATTTATTTTGAAAATTAGAGTTGGCACATACAAATTTACTTGGAACGGCACGGAAATACCGCATATAGGTAGGTATGGTGGACTCATATGGCACAACTTGGTTTAGGGAACTTGGATGCACAAGTAGTATTCCCACTTAGTACAAATGGAGGCTAGCAAATAGACTGAGAAGCAACCAACCAAGAAACGAAAATTCTCATAAACGAGCATTAAGCCTAACTAACACCGAATAATGCACCATAAGTAGGATCTAATTCATTGCATAACTATTGACTTTCGTGCTTGCATAGGGAATCACAAACCTTAACACCAATATTCTTACTAAAGCATAATTACTCACCAACATGACTCACATATTACTATCATAATATCTCAAAAACTATTGCAAAGAATCAAGTTTATAATATCCAGTGATATTCATGAAAGTTTTTATTATATCCCTCTTGAATATCTATCACTTTGGGACTAATTTCATATATTACCATTGCTTATAACAAGCTCTCAAACAAATTTAAGTGAAGAACATGAGCATAAGTAATTTTTTTCATCATCTCTCAAAATAATATAAGTGAAGCATGAGAGAATATGTCTTTAAAATTTTACTAACTCCCAAAATAATCTAAGTGAAGCATGAGAGCACATTTCTTCAAAATATAGAACACCACCATGCTCAAAAAGATATAAGTGAAGCACTAGATCAATTCCAAAGCTCAAAAAATTTAAGTGAAGCACATAGAGCAATTATAACAAATCATAGCATCATTTTGGCTTTCTCAAAATGGTGTGTCCAGCAAGGATGATTGTGACAAACTAAAAAGCAAATCAAGCAAAGACTCATATAATACAAGACACTCCAAGCAAAACTCATGATATGTGACGAATAAAAATATAGCTCCAAGTAAAATTACCGATGGTTGTTAGAAGAAAGAGGGGATGCTTTCCGGAGCATCCCCAAGCTTAGTTGCTTGGTTCTCCTTGAATATTACCTTGGGTTGCCATGGGGCATCCCCAAGCTTAGGCTCTTGACACTTCTTATTCCTTCATCCGTTGTGATCTCACCCAAAACTTGAAAACTTCAATCACACAAAACTTAACAAAAAACCTTCGTGAGATCCGTTAGTATAATAAAGAAAATCACCACTTTAAGTACTGTTGTAAACCCATTCATATTTTATTATTGAATTATACCTACTGTATTCCAACTTTACCATGGCTTATACCCCCTGATACAATCCATAGAATCATCAAAATAAGCACACAATGCAACGAAAACAGAATCTGTCAAAAACAGAACAATCTGTAGTAATCTGGACTTTGACCATACTTCTGTAACTCTAAAATTTCTGAAAAAATAGGAAAATGTGCGAAATTTGTATATCAATCTTTTTTAAAATAATTCAAAAAAATTCGTCGCTTATGTGAATTTTCAAAATTCTACTACTGGACATCAAAGTTTCTGTTTTTCAACAAAATCAAATCAACTATCACACAACATGACCCTAAAGGCTTTACTTGGCACAAACACTAATTAAAACATAAAATCACAATCATAACAGTAGCATAATTTTGCAAACACTCAATAACAGAAATAAAAAGGCAAAAATTTATTTTATTCATTGGGTTGCCTCACAAAAGCTCTTTCTTTATAGCCATCATGATAGGCTTGAGATTTTATTGATGCTCACATGAAAGATAAGAATTGAAGCACAAAGAGAGCACCATAAAACATGTAACAAACACACTTAAGTCTAACATACTTCCTATGCATAAGCATTTTATAAGCAAACAAATTATCAAGAAAAGAATAATCTAGCATATGCAAGGAAGGATAAAGAAACAATAGCAATCTCAACATGAAGAGAGGTAATTCAGTAACATGAAAATTTCTACAACCATATTTTCCTCTCTCATAATAATTAGATGTAGGATCATAATCAAATTCAACAATATAGCTATCATATAAAATTTTCTCTTCCTGATCCACATGCATAAAAGTTTTATAATCTTCCAAGATATTGGCATTAACATCAACTAAAGTCATGACCTCTCCAAACCCCCTTTCATCAAAATTTTCATAAGATTGAACACTCTCCAAATATGTGGGATTATTTTTACCTAAAGTTGACGCTCTTCCAAACCCACTTTCAATATTATTGCAAACATTATTATCAATATTGTATTCATCATGAGTCTTAAATAAATTTTCAAGATCATAAGAAAAATCACCACAATCATGATCATTACAATGAGTAGTGGATATACCAAAATCATCATCCCCAAGCTTGTGGTTTTGCATATCATTAACACAATTGACATTAATAGAATTTATAGTAACATCATTGCAATCATGCTTTTCATTCAAGGAGCTATCGTGAATCACTTCATAAATGTCTTCTTTTAACACTTCTTCACAATTTCCAGATTCACGAATCTCAAGCAAAACTTCATAAAGATAATCCAGTGAAATCAATTCACTAGCAATTGGTTCATCATAATTGGATCTTTTAAAAAGATTAGCAAGTGGATGAGGATACATATCAACAGATTTTTAGCAAGCGAAGATGCAAGCAAATAGAAGGCACATGATAACACAAGCAAACAAAAGATCGAACGAGAAAAAGACAAACGAAAAAGAAGGCAAATATTTTTGTGAAGTGGGGGAGATGAAACCAAGAGGCAAATGGCAAATAATGTAAATTGCAAGGAGATGAGATTTGTGATTAGGAACCTGATAGATGTTGATGATGTCTCCCCGGCAACGGCGCCAGAAATTCTTCCTGATTGCTTGTATCTGCGTTGTTATTCCCTCGAAGAGGAGAGGATGATGCAGCATAGCAACAATAAGTATTTCCCTCAGTTATGAAACCAAGGTTATCAATCCAGTAGGAGAACCAAGAGACACTATGTAAATGGTACCTGCACACAAATAACAAATACTTACAACCCAACGCGTAAGAGGGGTTGTTAATCCCTCCTCGGTATTGAGATAGATTAAATTGTATGAGATTGGATAAATAGATCTGACAACAAGGTATTTTTGGGTTTTTGGAATAATATATCTGAAAACAATATGATAGAAAATAGACCCGGGGGCCGTAGATTTCACTAGTGGCTTCTCTCGAGAAAATAACATACGGTGGGTAAACAAATTACTGTTGGGCAATTGATAGAAGAGCAAATAATTATGACGATATCCAAGGAAATGATCATGTATATAGGCGTCACGTCCAAGATTAGTAGACCGACTCCTGCCTGCATCTGCTACTATTACTCCACACATCGACCGCTATCTAGCATGCATCTAGTGTATTAAGTTCATGGAGAACTGGAGTAATGCAATAAGAACGATGACATGATGTAGACAAGATCTATTCATGTAGGAATAGACCCCATCTTTTTCTCCTTAATAGCAATGATAAATGCGTGCCTCGCTATCCCTTCTGTCACTGGGTGAGGACACCGCAAGATCGAACCCATCACAAAGAACCTCTTCCCATTGCAAGAAAAATCAATCTAGTTGGCCAAACCAAACCAAAGTTTCGAAGAAGAAATATGAGGCTATAATAATAATGCATATAAGAGATCAAAGAAGACTTAAATAATATTCATGGATAGATCTGATCGTAAACTCACAACTCATCGGATCCCAACAAACACATCGCAAAAAGTCATTACATCAAATAAATCTCCAAGAACATCGAGGAGAACATTGTATTGAGAATCAAAAAGAGACAAGAAGCCATCTAGCTAGTGCCTACAGACCCGTAGGTCTGTGGTGAACTACTTACGCATCATCGAAGGAGCACCAATGAGGATGATGAACCCCTCCATGATCGTGTTCCCCTCCGGCAAGCTGCCAGAATAGGGCTCTAGATTGGATCGCGTGGTTCTGGAACTTGCGGCGGCTGGAATTGTTTTTCATCGAATCCCCTAAGGTTTTTGGAATATTTGGGTATTTATAGAGCTGAGAGGCGATGAAAAGGACTCCCGTGGACCCCACTACCCACCTGGGTGCGCCAGGGGCCTCTAGCGCGCCCTGGTATCTTGTGGGCCCCACGGGCCTACCCTCTTGCACTTCCTTGGCTCCCAAGTTGTCTTCTGGGCAAAAAAAATCTCCAAAAAGTTTCATGGCATTTGGACTTCGTTTGGTACCGATATTCTGCGAAGTAAAAAAAAAGCAAAAAAGAGCAACTAGCACTGGGCACTATGTCAATAGGTTAGTCCCAAAAAATGATATAAAGTTGCTATAAAATGAATATAAAACATCCAAGAATGATAATATAACAGCATGGAACAATAAAAAAATTATAGATACGTTGGAGACGTATCACAACCCTGTCCTCGACGAACTATCTTACAGGGTCTAGATCCCTCTCGATCTGGTCGGTCTCCAGCTCAACGTTGGGGCAGAACTCTGTCAGCAGAAACAACACGAGGGTCAGTATTCATAGAAATTCAGAAGCAAGCGAGATTCACTCGGCTAAATGCCATACCTTCAAGCTCCCCACGCATCTCCTCACCGAAGTCTTTGTTGTACTGCTCGAGCTCTGCTTTTTTCTCGAGGAGTTGGGCGATCTTTTCGTCCAGAGTCTTCTTCTCCTGCTCGAAAGCACTCACTTGAGTGTTGCACTTCTTCTCCCACTCGGCATAATGTCTCTTGATCTTGGAGATCTCATTGTTTGCCACCTAAGTGGAGGCCTTCAGAGTTTTGTTCTCCTCCTCAAGCTTCCCGACTATCGCTGTAGCGACCCGACCCGAATGGATCGAAGTCTCTGTGCATAAGTGTCATCCCTGGATCGGTAATGCTGACACACACAGTACTCGAAGGATTTATAACAGAGTGCAATCTCACACTTATTACATCGAATGTCTCAAAAGAGAACTTATTACAATAAATATGGCGTAAGGCCATCTAAATAAGATAACAGCGGAAGGCTTGGAAGATAAAGTGAGTCCATCAACACCAACGGCATAGCTGAGTGCACGACAACGACCTAGCGCACCTTACTCTTCGTCTAAAAAGTCTGCAACAGGATATGTTGCAGCCCGAAATGGGTCAACACATGGAATATGCTGGCAATATAACACAATAGAGCAATGAACAGATAAATGCTATCACTACATGTACATATGGCTAGTGGAAAAGCTGTAGGGTTATATTGTTTTGCGAAAAGCCAATTTTTTCCTACGTCAAAGGAATATATTTTATTTAACTATCATGGTAGTTGAAACATTGAGAAGGTAAATCCCCCTCTCAATCCCAATTAAAAGTAATCATTAAACCCAACAAATTAATTTAGAGTGATGAGATCAAATCAATAATTCAAGTACCAGATACTCAAGATGTCCATAACCGGGGACACGGCTAACCATGATTAGTTTATACACTCTGCAGAGGTTTGCGCACTTTTCCCCACAAGACTCGATCTCCTCCGTTGGATTTCTCGCACTACATGGTGTTTGAGAAACGGATGACCGAGACACAGTCTTTCTGAAACATTTACTCTTTACTCTGGGTAGACAGTTACACCTACTTTCCCCTACATCTGCTAGCCTACCACTGAAAGAGGTCATGCAACATACTCAACTATGCTAGAGCCCATAATAGCTTGTGGCTGCACACGGAAGTTTCTAGCATGAATAATTTTATGATCCCTTTGAGCCTGGGTGGCGAACCAAAAAGACAACACTGGTATATCCCCAGGTGCCTGCAACCAATCCACCCAGATGTGTACATAAGTAGCCACCTTAAGTTAACCATTAATTAACAATCTCACATCTGTCATGGATACTCTCAAACCCAATCCACGTCTACGAGCATAGCATGGTAATATAAGCATAGCGTAGAGGTAACTCCCAAGGTTTGATAATAAAGGGCAATAGGTTCTACCTCATCATCTACTTCCCAAAACCCACAAGTTAATCACATCCTAAATCATGCAGTGTTTGAGGATTGTAACTAATGCATAAAAATTGGGTAATAAAGGGATATGATCAAAGTGTTACTTGCCTTGCTGACGATCTGCAAATCCTAGAGACTCGTAGTAGCACGCTTCGCACTCCGAAAATTCTATCGCAAGCAAACAATAGCATACATAAGCAATCAAGCAAAGAAGCATGGGTAAAACTCAAATAAGAGATCTAACCAGAAAGTTCAACTTAAGAACTCCGGTTTGCAAAAAGAATCAAATCAAACGAAGCAACGAAACTCAAACTGCGAAAGAAACAAGCTTCGATTACTAATCTGGACTAAAGTCAAATTTTACAGTAGCAAAAACTTATTTAAGTTGATTAAACAGAAATAGGGCTTCGAGACAAAACTCTAGGCGCTTGAATCGCCTGATTCCGATAAACGAGCGAAAAGATAAACTAAAACGAAAATCGGATCAGAAATCGCGATCGAAAATAATCGCGAAAAACCCTGGAAATAGAAAAACTGACGAACAGGCTAACGAACGAACGTTCGCTGTCTGTGACTAACGGGTGAACAGCGTTCGTTAAAACGAACGTACGGATGAACGTCCGCTGGATAATTAAACCGACGGAAAACCGAACGAACCGATAAAAAAATGCATCTATGGTTTCTAAAAAAACCGAACGGATTATACCGTTTAGCCAGAAAAGACCGGCGGCGGCGGATCCGGCGAGCGGCGGCTCCGGTGGGGCTTCCGGCGGTGGCGCGCGGCGCGAGGCGGGGCGGGGCGGTGCGCAGCGGGCGACGGCGAGCGCGCGAGGCGGCGCGGCAAGCGGCGGCGGGGTGCGGCGGCTTGGCGGCGGCGGCGCTCGGGAGGCGGGGCGGCTCGGCGAGGGCAGGCGGACGCGGCGGCGGTGGTGGGGTTGCGGGGGTCGGGGCGGCGGCTATTTAAGAGGGCCGGGGGCGGGGTGGCTTGGGGGAGGGGGCGTCGGCCTCGAAAGGCGTGTCCGCCTCGGACACGGCCGGCGGCGGCAGGGCGGACTCCCACGCGGGGGAAGGCGGCGGCGGCCTGTTAGGCCAGCTGGGCTTTGGCCCAGTCGGTCCGAAGTTTTTTTTTAAATAATTCCGCGCAGAAAAACGAAGAAAAGAAATACTAAACGGAATCCAAAAATCCTGAAATAAATTTTCCCCGTCCTCTAACAATCTACCGGACAAGGTGAACATTTATTTGGGACTCTAATGCAATTTTGAAAACGCATATTTTCCCTAATTCAAATAAAATAGCGATAAAATTCCGAATAAAATTCTTATTTGATTTTAATATTAAATCTCCAATATTTCTTTATTTTGAGGAAGCCATTTTATCCTCTCTCTTTTATTTTTTTATAAAATAAATATTCAAAGAGAAAATAATTAAAATCAAACGATCCTCTTTTTCAAAATTCGAGTAAACTCAAATATGAAAATAACGAAATTCCCAACTCTCTCCGTGGGTCCTTGAGTTGCGTGGAATTTCTAGGATCAAGCCAAAATGCAATAAAATATGATATGCAATGATGATCTAATGCATAACATTCCAAATTGAAAATTTAGGATGTTACAAACCTACCCCCCTTAAGATGAATCTCGCCCTCGAGATTCGGGTTGGCTAGAAAATAGGTGAGGGTGATCCTTCCATAGGTCTTCCTCTCGTTCCCAGGTAGCTTCCTCCTCGGTATGGTGGCTCCACTGAACCTTGCAAAACTTGATAACTTTGCTGCGTGTAACTCTGCTGGCAAACTCGAGAATCTTAACTGGCTTCTCCTCGTAGGTCAAATCGGTATCCAACTGAATCGCTTCCAGTGGCACTGTATCTCTCAGAGGAATGTCGGCCATCTCTGCATGGCACTTCTTCAACTGGGAAACGTGAAACACATCATGAACTCCTGACAGTCCTCCGAGTAATTCCAACTTGTAGGCCACTTCACCCATACGTTCCAATACTCTGTATGGTCCCACAAATCGTGGCGCTAACTTTCCCTTGACTCCAAACCATTTAACTCCTCGGAGTGGTGATACACGAAGATACACTCTGTCTCCAACTTCGTAAACTGTCTCCTTGCATTTAGAATCCGCATAGCTCTTCTGCCTGGACTGGGCTACCTTGAGTCTATCGCGAATCAGCTTAACCTTCTCTTCAGACTCTTTAATCAAATTTGGTCCAAACAACTGACGGTCTCCAACTTCATCCCACATCAACGGTGTTCTGCACCTCCGTCCATACAAAGCTTCGAAAGGTGCCATCTTCAAACTGGCTTGGTAACTGTTGTTGTATGAGAACTCCGCGTAGGGCAGATTGTCATCCCAACTAGATCCATAATCTAGCGCACAAGCTCTCAACATGTCCTCCAGAATCTGATTGACTCTCTCGGTCTGTCCATCTGTCTGCGGATGAAAGGCTGTACTAAACTCTAGCCTGGTACAAAAGGTTAGGTGCAGCTGGTGCCAAAATTTTGAAGTAAACTGTGTTCCTCTATCTGATACGATGGTCCTCGGAACTCCATGCAGACATACGATCCTGGTCATGTATATCTTGGCCAACTTTGCACTCGTATAGGTGGTTTTTACCGGGATAAAGTGAGCCACTTTAGTCAAATGATCCACTACTACCCAGATAGAATCATATCCCGATTGGGTCCTGGGTAATCCGGTGATGAAATCCATGCCAAGCTTATCCCACTTCCATTCGGGTATCGGCATAGGCTGCAGTAACCCTGCTGGCTTCTGATGTTCTGCTTTTACTCTCTGACATACAACACATACGGCCACATACTCGGCAATGTCCTTCTTCATACCGGTCCACCAGGAACGCTCTTTTAAATCCAAATACATCTTGGTGTTTCCGGGGTGTATCGAGTATGGCGAGTCATGAGCCTCCTGTAGTATCAACTTCCTGATCTCTGCATTATTGGGTACATAAACACGGTCCTCAAACCATAAAGTGTCGTGCTCATCCTCACGAAAACCGTTGGCTTTTCCTTTGTTCATCCTCTCCTTTATCTCGGCAATTACTTTGTCATCCTTTTGAGGTTCTCGAATCCTTCCCAATAATGTTGACTGAACTTCCATTGCTGCGACAAAACCTCTAGGGACTATCTCCAAACGAAGCTCCCTGAGATCTTCGGCTAACTCCTCTGGTAATCCTCCGCTTTCGAGGGTATTGACATAACTCTTCCGGCTCAAAGCATCTGCTACGACATTGGCCTTTCCTGGATGATAATGCAACTTCATATCATAATCCTTTATAAGCTCCAACCATCTCCTCTGCCTGAGGTTCAGCTCCTTCTGTGTGAAAATGTACTTCAAACTCTTATGATCCGTGTACACATCACAATGGTTCCCAATAAGAAAATGTCTCCAAGTCTTGAGTGCATGAACTACAGCTGCTAACTCCAAATCATGCGTGGCATAATTCAACTCATGGGGTCGAAGCTGATGTGAGGCATATGAGACAACTCTTCCGTCCTGCATAAGTACACCTCCAAGTCCTAAGCGAGAAGCGTCGCAATACACTTGGAAATCCTTGCGTATATCCGGCAGAATCAACACTGGGGCTGTAACCAAACGTTTCTTCAGCTCCTGAAAACTTGCCTCACATTCATCTGTCCATTTGAACTTGGTGTCCTTCTTCAGTAACTCCGTCATAGGCTTCGTAATCTTGGAAAAATTCTCGATAAATCTTCGATAATATCCTGCAAGTCCAAGAAAACTGTGAATGTCCCCCACTGAGGTGGGTGCCAACCACTCAGTGACAGACTGAACCTTAGTGGGGTCTACTGCTATACCTTCTACTGATATAACATGTCCAAGAAATCCAACTTCCTTCAACCAAAACTCACATTTGCTGAACTTGGCATACAACTGATGTTCCCTGAGCTTCTCGAGAACTAAACGCAAATGCTCCTGGTGTTCCTCTTCATTCTTTGAGTACACCAAGATATCATCAATGAAAACCACGACAAACTTATCCAAGAACTCCATGAACACTTTATTCATCATACTCATGAAATAGGCAGGGGCATTAGTTAATCCAAATGACATAACCGTATACTCATATAGCCCATACCTTGTGGTGAAGGCTGTCTTAGGTATATCCTGTTCTCGGATCTTCAGTTGGTGGTATCCTGATCTCAGATCGATCTTGGAGAGCACTTTAGCTCCTTGCAACTGATCAAACAAATCATTAGTCATCGGCAGTGGGTACTTGTTCTTAATCGTCACTTCATTCAATGCGCGATAATCAACTACCATTCTCAAGGATCCATCCTTCTTCTCAACTAAAAGCACTGGGGCTCCCCACGGTGATGAACTTCGTTGAATGTAACCTTTCTCCAATAACTCCTTGATCTGCTTCTTAATCTCCTCCAGATCATTTGCGGGCATCCGGTATGGTCTCTTCGATATCGGTCCGGTGCCTGGCAACAGCTCTATCAAAAATTCAATGTCTTGATCCGGCGGCATGCCTGGTAACTCCTCTGGAAATACATCTGGGTAATCCTTCACTACTGGCACTTCCTCCTGAACAACTCCTGAGAGGGAATTTATTTGGGTTCTCCTTGTCGCATGCCTGGATACATACTTGATCCTCTTTCCCTCCGGGGTGGTGAGCAGAATTGACTTACTGGCGCAATCGATGTTTCCTCCATACATCGATAGCCAATCCATGACTAGTATCACATCCAATCCTTGTGACTCCAAAATTATTAAGTCTGAGGGGAACACGTGCCTACCTATGGTCAATGGCATCTGAAAACAACCTTGACTTGCCATATACTCCACTCGTGGTGAGCTTACTAACATAGGTGTCCTAAGAACTTTAGTGGGCAACTTATACTTATCCACAAATCCCCTTGAAATGTATGAATGCGATGCACCAGTATCAAAAAGAACGATTGCAGTAAATGACTTAACCAAAAACTTACCTATAACTGCATCTGGCTGCTCTTCAACCTCCTCCACATTAACGTGGTTCACCTGTCCCCTATTGAAAGGGTTGGGCTTCTTCCCAGAGCTTCCACTGCCATTACCATTCTTCGGTTCAGGACACTCATTGGCATAGTGTCCAGTCTTTCCGCACTTGAAACAAGTAATGTGACTTTGATCCTTCTTGGCGGGTGTGGCTGGGTTAGAGCGGTTCTGATTGCTGCCTGCTCCATTCCCGTTTCCATTCTTGGGGCCACTGTGGTTATGCAAACCTCCCCCATTGTGAGTATGGCTTCCATGGTTATGTGTATATCCTCCCGAGTTCGGGGTAAAATGAGGCTTCTGTTGAGCTCCTGAATTGTACTTCCCTTGTCCATACTTCCTTTTGCGGCTCTCTATCTGCTGCTGCTTGCCTTCAATCATGAGAGCCCTGTCTACCAGCTCCTGGTAGTTGGTGAATGTTGCCACCATCAACTGCATACTCAGCTCATCATTCAGTCCTTCAAGGAACTTCTCCTGCTTCGCGGCATCTATGGCCACATCATCTGGGGCGTAACGAGCTAACTTGCTGAACTCATCCACGTACTGCGCCACAGTACGATTCCCCTGGCGTAAGTTGCGGAACTCACGCTTCTTCATACTCATGGCTCCAGCTGAGACATGTGCGGTGCGGAAGGCCTGCTGAAACTGATCCCAAGTAACGTTGGCCACGGGAAAGGTGGCGGTGTAGTTCTCCCACCATGAGGCTGCGGGTCCATCCAGTTGATGGGCGGCAAAGCGCACCTTCTCAGCATCCGTGCAACCTGTGGTGATCAGTTCCCTTCCAATCTTGCGGAGCCAATCATCAGCAACAATCGGCTCGGTGCTGCTAGAAAACACCGGCGGATTCAACCTTAGAAAACGGGCTAAGTTGTCAACTGGGGGTGATGGCGGTGGATTGTTGTTGTTGTTGCCTTGGTTCTGGACTAGTATCTGCATCAAGGCATTCTGCTGCTGGATCAACTGTGTGATCTCCGGTGGGAAGACAAATCCGGTGTCGCGTCTCGGAGGCATCTGATGGGTTTAGAGGGAAGAGATTAGAATAGAGTAAGGTCTAGTGAGGTAGCACTACCCATATGCACATGAGACAAACACATTCATATCACACCAAAATCAATTCAAGCAAGGGCATACAATCGATCTAACTCTCATTACAGTGCTCGGAGTACTACTATATACATGGGGAAAATACTAATGATAATATGGTGGTCATCTAAAAATTTTGATCGGTGGAAGACTCCATGATATCTGCTCCTGCTTCGTCTTCATAATCATCATCACTACTGTCGGGGTCGGAGTCGGTGTCGTCGATGATGATGTAGTCTTCAGAATGAATTTCCTTGGGTTCGTCGTCTTCTCCTCCTGGCGCGGGGTCTCCCATGAATATTCCTAGCTTCCTTGTCAGGTCGTCATTCTTCTCCACTAGTACTGCGATTTCCTCTTCGTATCCATCACGTGTAGACTTGAGTTCCTCTTCTAGCTCCATGTTCCTGGTCATCACCTTCTTCAGGTGTATCATGCTTGCACACATCTGGTTCTCCTGTCGACGAATGTGCTGGTTTAACTCCTGGATGAAAGCTGCAATGGACCTGTCCCTCCTGGTGCTGATCATTTCCCATTGCTCATCTCGGCGTCCACATATCTGGTAGATGGTGTCCTTAAGATCCTTGTGATACATTTCGCCGATGCGTCCCATGGCGATGTGGGCTGCCATGCTCTTTCCTAGACTCCAGGTTGGTGCATCAAAGGAAAACTCTATGGGCTCAGTAACTGGCGCGAATGTCCTTCCTGGAACTTGAACTCGAATCATCCAACGCTCCTCTTCTGGTACAGTGGCGGTGTAGGTCCCGGTGAAGCTTGGTATTCCGATGTTCAGGTACCTAGTGACTTCCTTCAAGTGTCGTCCAAAAGGTGTGTCTTCATCTGGTTGTGCAAACTTGTTCGTTGAATTTGCCATCCTAGAGAGTAGAAGATGGAAAGAGTCAGAAATGAGTAGAGAAGAGTGACCTATGGCTTTTCTTAGTGGTCATGTCCTACAGTCAGCGTGTGCTCTGATACCATCTTGTAGCGACCCGACCCGAATGGATCGAAGTCTCTGTGCATAAGTGTCATCCCTGGATCGGTAATGCTGACACACACAGTACTCGAAGGATTTATAACAGAGTGCAATCTCGCACTTATTACATCGAATGTCTCAAAAGAGAACTTATTACAATAAATATGGCATAAGGCCTTCTAAATAAGATAACAGCGGAAGGCTTGGAAGATAAAGTGAGTCCATCAACACCAACGGCATAGCTGAGTGCACGACAACGACCTAGCGCACCTTACTCTTCGTCTGAAAAGTCTGCAACATGATATGTTGCAGCCCGAAATGGGTTAGCACATGGAATATGCTGGCAATATAACACAATAGAGCAATGAACAGATAAATGCTATCACTACATGCATATATGGCTGGTGGAAAAGCTCTAGGGTTATATTGTTTTGCGAAAAGCCAATTTTTTCCTACATCAAAGGAATATATTTTATTTAACTATCATGGTAGTTGAAACATTGAGAAGGTAAATCCCCCTCTCAATCCCAATTAAAAGTAATCATTAAACCCAACAAATTAATTTAGAGTGATGAGATCAAATCAATAATTCAAGTACCAGATACTCAAGATGTCCATAACCGGGGACACGGCTAACCATGATTAGTTTATACACTCTGCAGAGGTTTGCGCACTTTTCCCCACAAGACTCGATCTCCTCCGTTGGATTTCTCACACTACATGGTGTTTGAGAAACGGATGACCGAGACACAGTCTTTCTGAAACATTTACTCTTTACTCTGGGTAGACAGTTACACCTACTTTCCCCTACATCTGCTAGCCTACCACTGAAAGAGGTCATGCAACATACTCAACTATGCTAGAGCCCATAATAGCTTGTGGCTGCACACGGAAGTTTCTAGCATGAATAATTTTATGATCCCTTTGAGCGTGGGTGGCGAACCAAAAAGACAACACTGGTATATCCCCAGGTGCCTGCAACCAATCCACCCAGATGTGTATTTAAGTAGCCACCTTAAGTTAACCATTAATTAACAATCTCACATCTGTCATGGATACTCTCAAACCCAATCCATGTCTACAAGCATAGCATGGTAATATAAGCATAGCGTAGAGGTAACTCCCAAGGTTTGATAATAAAGGGCAATAGGTTCTACCTCATCATCTACTTCCCAAAACCCACAAGTTAATCACATCCTAAATCATGCAGTGTTTGAGGATTGTAACTAATGCATAAAAACTGGGTAATAAAGGGATATGATCAAAGTGTTACTTGCCTTGCTGACGATCTGCAAATCCTAGAGACTCGTAGTAGCACGCTTCGCACTCCGGAAATTCTATCGCAAGCAAACAATAGCATACATAAGCAATCAAGAAAAGAAGCATGGGTAAAACTCAAATAAGAGATCTAACCAGAAAGTTCAACTTAAGAACTCCGGTTTGCAAAAAGAATCAAATCAAACGAAGCAACGAAACTCAAACTGCGAAAGAAACAAGCTTCGATTACTAATCTGGACTAAAGTCAAATTTTATAGTAGCAAAAACTTATTTAAGTTGATTAAACAGAAAGAGGGCTTCGAGACGAAACTCTAGGCGCTTGAATCGCCTGATTCCGATAAACGAGCGAAAAGATAAACTAAAACGAAAATCGAATCAGAAATCGCGATCGAAAATAATTGCGAAAAACCCTGGAAAAAGAAAAACTGACGAACAGGCTAACGAACGAACGTTCGCTGTCTGTGACTAACGGGTGAACAACGTTCGTTAAAACGAACGTACGGACGAACGTCCGCTGGATAATTAAACCGACGGAAAACAGAACGAACCGATAAAAAAATGCATCTATGGTTTCTAAAAAAAAACCGAACGGATTATACCGTTTAGCCGGAAAAGACCGGCGGCGGCGGATCCGGCGAGCGGTGGCTCCGGTGGGGCTTCCGGCGGTGGCGCGCGGCGCGAGGCGGGGCGGGGCGGTGCGCTGCGGATGACGGCAAGCGCGCGAGGCGGCGCGGCAAGCGGCGGCGGGGTGCGGCGGCTCGGCGGCGGGGCTGCAGCGGCGGCGGCGCTCGGGAGGCGGGGCGGCTCGGCGAGGGCAGGCGGACGTGGCGGCGGTGGTGGCGTTGCGGGGGTCGGGGCGGCGGCTATTTAAGAGGGCCGGGGGCGGGGTGGCTTGAGGGAGGGGGCGTCGGCCTCGGGAGGCGTGTCCGCCTCGGACACGGCCGGCGGCGGTGGGGCGGACTCCCACGCGGGGGAAGGCGGCGGCGGCCTGCTGGGCCGGCTGGGTTCGGCCCAGTCGGTCCGAAGTTTTTTTTTTCAATAATTCCACGCAGAAAAACGAAGAAAAGAAATAATAAACGGACTCCAAAAATCCTCAAATAAATTTTTCCCGTCCTCTAAAAATCTACCGGACAAGGTGAACATTTTTTTGGGACTCTAATGCAATTTTGAAAAATGCATATTTTTCCTAATTCAAATAAAATAGCGATAAAATTCCGAATAAAATTCTTATTTGATTTTAATATTAAATCTCCAATATTTCTTTATTTTGAGGAAGTCATTTTATCCTCTCTCTTTTTTTTATAAAAGAAATATTCAAAGAGAAAATAATTAAAATCAAACGATCCTCTTTTTCAAAATTCGAGTAAACTCAAATATGAAAATAACGAAATTCCCAACTCTCTCCGTGGGTCCTTGATTTGCGTGGAATTTCTAGGATCAAGCCAAAATGCAATAAAATATGATATGCAATGATGATCTAATGCATAACATTCCAAATTGAAAATTTGGGATGTTACAATCGCCAGCTTGTCTTTGGCAGCCTTGGTCTTGGCCCTAATCTCCTTCTCCACCACCGCCAACTTCTTTTCCTTGTCCTCGAGAGCCTGCTTCATGGTTTCTAAAGAAATAGCAGTCTTGAGCCTCTTTACAGGCTGAGCATTGTCGCTATGAACATCTGCTAAAGCGAACTCACTCGGATAAAAGAAAAACAAGGTTTGGCAAATAGTCAGACATTGAAGCTAACCTCCTATAGCACGCTTCTCCTTTTCAAGGCGCTCGCTCTTGTGCTTCTCCGCTTCCAAGTCCACGCGAAGATGCATCACCTCCTTCCCCAAGGTGGCATAGTGGGTCCCGAGCTCACAAGCCCTCTGTTACAAGATAGCAAGATAATCGGTCGGCTGAAAGACGAAATCCCTCCTCAAGAAGGAACAAGCTTGACTAGTACCAGAGAGTTAAGTACCCTTTCTAAGGAAGGAGCAAGCTTGACCAATACAAAATACTAAAGAAAATCCTTTCAAAGAAGGAACAAGCTCGATCAATCCGAGATTTCCAGACAAACCTACATCTACCATAGATCCCACTCGGACAGCCGCGTGGGAAGCAGTGCTCCGAGTGCAAGAATCAACCACATGTTAGTTCTAAAAGACTTCCGCTGATTGCCCCCACTGGAGGACGTCCACTCGGACGGTCCAAAAAAAGAACCGGTTGGAAACCACACCCAAAGCAAAAATGCTAAGTTCTAAGACTCCCGCTGACCACTTCCAGTCGACGGCAGCCTCAGGGAGTACACCTAGTGGGTGCACTCAGCTTGCCCCCACTGGAACAGACCGATTCAGACCAACTTAGGCGAATCCGAGTGAAAAACGTACTGAAAGAAAAAACAAGTTCTAAGACTCCCACCAACTTCTTCCAGTCGACGGCAGTCTCGGGGACTACACCCAGTGGGTGCACTCAGCGTGCCCCCACTGGAACAAAAAGCACCCAGTGGGTGTGCGCCACGCAAACCCACTGACAGGAGTACATCTATCCATTTGGAAGACAGAAGGAAGCTCAAAAAATCTCAAGACACCGACTGTAAATCGTACTTACAATGGTACTTACTCAGACGTTGGTCTGTAGTGCCTCACTCGCGTCATACACCTCATTCAGCCACTCGCTCATCACCCTGACTTGGATCAAATCCTCCTTGCTCGCTCCCACCTGGTCCTTCGGGACCCTATGCAATGTGAAGGCAGTGACAGGGGTCGGATTTGACACGAGCGTAGGCCTAGCAGCTGGGGCTGTGGCCACGAGCTCGGAGCCTGCCTAAGCCATAAGACTCGGACCCGTGGGCTATGCAGCAGCCTTGACAGGAGAAGCTCGACTCGGGAAAGCATCCCACATGGATACCAGTCTTTGTCCTCTTGTCGGCCTCCGGGTTCGGCTGGTCGGCCTTGTCATCATCGTCCAGGTGAATCACGTTGGTAGGCACTGTGTTTGCACAAGCGACAAAGTGTCAGTCTGCAAACCATTCAGACAAAATCCAAAGAGCAAACCAGTTGACGGATTTATACCTTTAGAAGTGGCGACGTCCGCAGCATCAGCCTTAGTTTGGCCCTGCTTGGGGGCATTCGGATCTGCTGAGGTCATCAATGTCTCATTGCTGCAATCACGGAGTCACTCGACCGTCAATCAAGTCAAAATTACGCAAGGAAGAAATTCAGTCTCGGACACTTACATCGAAGCCAGTGGCACCACCACCCTGATCTTTGGCAAGGCGGCCTTCCGAGGCTTGGTGGAGATGTGTTTGGGCTCACTATTGCAGGTTGGTCCAAACGCGACAGTCCAATCAGAGAACCTTCGACGAAACTGTGTGCGATGCATTAATCACAAACGGTGATGTAATAAAACCGTCAAAAAAGATACAAAACATTTGCGATGTCGGTGACATCAAACACGATTCAGATTAGAGTTGCATGTGCGATGCTTGAGAAACAGTTAATCCAGTAGAACTGTTTGCGATGAGGAAGAACAACAGAAACGGGCAGCCAGATGAGGGTGTGTGCGATATACGGCATACAGTTCACTAGGATGAACTGTGTGTGATTAGGCAACACAATAGAAACGGTCAGCCAGATCAAGGTGTGTGCGATGGAGGGCATACAGTTCACTCGGATGAACTGTTTGCGATGACCCAAGACAACAGAAACAGTTCAACTGAACAAGATGTGTGTGATACGTGGCAAACAGGTCCATAATCAGAAATGTGTGCGAAGACCAATTATAACACAGACGATTACTACTAATAAGCCGTGTGATTTGCTCTGTCTACAGAAGAATAACACACGCACACACTAAAAAAAATATCCAATTACATAAGTGACTATACAGATCATTCGCACACACCTCAATAAACAATTGCATGCATTCTAAATTAGGAGAAACGATCGTCTAGTCATCTACTTCTTGTGATGCTCCCGGCACTGCTCTGTGGCTCGATCCCTCGTCTGGGGCAGGAAGAAGACACTTCCTCATGTCAACAATCCGCCTATACATCTCGTAGCTTGTGTATGCGTCCTTGATGTGTTCTTCATCCAGTCTCTAATTCCAGACACTGTGACAGGCGTTCTTGTCCTTCTTGCTCTCATCCTTCATCTTCATGTAGTAGGGGTCGATGATGGTCGAGGCGAGGTCAACCAGGGAGTTCTGTTTGTTGTTGTCACTGCCCAGACCTTGTAGTGGTCATGGATGTTGACAAGATTCTGGCAGGTCAAGCCCGAAACCTTGAGCACTTTTAGATCGTTGGTGGTGTCCACCGTAGCAAAACTGTAGTCAGAGCTACTGATAAACCTGGAGAAACGCTCACAAGGCCTTGTGGCCAGGTGGTAGTGGTAGACAAGGACATCATGTCGCACGCACAACTGGGCGACAACAACCTTCTGATCGTGCCCGGCACAACCGCTGGTGAACTCGAGGTCGAAGCCGACCACTTGGTACTTGTCCTCAGCAAGCAACTGCTCCATAGTTTGGATGGAGCTCTCCACGGAGACCGGCTCGTTCGTGTACACCACCGAGAGGGCCTTCCCCATCACGTGGGTGTCCACTATGTGATACGTGGTGAACTGCTCCCCGTTGTCGTCGGCGGCCGCTGGGAGCGCCATTGGAGCCACGGGGAGCGCCATTGGAACGGCTGGATGTCCTCTCTGTATGTGTTGTCGTGGGTGTGCTTATTGTGTCATGTGGCACGAGAGATGAAGGTAAATGGCCGCAGGAATAAATGGGGGTCGGGCGGGCTGGATTCTCGGCGCGTCCGCATGGCAGTTTTTGCAGCGGGTAACTGCATTGTGGCGCCGCACCCAGTGCAAGCGCATGCATAATGGTAGCACTGACGTACGTGATCGTGTGCCGGCCCCAAACACTGGCAGCGCGCGTGGAGGGACAAGGGCAGAGCACCCGGAGGGACGCGAGAGCAAAGCGCGCATGGCGGGAAGCGAGCAGAGCGCGCCGCGGCCGCTTCAACCGCGAGCAACCACACGCATAGAGTAGTTGAACACGCAGGGAATGGTTGTCTACAAGCCGGCCGGTAGTTGCGACGCTGCCTAGAGAGCGGACGTGTGCTACTACCTCCGTCTTGGTCAATTAGTCCCCTTTACATTCTGTGCCATATTTTGACCTTAAATTTAACTAACACAATGTTAATGCATGTTATAAAAATTATATAATTGGGAACTATGTTCAAATAAGAATCCAATGATATAATCTTTGGTGACATGCATTCGTATTTTATTAGTTAAATCTCTAGTCAAGCTTTGGCACAAAAATACAAAGACGACTTATAAACCAGGACGGGGGTAGTAGATAATTAAATCGCAAATGTTTTTTTATTAACCGTATGTGTACGTGGCCTTTCGTCCTCCTCTCGCACGTCTTGTCACCCCGCTGCCATAGACGGCTTCGAGCGCAAGCTTGAGCAGTGTGTGGGGGCGTTCTTTTGGTCAAACGGTGGCTCGAAGTGGCGCAAATGAATCGTCAGTGAGCCCGTTCCTGCGCAACCGCGCAGGTTCCCGCGCAAGCTTCCCTCCCGACTCGGTGAAATCCTCCAAAATCCCAATGCTTATCGGCCTGCTATATAAACCCTCATGGCCGGCGAGTCATGCGTCACATTTTCCCCTCCCTCCCTGTAGCTTATCTCGTCTGCTTCTCCCACAATCACCAATGGCACCGGGCCGTCATCGTCGCTCAGCCACTCCGCCGTCATCAGAGGATAGCTCTAGCTGGAAGGCTACACCGCGGCGGCGGCGCAGTCACTGGCATAGTGTAGTTTGCGTGGCGTCCCTGTTGGGTGTGCGCGGAACACCCACCACACGCTCCGCCACCGCTGCCCGTCGACAGCTGTTGCCGACTGCTGTTGCCGCCACCCCACCGTCTACCGCCATGGCCGCCACACCACCGTCAAAAGGCAGGGCCATCGCCCGCTCCACTGCCGCGGCCCGAAGGCGGATGTGGCCGTCGTGGCCGCCACCCCACTGTCGGCCACCGTGGCCATCGCCCGCTCCGCCACCGCGGCCCGAAGGCGGGAGGTGGTGGTCGTGGCCGCCACCCCATCGTCGGCCGCCGTGGCCGCCAGCCCACCGTCAACCGCCGGGGTCATCACCCACTCCGCCACCGCCGCCTGAAGGCTGGAGGCGGAGGTGGAGGCCCGCACGTGCGTCAGCGACCTTGCACGCTACATCGAGTTCCTGCGGGAGGACGAGGAGTGCCTCGTCGAGCACACAAAGATCCTTACCGCCGCCATGGCCGCAGCACACACCGCCGCAGAGGCGAGGAATCAGGAGATCCACGAGGAGTCCCACTGCTTCGAGAGGGGTTGTCTGGAGCGGCAGAGGGCGTTCGAGGTGAGCGTCGCTGAAGGTGCAGCAGCGGCAGGCACCATAGTGCAGTTTTTTAGCTCGTCGGTAGGCTCCTCCTCCTCTGCCTCTTACTGAGCGCACTCAGTAGAGGAGAGGCTGCCGAAAGTAGTACACAGCCCCTCCGTAGTAGTAGTATTTAGGGGCTATTTTGTTCAGTTCATCTGACTATAGATGTGGTTGAACTGTACTACGTACTTAAAATTAGCTATATATATATAGTTGAACTAGCTATTTCAGTACGTGGTTGGCAACAATTGGAGAAAATTTTGGTCGGCTTAGCTGTCAAGTTGAACTGTTTGTATAAAGAACGACTGCTTAATCTATGAATGAAATCTATGCTTACTGAATTTCAGTTGCAAAATTAGATAGTGCTAGTGATTTTTAGTTGCATATTTTGACAAATGGCAGGGTTACAAGGTTGACAAAGGGCAATGTTATTAGATCAACAAATGTCAATCATTCCAGTTTGACAAATGGAAATATACCCAATATGACAGATGCAAATCAGTCAAATTGTCTGTACGTGGTTGCACACGGATCATCCGAAAAAACCGTTTGCGTTGAAGGGATGTACAAATCCTGCGTGCCAGATTTTCTCTTGGCTTAGCGGCGAAGTCTCACTTTGCATACCGTATTCATCTAAACCGCTTACGTTGAAGAGATGCATAAATCCTGCGCGGTGAATTTTCCCTTGGCTTACTGGGGAAGACCATAGCTCTCACTTTGCATACAGGTGTTCTATCTAAAACATTTGCGATGAAGAGCTGCACAAATCCTGCTCGGCACATTTTCCCTTGGCTTACTGGGGAAGTTGTCGGTTTGAATACGGGTGTTCTATCTAAAATGTTTGCGATCAAGAGCTGCACAAATCCTGCTCAGCACATTTTCCCTTGGCTTCCTGGGGAAGCTGTCAGTTTGCATACGGGTGTTCTATCTAAAACGTTTGCGATGAGTGTTTTATATTTAAAAACCATTGACCTTTTTTTTAAAGAAAATCGTTTGATAAGTCTGTACATTCAGAGAGAAAAACGCAAGTTCATTCAAACCATATCTTTCATTCAGTCACACTGCGAATTTATATTCATATGATCGAGATACATTATTAAACCCAAAAAAACTAATTCCGGCGGCGGCAGTGGCAGCGTGCCGTGCCGGTGTTATCGTTGTCGTCCTCCGAAACGCCGTTGTTGAAGTCTTCAAGGCAGCATGGAATGTTCTTCACTTGGAAATCAAACATCATGTCGTCGCACGATCGACGGGCAGGGCGCGGGAGGATGACAACTCACGGCGCTGCGAGGTAGCGGTCGACGGCGGCGTCCCATGCCGCTGAGGGGGCGCGCGCATGGGCACGGGCATGGCGGGTGCAGGCAAACGCACAGGGACCGGTGCCGCGGTGGGTGCAGGGGCACGCACGGGCACGGGCACTGGCGTTGGCATGTACATGAGCTCGCGCGGGTCCGTGGAGACCTCGCTGACGCCCGCAGCTTCCAGCTCTGCGATAGTGCTCGCCGACCAGCCCGTCAATGCTACGGGGATGGTCGCTGGCTTGGGCGCGGGGATGGGAGCTGGGACGGGCACGGGGGCGGGGGCAGCAACCGTCGCCGCCAGCTCGTTCAGGGCCATATCCATGAGGCCCCATTCCTCCTTATTTTCTATCTCGTCCGGCTCGGAGTTGACTTCACCAAACTGGAAGACTAGTGGCGGATGATCCTTATGCACCATGGTGTTGGTGGAGGTCTGCGGGAGGGGAATGGGACGCGAACAGTAAGGCTGCCCATATTAAACAGTGGCTCGGGCTCCATTAATGGAGAGGATGCGAGCAAGGCGGGCGGCCATGGAAGTCAAAGGGCTCGCTTCCATGTGAGCCTGCGCAGCGTACAGCTCACACGCTTCCCAGTGAGCCTGCGCATTGGAGGACAGCTTGCACGCCTCTCGGTTAGCCTGCGCAGCGGACTGCGCTCGCATGCCTCCCGTTCAGTCAAGCAGCTATCCGCACGTCACCTCCTAGCCATTAAAAGATAAAGAGTGACGTGTGGCGTCACGTGAAGGGTTAACAGAACGCACACGATTTAATTATACAAAATGTTTGAGATGTTAAAGTGGCAGCTATTTGTTTCAAAATGCCTTTGTTGGCTGTTATTCGAGTGCGCCTTCTCTCAAAATGGACACGAAAAATACCACATCATGTCGAGTGCCATTCCATGATCGCATGCCAAGTTTCTTCAATTTTAGACGAGTTTTGGATTTACTAGAATTTAAAAACAAAGTATCTCAACGTTTTGCCAGCAATCAACAGTGCCCTGGTGTTTGAAATTCATTCCCATTTCTTGCATGGGACCTAAGCATGCACCCAAGGACACACATTTGATATGTCAACCCATTTTTCTGCACTGGAGCATGTGCATGTAGTTCAAATTTGAATTATGCACATAAAATGTTTAGAAAACTCAGTTAATGTATAAAAATGTCCAAACGAACCCCGAAATTGCAAATTTTAACACGGCACTCTTGTGGCTCTATGTTGCCACTAGGAAAATTTTTGAAAACAGGAAGAGGCAACAAATATCGTTTCATCCACCAAGGAGGCACATTCTCTACCGGAACCATGAGGCTTTTTGTCAGAAGCTCTGGTATGTGAGAAGTTTATACCCAAACCTGCTCCAAAGGGTACAATTTTTTTACCACACCATGTTGATGTCGTTCCATGATAGCATGCCAAGTTTCATGAATTTCAGACGAGTTTTGGATTTCTAGAATTTAAAAACCATATATCTCAATGTTTGCGGCCGAGCGACGGTGGCAAGGTGTTTGACATTCATTCTGATTTCTTGCATGGGACCTAAGCATGGAACCAAGGACACATATTTGATTTTTTAACCAATTTATATGAACTAGAGCATGTGCCTGTAGTTCAAATTTGAATTATGCACATAAATGCATGGAAAACTCAGTTAATGTATAAAAATGTCCAAACGAACCCCGAAAAATTCCAAAATTTAACACAACACTCCTGTTGTTCTATGTTGACACTAGAAAAAAAATTCAAATCAAGAAGAGGCAACGGATATCGTTTCGTCCCGAAAGGTGAAACGTTCCCTACCATAACCATGAGGCTTGTTGTGAGAAGCTGTGGTTTGTGAGAAGCTTATATCCCAACCTGCCCCAAATGAGAAAATATTTTTACCGTGGCCTGTTGATGCTGTTCCATGATAGCATGTCAAGTTTCATAAATTTTAGACGCGTTTTTGATTTACTAGAATTTAAAAACCATGTATCTCAATGTTAGCGGCCGAGCGACGGTGGCAAGGTGTTTGACATTCATTCCCATTTCTTGCATGGGACCTAAGCATGCAACCAAGGACACACATTTGAATTTTGAACCCATTTATATGCACTGGAGCATGTGCATGTAGTTCAAATTTGAATTATGCACATAAATGCATAGAAAACTCAGTTAATGTATAAAAATGTCCAAGCAAACCACGAAAAATCCCAAAAATTGACACAACACTCCTGTTGTTCTATATTGGCACTGGAAAAATTTTGAAAGCAAGAAGAGGCAACGGATATCATTTCGTCCACAAAGGTGGCACGTTCCCTACCGAAACCATCAGGCTTGTTGTGAGAAGCTCTGGTTTGTGAGAAGCTTATACCCAAACCTGCCCCAAATGGGACAATATTTTTACCACGACATGTTGATGCCGTTCCATGATATCATGTCAAGTTTCATGAATTTCAGATGAGTTTTCGATTTACTAGAATTTTCAAACCATGTATCTCAATGTTAGCGGCCAAGCGATAGTGTCAAGGTATTTGAGATTCATTCTCATTTCTCGCTTGTGCCTAAGCATGCAACCAAGGACACATATTTGATTTTTCAACCCATTTTTATGCACTGGAGCATGTGCATGTAGTTCATATTTGAATTATGCACATAAATGCCTAGAAAACTCAGTTAACGTATAAAAATGTCCAAACGAACCTCGAAAAATTCCAAAATTTAACACGACACTCCTGTTGTTCTATGTTGACACTAGAAAAAAATTTGAAAGCAAGAAGAGGCGACGAATATCGTTTTGTCCACAAAGGTGACACGTTTCCCCACCGGAACCATGAGGCTTCTTGTGAGAAGCTTATACCATAACCTACCCCAAATGGGACAATATTTTTTACCACAGCATGTTGATGCCATTCCATGATAGCATGCCATGGTTCATGAATTTCAGACGAGTTTTGGATTTACTAGAATTACAAAAGCAAGTACCTCAACGTTTGTCGGAGAGCCACGGTGCCATGGTGTTTGAAATTCATCCCCATTTCTTGCATGGGACATAAGCATCAACCCATAGACACATATATGATTTTACAACCCATTTTGGTGCACCGGAGCTTGTGCATGTAGTTTAATTTTGAATTGTGCACCTGAAATGCCTAGAAAACCAAGTTAATGTATAAAAATATCCAAACGAACCCTGAATAATTCCAATTTTTTTGATGACAAACCTATAGTTGCATGTTCACTGTAGATAAAAGTTCTAGCAATTCAAACACCCTCCTTTGCCGCTGTGACCCCATTATGTAATTCAAATCAAGACGAAAAATCAAGTAGACCGCACACAGTTTATTATCACCAACCGTGTGAGATGCAGCACAAAATATCTTGGAGCACCGTCGGAGTATAGTATGCATATGGCTTACGCGAGAAGGTGCTTCGGCTACAGTCCATAGCTGGCATGTCAAGCACACTAGCTCGCTTCCCAAATATCATTTCACTATTCAATCATCGCCGGTGAAAGATTGGGACGTGGACCCGCGTCGTGAGGGCAACTTCGGCGGCCCACTCCGGCGAGAGCGCGGACGCAGCCGCCATGCGCGTGCTAACAAGCCGCGTGAGCGCGGCCGCAATCTGCGACAGGGTGGCCAAGGCAGCCCAAACGACTGCTGTTGCTTCTCTGGTGGCGGTAGCAACATCTGCCTCGGGGATAGCAACTAGCGAGAGCGGCACAGCAACTGTCTGTTCCGCAGCGGAGGCCTTAGCCTTGATGGAGGCCGCCCACGACCATGTCAAGGCCGCCCACGCCCAGCTTGTGGCGGTCACCGCACAAATCGAACGAAGCTTCTCCGACAATGGTCGGCAACCCACGGCCAAAGAGTTGGCAATCGCCGAGAGCGTTCGAGCAGCCGTCCATTCCTTCGCGGCATACCTTGCCACGATGGAGCCCGTCCAAGCCTAGATGGCGGCCGCCCACGCCCAGCTCGTGGCGGCCTTTTCCAAAGAGATGGCGGACGTGGATGGCGAAATGCTTGCCGAGTATGGTGCGATTGATGCCATGGAGCCCCTTCCCCAGGAGATCGTCGGGCGTGAGCTGGACATGGAGGAGGCGGCGGAGATCGACGAGCGCCAGCCAGAGTGGTACTCTTTGTTTAATTTAGGGCATCGGTCTTTAGTTTTTTAGGTTAATGTTTAGGTCAGCTAGCTCTGTTTAATTGCTGAACTTGCTCGATTAAGAAGTGTGGGTGTGCTGTAGGCTCCTTTGTGTACCCAAATTATGCAATGACGTGGATGACCACTATAAGCAGGGATATTCGGACCAAAATTTGCACGTTCAAACTCATCACACATGGGTAAGCTATATGAATCATTTTTTATGTTCACATATCGTACACAGTGCTGAATAAGGAACAGTGTCTGATGACACTTTGCGTGCCAGTTTTTTCGCTGCACCGATCCAAAATTTTCGGCTTTCACGGAAATATCTACCTCCCCGCCCCCTCCCCCTTACCAAAAGCCACATTTCCCCTGTTTCTGCCTTCCTTTCCAAGTTGAAACCTTCACTCCTTGCTTGCAGCGCCGCCTCCTCGCCGGTGACCCTCCTTCACACTGCTCGGCCTCATTGATCCAAGCAGGTAATCTACACCCGACCCCCATCCTCCTCCTCCTTCCACATCCCACATGCCCCGACCGCCGGCGCGACACCTTCCACCCAAATCACCGACCCCGCCCCCAAATAAGCATCGCCCTAAGCCATGGCGCACGCAGTATAGCCAGGAGCTCAAGAAGCATTTGGCAGCAGAGAAGCAAATCGCGGCCGCACGCGCGGATGAGGTCGCGATGGCTGCCATTCGTGCCAACCCCTAGATTTTGGAGGAGCACCTCGCCATCGAGGCCACCATCGATGCCTCACGTGCTGACGCCGCGACACGATTGGCTGCTTTAAACGACAGTTCGTGGTGTTTTCTCAAGGCCACCGTTGGTGCCTTTGATGAAGAGTACGAGGTGTTTTCTCAGCGTGCTTGTGCTTACCTCAACTCGAGAGCCAGCAGGTTGGTGCCCGAAGCGGCTCAGGCAACTCACCACTACAACGAGGGCACCCACGATGTGGAGGCCTCGCCCTCTTCCATGTCCAAGGAGCCAATCATCATCGATATCTCCGACGATGAGGAGTAGCTTGTCTTATTACCTCACTATAAGGACCTATGTTCAGTTTGCTAGCTACGCCGGTTAAGCATGCTCGGTTTACCCATTGCATGTGATGCTCCTGCCTTTCCTTAACAAATTCTAGTGAATTATCCTATCTACTTTTACCATGCAATATGTTGCTCTAGTGTATATGTTCTATATGTCGTGCAATGTGGTGCTCACTTATTAACTGTTTGGTTAATTAGTTGTCGTGTTCAGTTAACTGCTTGGTTCAATTCTGCAAATGTGATGTTCAATTCTTCAGGGTGCAATTTTGCATTGTCTTCCATGTGAGAAATAAATCAAATTTATCTGTTCAAAATACATGAGAAACAAATACAATTGCTATATTTCCAAGTTGTGAAGCATGCTTGGTTTGGTTAACTGTCTGATCTTCTAGTATGTTATATATTGTGCAATGTGGTGCTCATTTAACATTTGGTTCATTTGTTGTGGTGTTTAGTTAATTGTTTGGTTCAATTCTACAATGCAATGTTCAATTGTTGTGGGTGCTTATTGTTATTGTATACCACGTGAGAAATAAATCGAATTTGGCTGTACTAAATACATGAGAAACAAATACAATTGCTATATTTCCAAGTTGTTAAGCTTGCTTGGTTTGGTTAATTAACTGTCTGGTCTTCTATTAGGAGTATGTTATATTATGCAATGTGATGCTCAGTTAATGTTTGGTTCATTTGTTGTGGTGTTTAGTTAACTGCTTGGTTCAATTCTGCAATGCGATGTCCAATTGTCGTGGGTAGAATTTTGTATTGTTGTGTATGTGAGGAATAAATCGAATTTGGCTGCACTTAATACATGAGAAACATACACAATTGCTATATTTCCTAGTTCTTAATCATGCTTGGTTTGGATAAATGGGTTTTCCATGTGGCTCGAATTAATCTGATGAATCTGCAATGTGCTTATTTTTCATCAACACATTTTACTGATCGTATGCGAACCCTCACTTAACTTGATCACTAACTACCTTATATGTGTTGCAGGGAAATAATGGGAAGCATTGAGGTTTACAATCGAGGTTTACACATGGATGGTCCTTTGTCTAATAGCACATTACTGTGCAATTGCAGGAACCATTCTAATATTTAGGTTTTCAACAATTTGGTCTTGCACATGTAGGTCCTGCTGTCAGAGGCTTTGACCCACTGTTTGACCCTTTTTGCATATGGGGAAATGAGTTGTCCATGAATATCAGTCAAGTCAAGAAACTAAGAAAGATTGTTAGGATAAAGAAATTAGCGACGAAAAACAACAAGATCTTTGTCTGCACAATGAAGAAGACATCAGTTCACTACAGGATGGTACTAACTATTATACCTTGGCTTTTTTATTCCTTTGCCCCATTTCCAATCTAGAGAAGATATTTATGCACATCCTTGTTTTCAGGCCTTTCCAAAGCAGTTCACTAATGATTACCTCTCAAACCACCTGTATGGTCAGTAGGCGAGGAAGGTATTCATACAACACCCCTGGTTCAATATTGAAGTGTTCCTGAAGAGGATGAAGGATGGACGGTCAATCATCCACAGGCACTGGCCTAAAGTTGCAAAGACCTTCAACATCAATAAAGGCTCAATATTCGCCTTCCGCTTCAGCAGTTTTCCAAATGAGATTCATCTGTCTATGTACCGTCTATGATGCTAATTTCGAAAGGTTATAGATGTTCCATGTGAAACCTGGTGCTGGTGCAGTTGTGTAATGGGGTAGCTGAGTGCTGAAGCTATATGATGTTGTACTCTGATGTATTTTTCAATTATGAAATCCTGCTTCCTTAATACGAAAATGAAATATATTGTTTGCTTAATATGAAATGTCAATTAGATTAATAAATGGATTATTAATAATAGGACAATTAGCCTGCTAATTGTGTTTTTCTATTGCAAACGGTTATTGAGAAAACACCGTGGGCGATGACCTCAGACAATGTATATAGTTTCTAGGAATAAAACGTGTTGGATCAACGAACAATCATACACGACTTCCTCTTGAAAACTGTTTGCGTTATGCCACCTTGCGCAAAAGTTTACCACATAAAAAGTGTGTGTGACGGACAGCCTATGCCACACAGTTTCTTCTATGCACCGTGTGTGATGCATTCAATAACGCAAACGATAAAATTGTTAATATCGTCTGCAATGGCAACGTTATCACAAACAATTTAATGGGGAAAATTGTGTGTGATGTACCTGCGAACAGAAACGTTTTCCTTGGAGTGACTGTGTGGGATGTATATACGAACAGAAACGTACTTCTTGGATTGACTATGTGGGATGTACATACTAACGGAAATGTATTCCTTGGATTGACCATTGGTACAACGAGGTGCTATACAAACGGTTTTTAACCCCTTTACGCGACGGCATTTGGAACCGTCGCCAAGTGAGTGTGGGCGATAGGGGGGTCCTTCCCACACGACCCAGAAACTGTCGGGGATAGGCACTCCGGCCACACACGTTTGGCAAAATGAGGTCGTGTGCGACGGGCGAGCGATCAAATACGATTATACGTACAATTGTATTAAAAAATACAATTATACATGCCAAATTGTTTCCAGTCGTAAGTACATCCCACACAGTCAGTCCCGGCTAAACGTTTCCATTTGTATGTACATTCCACATAGTCAATCCAAGGAATACGTTTCCGTTAGTATGTACATCCCACACAGTCAATCCAAGAAGTATGTTTCCGTTCGTATATACATCCCATATAGTAACTCCAAGGAAAACATAAAACATTTCCGTTCGCATGTACATCACACACAATTTTCCCATTAAATCGTTTGTAATAGCATTGCATTGCAGACGATATTAACAATTTTACCGTTTGTGTTATCGAATGCATCACACACGGTGCTTAGAAGAAACTGTGTAGCATAGGCTGTCCATCACACACACTTTTTATGTGGTAAACGTTTGCGCAAGGTGGCCTAACACAAACAATTTTCAAGAGGAAGTCATGTGTGATTGTTCATTGATCCAACACGGTTTATTCCTAGAAACTGTGTGCGTTGCCTGAGGTCATCACCCACGGTGTTTTACCGTTTGCAATAGAAAACCCCAATTAGCATGCTAATCGGCCATTAGCAGGCTAATTGTCCTATTACAAATAATCCATTTATTACTCTAATTGACATTTCGTATTAAGCACACAATATATTTCATTTTCATATTAAGGAAGCAGGATTTCATAATTGAAATACATCAGAGTACAACATCATATAGCTTCAGCACTCAGCTACCCCATTACACAACTGCACCAGCACCAAGTTTCACATGCAACATCTATAACCTTTCGAAATTAGCATCATAGACGGTACATAGACAGATGAATCTCATCTGAAAAAATGCTGAAGCGGAAGGCGAATATTGAGCCTTCATTGATGTTGAAGGTCTTTGCAACTTTAGGCCAGTGCCTGTGGATGATTGACCGTCCATCCTTCGTCCTCTTCAGGAAGACTTCAATATTGAACCGTGGGTGTTGTATGAATACCTTTCTCGCCTCCTGACCATATAGATGGTTTGAGAGATAATCATTAGTGAACTGCTTTGGAAAGGCCTGAAAACAAGGATGTGCATAAATATCTTCTCTAGATTGGAAATGGGGCAAAGGAATAAAAAAGCCAAGGTATAATAGTTAGTACCATCCTGTAGTGAACTGATGTCTTCCTCATTGTGCAGACAAAGATCTTGTTGTTTTTTGTCGCTAATTTTTTTATCCTAACAATCTTTCTTAGTTTCTTGACTTGACTAATATTCATGGACAACTCATTTCCCCATATGCAAAAAGGGTCAAACAGTGGGTCAAAACCTCTGACAGCAGGACCTACATGTGCAAGACCAAATTGTTAAAAACCTAAATATTAGAATGGTTCCTGCAATTGCACAATAATGTGCAATTAGACAAAGGACCATGCATGTGCGAACCTCGATTGTAAACCTCAGTGCTTCCCATTGTTTCCCTGCAACACATATAAGGTAGTTAGTGATCAGGTTAAGTGAGGGTTCGCATGCTATCAGTAAAATATGTTGATGAAAAATAAGCACATTGCAGATTCATCAGATTAATTCAAGCCACATGGAAAACACATTTATCCAACCAAGCATGATTAAGAACTAGGAAATATAGCAATTGTATATGTTTATCATGTATTAAGTGCAACCAAATTCGATTTATTCCTCACATGCACCACAATACAAAATTCTACCAACGACAATTGGATATCGCATTGCAGAATTGAACCAAGCAGTTAACTAAACACCACAACAAATGAACCAAACGTTAACTGAGCACCACATTGCACAATATAACATACTCCTAATAGAAGATCAGACAGTTATCCAAACCAAGCATGCTTAACAATTTGGAAATATAGGAATTGTATTTGTTTCTCATGTATTTAGTACAGCCAAATTCAATTTATTTCTCAACAATTGAACATTGCATTGCAGAATTGAACCAAACAGTTAACTAAACACGACAACAAATGAACCAAACATTAACTAAGCACCACATTGCACAATATATAACATACTAGAAGATCAGACAGTTAACCAAACCAAGCATGCTCGATAACTTGGAAATATAGCAATTGTATTTGTTTCTCATGTATTTTGTACAGATAAATTTGATTTATTTCTCACATGGAAGACAATACAAAATTGCACCCTGAAGAATTGAACATCACATTTGCAGAATTGAACCAAATAGTTAACTGAACACGACAACTAATTAACCAAACAGTTAATAAGTGAGCACCACATTGCACGACATATAGAACATATACACTAGAGCAACAGATTGCATGGTAAAAGTAGATAGGACAATTCACTAGAATTTGTTAAGGAAAGGCAGGAGCAGCACATGCAATGGGTAAACCAAGCATGCTTAACCGGCGTAGCTAGCAAACTGAACATAGGTCCCTATAGTGAGCTAATAAGACAAGCTACTCCTCATCGTCGGAGATATCGATGATGATTGGATCCTTGGACATGGAAGAGGGCGAGGCCTCCACATCATGGGTGCCCTCGTCGTAGTGGTGAGTTGCCTGAGCAGCTCCGAGCACCAACCTGCTGTGTCTCGAGTTGAGGTAAGCACGAGCACGCTGAGAAAACACCTCGTAGTCTTCGTTGAAGGCACCGATGATGGCCTCGAGAAAACGCCACAAACAGTTGTTTAAAGCAGCCAAGCGCGTCGCAGCGTCGGTGCGTGAGGCGTCGACGGTGGCCTCAATGGTGAGGTGCTCATCCAAGATCTGGGGGTCGGCATGAATGGCAGCGATCATGACCTCATCCGCACATGCGGCTGCGATTTGCTTCTCCGCTGCCAAATGCTCCTTGAGCTCCTAGCTATATTGCTTGCACCATGGCTTAGGTCGGCGCTTATTTGGGGGAGGGGTCGGTGATTTGGGTTGAAGGTGTCGCGCCGGTGGTCGGGGCATGTGGGGTGTGGAAGGAGGAGGAGGATGGGGGTCGGGTGTGGATTACCTGCCTGGATCGACGAGGCCGAGCAGCGTGAAGGAGGGTCGCTGGCGAGGAGCCAGCGCTGCAAGCAAGGAGTGAAGGTTTCAACTTGGAAAGAAGGCGGAAATAGCGGAATTTTGGCTTTAGGTAAGGGGGAGGGGGCGGGGAGGTAAATATTTCCGCGGAAGCCAAAAATTTGGATTGGTGCAGCGAAAAAATAGGCGCATAAAGTGTCATCAGACACGGTCCCTTATTCAGCACTGTGTACGATATGTGAACATCACAAACGATTCATATAGCTTACCCCATGAGATGAGTATGAACATCCAAATTTTGGTGCCAATTTCCCTGGTTACAGTGGTCATCCACGTCATTGCATAATTTGGGTACACAAAGGAGACTACAGCACACCCACACTTCTTAATCGAGCAAGTTCAGCAATTAAACAGAGCTAGCTAACCTAAACATTACTCTAACAAATTAACGACCAACGTTCTTAATTATACAAAACAAAGAGTACTACTCTGGCTGGTGCTCGTCGATCTCCGCCGCCTCCTCAATGTCCAGCTCGCACCCGACGATGTCCTGGGGAAGGGGCTCCATGGCATCCATCGCACCATACTCGGCAAGCATCTCGCCATCCACGTCCGCCGTCTCTTTGGAAAAGGCCGCCACGAGCTGGGCGTGGGCGGCCGCGATCTGGGCTTGGCCAGGCTCCGTCGTGGCAAGGTATGCCGCAGAGGAACGGACGGCTGCTCGAACGCTCTCGGCGATTGCCAACTCTTCGGTCGTGCATTGCCGACCGTTGTCGGAGAAGCTTCGTTCGATTTGTGGGGTGACCGCCAGGAGCTTGGTGTGGGTGGCCTTGCTACTTCTTGAGCTTGCGTTGGTTTTTCCCTTGAAGAGGAAAGGGTGATGCAGCAAAGTAGAGATAAATATTTCCCTCAGTTTGAGAACCAAGGTATCAATCCAGTAGGAGGTACAAGCAAGTCTCCAATCTATGCACCTGCACAAACAATCAAACACTTGCACCCAACGCAATAAAGGGGTTATCAATCCCTTCACAGTCAATTGCAAGGATGAGATCTGATAGAGATAGTATAAAAGATTTCTAAAACGTAAAACAAAGTAAAAAGAAATAAAATGCAGCAAGGTATTTTTGGGTTTTTTGGTTTACAGATCTGAAAATATATGATGGAAAATAGACCGAGGGCCATAGGTTTCACTAGAGGCTTCTCTCTTGAAAGAAAACATACGATGGGTGAACAAATTACTGTCGAGCAATTAATAGAAAAGCGCAAATTTATGATGATATCCAAGGCAATGATTATGAATATAGGCATCACGTCAGTGTCAAGTAGACCGAAACAATTCTGCATCTACTACTATTACTCCACACATCGACCGCTATCCAGCATGCATCTACAGTATTAAGTTCAAAAGAACGGAGTAACGCCTTAAGTAAGATGACATGATGTAGAGCGATAAACTCAAGCAATATGATGAAAACCCCATCTTTTTACCCTTGATGGCAATAATACAATACGTGCCTCGCTACCCCTACTATGTCACTGGGTGAGGACACCGCAAGATTGAACCCAAAACTAAGCACCTCTCCCATTGCAAGAAGAACCAATCTAGTTGGCCAAACCAAACCGATAATTCAAAGAGAAATACAGAGATATCAAATCATGCATATAAGAATTCCGAGAAGGTTCAAATAATATTCATAGATAATCTGATCATAAATCCACAATTCATCAGATCCAGACAAACACACCACAAAAGAATATTACATCGGATAGATCTCCAAGAACATCGAGGAGAACATTGTATTGAAGATCAAAGAGAGAGAAGAAGCCATCTAGCTACTAGCTATGGACCCGTACGTCTGTGGTAAGCTACTCACGCTTCATCGGAAGGGCAACGGAGTTGATGTAGAAGCCCTCCATGATCGAATCCCCCTCCGGCAGGATGCCGGAAAAGGCCCCTAGATGGGATCTCATGGGTACAGAAGGTTACGGTGACGGAAAAGTATTTTGGTGGACGCTTCTGGTCGTTTGGGAATATTTCTGAATTTATAGGCCAAGAATTAGGGTTAGAGGAGCTCCAAGGGGCCCACTAGCCCTCAGAGCACCCCCCTAGGTCGCGCCCCTGAGGCTTGTGGCCGCCTCGGGACTCCTCTGACTTCATCTCCAAGTCCTATGGGTGTCTTCTGGTCCAAGAAACATCATCGCAAAAGTTTTATTCCGTTTGGACTCCGTTTGATATTCCTTTTCTGTAAAACTCAAAAACAAGGAAAAAACAGAAACTGGCACTGGGCTCTAGGTTAATAGGTTAGTCCCAAAAATAATATAAAATAGCATATTAATGCATATAAAACATCCAAAACCGATAATATAATAGCATGGAACAATAAAAAATTATAGATATGTTGGAGACGTATCAAGCATCCCCAAGCTTAATTCCTCCTCGTCCTCGAGTAGGTAAATGATAAAAACAGAATTTTTTATGTGGAATGCTACCTAACATATTTATCCATGTAATTTTCTTTATTGTGGCATGAATATTCAGATCCATAAGATTCAAAACAAAAGTTTAATATTGACATAGAAATAATAATACTTCAAGCATACTAATAAAGCAATCATGTCTTCTCAAAATAACATGGCCAAAGAAAGTTATCCCTACAAAATCATATAGTCTGGCTATGCTCCATCTTCATCACACAAAGTATTAAATCATGCACCACCCCGATGACAAGCCAAGCAATTGTTTCATAATTTTGATGTTCTCAAAAAATTTCAACCTTCACGCAATACATGAGCTTGAGCCATGGATTTAGCATTATAGGTGGAATAGAATATGGCGGTTGTGGAGAAGACAAAAAGAAGGAGATAGTCTCACATCAACTAGGCGTACCAACGGGCTATGAAGATGCCCATCAATAGATATCAATGTGAGTGAGTAGGGATTTCCATGCAACGGATGCACTAGAGCTATAAGTGTATGAAAGCTCAAAAGGAACTAAGTGGGTGTGCATCCAACTTGCTTGCTCACAAAGACCTAGCGCAATTTGAGGAAGCCCATCATTGGAATATACAATCCAAGTTCTAGAATGAAAAATTCCCACTAGTATATGAAAGTGACAATATAGGAGACTCTCTATCACGAAGATCATGGTGCTACTTTGAAGCACAAGTGTGGTAAAAGGATAGTAGCATTGCCCCTTCTCTCTTTTCTCTCATTTTTTTGTTTGGGCTTCTTTTGGCCTCTTTTATTTTTTGTAAATTCCGGAGACTCATCCCAACTTGTGAGGGAATCATAGCTTCCATCATCCTTTCCTCACATGGGACAATGCTCTAATAATGATGATCATCACGCTTTTATTTACTTACAACTCAAGAATTATAACTCGATTCTAGAACAAAATATGACTCTATATGAATGCCTCCGGCGGTGTACCGGGATGTGCAATGATCAAGAGTGAAATGTATAAAAAATATGAACGGTAGTCTTGCCACAAATACTATGCCAACTACATGATCATGCAAAGCAATATGACAATGATGAAGCATTTCATAATAAACGGAACAGTGGAAGTTGCATGGCAATATATCTCGGAATGGCTATGGAAATGCCATAATAGATAGGTATGGTGGCTGTTTTGAGGAAGGTATATGGTGGGTTTAATGCACCGGCGAGAATAGCGTGGTACTAGAAAGGCTAGCAATTGTGGAAGGGTGAGCGTGCGTATAATCCATGGACTCAACATTAGTCATAAAGAACTCACATACTTATTGCAAAATTCTATTAGATATCGAAACAAAGCACTACATGCATGCTCCTAGGGGGATAGATTGGTAGGAAAAGACCATCGCTCATCCCCGACCGCCACACATAAGGAAGACAATCAATAAATAAATCATGCTCCGACTTCATCACATAACGGTTCACCATACATGCATGCTACGGGAATCACAAACTTTATACAAGTATTTCTACCAATCCACAATTACTCACTAGCATGGCTCTAATATTTCCATCTTTATATCTCAAAACAAATGCAAGGAATCAAACTTCTCATAGTATTCAACGCTCTTTATATGAAAGTTTTTATTATATCCCTCTAGGATGCCCATCATATTAGGACTAAATTCATAACCTAAGAAAATTACCATGCTGTTTAGAGACTCTCAAAATAATATAAGTGAAGCATGAGAGTTCAACAATTTCTATAAAATAAAGCCACGGCCGTGCTCTAAAAAGATATAAGTGAAGTACTAGAGCAAATTGCCTAGCTCAAAAGATATAAGTGAAGCACATAGAGTATTCTAATAAATCACGATTCATGCGTGTCCCTCTCAAAAGGTGTGTACAACAAGGATGATTGTGGCAAAGTATAAAGCAAAGACTCATATCATACAAGATGCTCCAAGCAAAGCACATATCACGTGGTGAATAAAAATATAGCCTCAAGTAAATTTACCGATGGATTGAAGACGAAAGATGGGATGCCATCCGGGGCATCCCCAAGCTTAGATGCTTGATTGTCCTTGAATATTACCTTGGGGTGCCTTGGCCATCCCCAAGCTTAGGATCTTGCCACTCCTTATTCCATAGTCCATCAAATCTTTACCCAAAACTTGAAAACTTCACAACAGAAAACTCAACAGAAAACTCATAAGATCCGTTAGTATAAGAAAATAAATCACCACCTTTTTGGTACTGTTGTGAACTCATTCTTTATTTATATTAGTATAATATCTACTGTATTCCAACTTTTCCATGGTTCATACCCCCCCGATACTACCCATAGATTCATCAAAATAAGCAAACAACACATAGAAAACAGAATCTGTCAAAAACAGAACAGTCTGTGAAGATCCGAATATTTCGTATAATTCTGTATCTCCAAAAATTCTGAAAAATTAGGAAAAAATAAGAAATTTGTATATAAATCTTTTGTAAAACATTCAGAGTTTTTTTGTTGCTTTTGTGAATTAATAAAATTCTGCAACTGGACGCAAAAGTTTCTGTTTTTCAGCAGGATCAAATCAACTATCACCGTAAGCCATCCCAAAGGTCTTACTTGGCTCAAATACTAATTAAAATACTAAAACAAAATTACTACAGAGGTAATAATGTGTAATTTCATAAAAACAAAAAAGAAGTATATTGGGTGTTCTCCCAACAAGGCTTTTTCTTTAAAGCCTTTTAGCTAGGCATTGATAATTTTAATGATGCTCACATGAAAGATAGCAATTGAAGCACGAAGAGAGCATCATATAGCATGTAAAAAACAAGTTTAAGTCTAACATACTTCCGATGCATAGGCATTTTATAAGCAAACAAATTATCAAGACAAGAAAAAACTAGCATATGCAAGGAAGAAGAAAAAAACAATAGCAATCTCAACATAACGAGAGGTAATTTAGTGACATAAAAATTTCTACATCCATATTTTCCTCTCTCATAATAATTACATGTAGGATCATAATCAAATTCAACAATATAGCTATCACATAACATATTCTCTACATGATCTACATGCATGCAAAGTTGACACTCTTCCAAGATAGTGGGATTAACATTAACTAAAGTCATGACCTCTCCAAGCCCACTTTTATCAAAAATTTCATAAGATTGATCATTATTACCTAGAGTTGACACTCTTCCAAACCCACTTTCAATATTATCGGAAACATATTCATCATGAGGCTTAAATAAAATTTCAAGGTCGTAAGAAGAATCACCCCAATCATGATCATTACAATAAGTAGTGGACATACCAAAACTAGCATCCCCAAGCTTGGGGTTTTGCATATTATTAGCACAATTGACATTAATAGGATTTATAGTAACATTGCAATCATGCTTTTCATTCAAGGAGCTATCATGAATCACTTCATAAATTTCTTATTTCAACACTTCATCACAATTATCAGATTCACGAATTTCAAGCAAAACTTCATAAAGATAATGTAGTGCACACAAGTCACTAGCAATTGGTTCATCATAATTGGATCTCTTAAAAAGATTAACAAGTGGATGAGGATCCATAAACTTTTTTCTTTTTGATTTTCAATAAATACATAATTATTCCAAGCAAACAAACCAAGTAAGACAAAGAGACAAACGGAAAGAAGGCAAATAAAAAGGCAAATCTTTTTGTGTTTTTCTGAAAATGTTTTAGAAGTGGGGGAGAGGAAAATGAGAGGCAAATGGCAAATAATGTAATGCAAGAGATGAGAGTTTATGGTGGGTACTTGGTAGGCTTGATGTAGAACCTCCCCGGCAATAGCGCCAGAAATTCTTCCTGCTACTTCTTGAGCTTGCGTTCGTTTTTCCCTTGAAGAGGAAAGGGTGATGCAGCAAAGTAGCGATAAGTATTTCCCTCAGTTTGAGAACCAAGGTATCAATCCAGTAGGAGGTACAAGCAAGTCTCCTATCTATGCACCTGCACAAACAATCAAACACTTGCACCCAACGCGATAAAGGGGTTGTCAATCCCTTCATGGTCAATTGCAAGGATGAGATCTGATAGAGATAGATATAAAAGATTTCTAAAACATAAAACAAAGTAAAAACAAATAAATTGCAGCACGGTATTTTTGGGTTTTTTGGTTTATAGATCTGAAAATAAATGATGGAAAATAGACCCGGGGGGCATAGGTTTCACTAGAGGCTTCTCTCTTGAAAGAAAACATATGGTGTGTGAACAAATTACTGTCGAGCAATTGGTAGAAAAGCGCAAAGTTATGATGATATCCAAGGCAATGATTATGAATATAGGCATCACGTCCGTGTCAAGTAGACCGAAACGATTATGCATCTACTACTATTACTCCACACATCGACCGCTATCCAGCATGCATCTAGAGTATTAAGTTCAAAAGAACGGAGTAATGCCTTAAGTGAGATGACATGATGTAGAGGGATAAACTCAAGCAATATGATGAAAATGCCATCTTTTTACCCTTGATGGCAACAATACAATACGTGCCTCGCTACCCCTACTATGTCACTGGGAGAGGACACCGCAAGATTGAACCCAAAACTAAGCACCTCTCCCATTGCAAGAAGAACCAATCTAGTTGGCAAAACCAAACCAATAATTCAAAGAGAAATACAAAGATATCAAATCATGCATATAAGAATTCAGAGAAGATTCAAATAATATTCTTTTCAGAATCGTTGCATGGAAAACAAAAAAAATTCTATGCACACGCAATGATCTATCCATGGAGATGCATAGCAACGAAGGGGAGAGTATGTCTACGTACCCTCGTAGATCGTAAGCGGAAGCGTTTGATAACACGGTTGATGTAGTCGAACTTTCTTCATGATCCAACCGACCGAGTACCGAACGTACGGCACCTCCATGTTCAGCACACGTTCAGCTCGGTGACATCCACGCCTTCTTGATCTAGCAAGACGGCGAGGTAGTGAATGAGTTCCGGCAGCACGACTGCATGGTGGCGATGCTGGTGAAGTTATCTCCACAGGGTTTCACCTAAGCACTACGAAAATATGACCGGGGAGTAAACGATGGACGGGGGCGCCGCACATGGCTGAGACAATGTTGTGTCCTTGTGTGGCACCCCCTTCCCACATATATATATATAGGTGGGAGGGGGGAGAAGGCAGCCTAGGGCGCGCCACAAGGGGCTGGCCACCGGCCCTAGGGCTCCTGCCCTCCTGCGCCCCCCTTTCCTTGTATGAAGAAGGGGGAAGGAAAGAGGAGGGGAGAGGGAAGGAAGGGGGAGTCCTACTCCACACTTTCCTTTCCCTTCCTTCTTTCCTTCTCCTCCTCATAGGGCCGGCCTCTATAGGGGCGCACCAGCCCCTTGTGGGCTAGTGTGTTCCCTCTCTTGGCCCATAAGGCCCATAGCTTTGCCGGGGGTGCCCGAAACTCCTTTCCGGTGACCCGATAAGTACCCGGTACACTCTGAAACACTTCCGGTGTCCGAATACCGTCGTCCTATATATCAATCTTTACCTCTCTAGCATTTTGAGACTCCTCATCATGTCCATGATCTCATCCGGGACTCCGAACAACATTCGGTTACCAAATCACATAACTCATATAACACTATATCGTCAACGAACGTTAAGCGTGCGGACCCTACAGGTTCGAGAACTATGTAGAAATGACCAAGACACCTCTCTGGTCAATAACCAATAGCGGAACCTGGATGCCCATATTGGCTCCTACATATTCTATGAATATCTTTATCGGTCGAACGGTTATGACAACATATGTAATTCCCTTTGTCCATCGGTATGTTACTTGCCCGAGATTTGATCGTCGGTATCTCTATACCTAGTTCAATCTCGTTACCGGCAAGCCTCTTTACTCGTTCCGTAATACATCACCTCGTGACTAACTCCTTAGTCATTTGCTTGCAAGCTTATGATGTGTATTACCGAGAGGGCCCAGAGATACGTCTCCGATACTCGGAGTGACAAATCCTAATCTCGATCTATGCCAACTCAACAAACACCTTCGGAGATACCTGTAGAGCATATTTATGATCACCCAGTTACGTTGTGATGTTTGATAGCACACAAGGTATTCCTCCGGTATCCGGGAGTTGCATAATCTCATAGTCGAAGGAATATGTATTTGACATGAAGAAAGCAATAGCAATAAACTGAATGATTATTATGCTAAGCTAACGGATGGGCTTGTCCATCACATCATTCTCCTAATGATGTGATCCCGTTATCAAATGACAACACATGTCTATGGTTAGGAAACCTTAACCATCTTTGATCAACGAGCTAGTCTAGTAGAGGCTTACTAGGGACACGGTATTTGTTTATGTATTCACACATGTATTTAAGTTTCTGATCAATACAATTCTAGCATGAATAATAAACCTTTATCATAAATAAGGAAATATAAAATAACAACTTTATTATTGCCTCTAGGGCATATTTCCTTCAGTCTCCCACTTGCACTGGAGTCAATAATCTAGATTACATTGTAATGAATCTAACACCCATGGAGTCTTGGTGCTGATCATGTTTTGCTCACGGAAGAGGCTTAGTCAACGGGCCTGCCACATTCAAATCCGTATGTACTTTGCAAATTTCTATGTCTCCATCCTTGACCTTTTCATGAATGGGGTTGAAGCGTCTCTTGATGTGTTTGGTTCTCTTGTGAAACCTGGATTCCTTCGCCAAGGCTATTGCTCCAATGTTGTCACCAAAGATTTTCATTGGACCCGATACACTGGGTATTACACCCATATCGGATATGAACTCTTTCATCCAGACTCCTTCATGTGTTGCTTTCGAAGCAGCTATGTACTCCGCTTCACACGTAGATCCCGCCACGACGCTCTGCTTGGAACTGCACCAACTGACAGCTCCACCATTCAATATAAATACGTATCCGGTTTGTGATTTAGAGTCATCCGGATTAGTGTTGAAGCTTGCATCGACATAACCATTTACGACGAGCTCTTCGTCACCTCCATAAACGACAAACATATCCTTAGTCCTTTTCAGTTATTTCAGGATGTTCTTGACCGCTGTCCAATGATCCACTCCTGGATTACTTTGGTACCTCCCAGCCAAACTTATGGCCAGGCACACATCAGGTCTGGTACGCAGCATAGCATACATGATAGAACCTATGGCTGAGACTTAGGGAATGACTTTCATTTTCTCTCTATCTTCTGCAATGGTCGGGCTTTGAGTTTGACTCAACTTCACACCTTGTAATATAGGCGAGAACCCTTTCTTTGACTGATCCATTTTGAACTTCTTCAAAACTTTATCAAGGTATGTGCTTTGTGAAAGTCCTATTAAGCATCTTGATCTATCTCTATAGATCTTGATGCCCAATATATAAGCAGCTTCACATAGGTCTTTCATTGAAAAATTCTTATTCAAGTATCCTTTTATGCTATCCAGAAATTCTATATCATTTCCAATCAACAATATGTCATCCACATATAATATCAGAAATGCTACAGAGCTCCCACTCACTTTCTTGTAAATACAGGCTTCACCGTAAGTCTGTATAAAACCATATGCTTTGATCACCTCATCAAAGCATATATTCCAACTCTGAGATGCTTGCACCAGTCCATAGATGGATCGCTGGAGCTTGCATACTTTGTTAGCACCTTTAGGATCGACAAAACCTTCTGGTTGCATCATATACAACTCTTCTTTAAGATATCCATTAAGGAATGCAGTTTTGACATCCATTTGCCAGATTTCATAATTATAAAATGTGGCAATTGCTAACATGATTCGGACGGACTTAAGCATCTCTACGGGTTAGAAAGTCTCATCGTAGTCAACTCCTTGAACTTGTCGAAAACCTTTCACGACAAGTCGAGCTTTATAGACAGTAACATTAGCATCAGCGTCAGTCTTCTTCTTGAAGATCCATTTATTCTCTATGGCTTGCCGATCATCGCGCAAGTCCAACAAAGTCCACACTTTGTTCTCATACATGGATCCTATCTCAGATTTCATGGCCTCAAGCCATTTATCGGAATCTAGGCTCATCATAGCTTCTTCATAATTCGTAGGTTCGCCTTGGTCTAGTAACATGACTTCCAGAACAGGATTACCGTACCACTCTGGTGCGGATCGTTCTCTGGTTGACCTACGAGGTTCAGTAGTAACTTGATCTGAAGTTTCATGATCAACATCATTTGCTTCCTCTCTAGTTGGTGTAGGCATCACTGGAATAGTTTTCTGTGATGTGCTACTCTCCAATTCGAGAGAAGGTACAATTACCTCATCAAGTTCTACTTTCCTCCCACTCACTTCTTTCGAGAGAAACTCCTTCTCTGGAAAGGATCCATTCTTAGCAACAAAGATTTTGCCTTCAGATCTGTGGTAGAAGTGTACCCAATTGTTTCCTTAGGGTATCCTATGAAGACACTCTTCTCCAATTTGGGTTCGAGCTTATCAGGCTGAAGCCTTTTGACATAAGTGTCGCAACCCCAAACTTTAAGAAACAACAGCTTAGGTTTCTTGCCAAACCATAGTTCATACGGTGTCGTCTCAACGGATTTAGACGATGCCCTATTTAACATGAATGCGGCTGTCTCTAATGCATAACCCCAAAACGATAGTGGTAAATCGGTAAGAGACATCATAGATTGCACCATATCTAATAAAGTACGGTTACGACGTTCGGACACACCATTACACTGTGGTGTTCCAGGTGGCATGAGTTGTGAAACAATTCCACATTGTTTTAAATGAAGGCCAAACTCGTAACTCAAATATTCACCTCCGCGATCAGATCGTAGAAACTTTATTTTCTTGTTACGATGATTCTCCACTTCACTCTGAAATTCTTTGAACTTTTCAAATGTTTCAGACTTGTGTTTCATTAAGTAGATATACCCATATCTACTCAAATCATCTGTGAAGGTAAGAAAATAACGATACCCACCACGTGCTTCAACACTCATTGGACCGCATACATCGGTATGTATTATTTCCAATAAGTCGTAAGCTCGCTCCATTGTTCCGGAGAACGGAGTTTTAGTCATCTTGCCCATGAGGCATGGTTCACAAGTATCAAATGATTCATAATCAAGTGATTCCAAAAGCCCATTTGCATGGAGTTTCTTCATGCGCTTTACACCAATATGACCTAAATGGCAGTGCCACAAATATGTTGCACTATCATTATCAACTTTGCATCTTTTGGCATCAATATTGTGAATAAGTGTATCACTACAATCGAGATTCAACAAGAATAGACCACTCTTCAAGGGTGCTTGACCATAAAAGATATTCTCCATATAAATAGAACAACCATTATTCTCTGACTTAAATGAATAACCGTCTCGCAATAAACAAGATCCAGATATAATGTTCATGCTCAACACTGGCACCAAATAACAATTATTGAGGTCTAAAACTAATCCTGAAGGTAGATGTAGAGGTAGCGTGCCGACGGCGATCACATCGACCTTGGAACCATTTCCGACGCGCATCATCACCTCGTCCTTAGCCAATCTTTGTTTATTCCGTAGCCCCTGTTTCGAGTTACAAATATGAGCAACCGAACCAGTATCAAATACCCAGGCGCTACTATGAGCATTAGTAAGGAACACATCAATTACATGTATATCAAATATACCTTTGTTCACTTTGCCATCCTTCTTATCCGCCAAATACTTGGGGCAGTTCCGCTTCCAGTGACCACTCCCTTTGCAGTAGAAGCACTCAGTTTCAGGCTTGGGTCCAGCTTTGGGTTTCTTCCCGTGAGTGGCAACTTGCTTGCCATTCTTCTTGAAGTTCCCTTTCTTTCCCTTGCCCTTTTTCTTGAAACTAGTGGTCTTGTTAACCATCAACACTTGATGCTCCTTCTTGATTTCTACCTCCGCGGCCTTAAGCATTGCGAAGAGCTCGGGAATTGTTTTGTTCATCCCTTGCATATTATAGTTCATCACGAAGCCTTTGTAGCTTGGTGGCAGTGATTGAAGAACTCTATCAATAACACAATCAACTGGAAGATCAACTCCCAGCTGAGTCAAGTGATTATAATACCCAAACATTCTGAGTATGTGTTCACTGACAGAACTGTTCTCCTCCATCTTGCAGCTATAGAACTTGTTGGAGACTTCATATCTCTCAACCCGGGCATTTGCTTGAAATATTAACTTCAACTCCTGGAACATCTCATATGCTCCATGACGTTCAAAACGTCTTTGAAGTCCCGGTTCTAAGCCGTAAAGCATGGCACACTGAACTATTGAGTAGTCATCAGATCGAGCTTGCCAGACGTTCATAACATCAGCTTCAGCTCCTGCAGTAGGCCTTTCACCTAGCGGTGCATCAAGGGCATAATTCTTCTATGCAGCAATGAGGATAATCCTCAAGTTACGGACCCAGTCCGTGTAGTTTCTACCATCATCTTCCAACTCAGCTTTCTCTTGGAACGCATTAAAATTCAGGGGAACGGTAGCTCGGGCCATTGATCTACAACATAGATATGCAAAACTATAAGACTAAGTTCATGATAAATTAAGTTCAATTAATCAAATTACTAAAGAACTCCCACTTAAATAAACATCCCTCAAGTTATCTAAGTGATACGTGATCCAAATCAACTAACCCAAGTCTGATCATCACGTGAGATGGGGCAGTCATCAATTGTGAACATCTCTATGTTGATCATATCTACTATATGACTCACGTTCAACCTTTCGGTCTCCGGTGTTCCGAGACCATGTCTGTACATTATAGGCTCGTCAAGTTTAACCCAAGTATTCTGCATGTGCAAAACTGTCTTACACCCGTTGTATGTGAACGTAGAGTCTATCACACCCGATCATCATGAGGTGCTTCGAAACGACGAACCTTAGCAATGGTGCATACTCGGGGAGAACACTTTTATCTTGAAATTTAGTGACAGGTTCATCTTATAATGCTACCGCCGTTCTAAACAAAATACGATGCATAAAGGATAAACATTACATGCAATGAAAATATGTGACATGATATGGCCATCATCATCTTGTGCTTTTGATCTCCATCTCCAAAGCATCGTCATGATCTCCATCATCACCGGCTCAACACCTTGATCTCCATCGTTGCATCGTGGTCGTCTCGCCAACTATTGCTTCTACAACTATCGCTAGTGCATAGTGATAAAGTAAAGCAATTACATGGCGTTTGCATTTCATACAATAAAGAGACAACCATAAGGCTCCTGCGGGTTGCCGATAACTTACAAAACATGATCATCTCATACAATAACGAATATCACATCATGTCTTGACCATATCACTTCACAACATGCCCTACAAAAACAAGTTAGACGTCCTCTACTTTGTAGTTGCAAGTTTTACGTGGCTGCTACGGGCTTCAAGCAAGAACCGTTCTTACCTATGGCAAAAACCACAATGGTGATTCATCAAGTTTGCTGTTTTAACCTTCTTTAAGGACCGGCCGCAGTCAAATTTGATTCAACTAAAGTAGGAGAAACAGACACCCGCCAGCCACTTTTATGCAAAACTAGTTGCATGTCTGTCGGTGGAACCGGTCTCATGTGCGTGGACATGTAAGGTTGGTCCGAGCTGCTTCATCCCACAATACCGATGAATCAAAATAAGACGTTGGTGGTAAGAAATATGACTATCACTGCCCACAACTCTTTGTGTTCTACTCGTGCATATCATCTATGCATAGACCTGGCTCAGATGCCACTGTTGGGAATCATTGCATGGAAAACAAAAAAAATTATACGCACACGCAATGATCTATCCATGGAGATGCATAGCAACGAAGGGGAGAGTATGTCTATGTACCCTCGTAGACCGTAGGCGGAAGCTTTTGACAATGCGGTTGATGTAGTCGAACTTTCTTCGCGATCCAACCGACCGAGTACCGAACATACGGCACCTCCAAGTTCAGCACACGTTCAGCTCGGTGACGTCCATGCCTTCTTGATCCAGCAAGACGGCGAGGTAGTGAATGAGTTCCGGCAGTACGACAGTGTGGTGACAGTGATGGTGAAGTTATCTCTGCAGGGCTTCGCCTAAGCACTACGAAAATATGATCGGGGGAGTAAACGGCGGACGGGGGCGCCGCACATGGCTGAGACAATGTTGTGTCCTTGTGTGGCGCCCCCTCCCCACATATATATAGGTGGGAGGGGGAGGAGGCAGCCTAGGGCAGCCAGGGCGCGCCCCAAGGGGCTGGTCGCTGACCCTAGGGCTCCTGCCCTCCTGCGCCCCCCTTTCCTTGTATGAAGAAGGGGGAAGGAAAGAGGAGGGGAGAGGGAAGGAAGGGGGAGTCCTACACCACACTTTCCTTTCCCTCCCCTCTTTCCTTCTCCTCCTCATAGGGTCGGCCTCTATAGGGGTGCACCAGCCCTTTGTGGGCTGGTGTGTTCCCTCTCTTGGCCCATAAGGCCCATAGCTTTGTCGTGGGTACCCGAAACTCCTTTCAAGTGACCCGATAAGTACCCGGTACCCTCCGAAACACTTCCAGTGTCCGAATACCATCGTCCTATATATCAATCTTCACCTCTCGGCCATTTGGAGACTCCTCGTCATGTCCATGATCTCATCTGGGACTCTAAACAACATTCGGTTACCAAATCACATAACTCATATAACACTATATCGTCAACGAACGTTAAGCGTGCGGACCCTACGGGTTCCAGAACTATATAGACATGACCGAGAAACCTCTCCGGCCAATAACCAATAGCGGAACCTGGATGCCCATATTGGCTCCTACATATTCTATGAAGGTCTTTATCGGTTGAACCGTTATGACAACATACGTAATTCCCTTTGTCCATCGGTATGTTACTTGCCCGAGATTTGATCGTTGGTATCTCTATACCTAGTTCAATCTCGTTACCGGCAAGTCTCTTTACTCGTTCCGTAATACATCACCTCATGACTAACTCCTTAGTTGTTTGCTTGCAAGCTTATGATGTGTATTAACGAGAGGGCCCAGAGATACCTCTCCGATACTCGGAGTGACAAATCCTAAATTGATCTATGCCAACTCAACAAACACCTTCAGAGATACCTGTAGAGCATCTTTATGATCACCTAGTTACATTGTGACATTTGATAGCACACAAGGTATTCCTCTGGTATCCGAGAGTTGCATAATCTCATAGTCGAAGGAATATGTATTTGACATGAAGAAAGCAATAGCAATAAACTGAACGACCATTATGCTAAGCTAACGGATGGGTCTTGTCCATCACATCATTCTCCTGATGATGTGATCCCGTTATCAAATGACAACACATGTCTATGGTTAGGAAACCTTAACCATCTTAGATAAACGAGCTAGTCTAGTAGAGGCTTACTAGGGACACGGTATTTGTTTATGTATTCACACATGTATTTAAGTTTCCGATCAATACAATTCTAGCATGAATAATAAACCTTTATCATGAATAAGGAAATATAAAATAACAACTTTATTATTGCCTCTAGGGCATATTTCCTTCATATTCATAGATAATATGATCATAAATACACAATTCATCGGATCTCGACAAACACACCGCAAAAGAATATTACATCGGATAGATCTCCAAGAACATCGAGGAGAACATTGTATTGAAGATCAAAGAGAGAGAAGAAGCCATCTAGCTACTAGCTATGGACTCGTAGGTCTGTGGTAAACTACTCACGCTTTATTGGAAGGGCATTAGAGTTGATGTAGAAGCCCTCCATGATCGAATCCCCCTCTGGCAGGATGCCGGAAAAGGCCCCTAGATGGGATCTCACGGGTACAGAAGGTTACGGCGGCGAAAAAGTATTTTGGTTGACGCTTCTGATCGTTTAGGAATATTTCTGAATTTATAGGCCAAGAATTAGGGTTAGAGGTGCTCCGAGGGGCCCACAAGCCCTCAGGGCGCGCCCCTGAGACTTGTGGCCGCCTCGGGACTCCTTTGACTTCATATCCAAGTCCTACGGGTGACTTTTGGTCCAAGAAAAATCATCATGAAAGTTTTATTCCGTTTGGACTCCGTTTGATATTCTTTTTCTGTAAAACTCAAAAACAAGGAAAAAACTGAAACTGGCACTGGGCTCTAGGTTAATAGGTTAGTCCCAAAAATAATATAAAATAGCACATTAATGCATATAAAACATCCAAAACAAATAATATAATAGCATGGAACAATAAAAAAATTATAGATATGTTGGAGACGTATCAGGCCTCGACATGGTCGTGGGCGGCCTCCATCAGGGGTAAGGCCGCCACTGCGGAACGAATAGCTGTTGTGCCGCTCTCGCCAGTTGCTATCCCCGACGAAGATGTTAATGCCACCACCTAAGAAGAACAACGGCCGTTTGGGCTGCCTTGGCCGCCTGGTCGCAGATTGCAGCAATGCTCACGCAGCTTGTTAGCACGCGCATGGCGGCTGCGGCGGCGCTCTCACCAGAGTGGGCCACCGAAGTTGCCCTCACGATGCGGGTCCATGTCCCCACTTTCACCGGCGACGATTGAACAGTGGAATGATATTCGGGGAGTGAACTAGTGTGCTTGACACGCCGGCTGTGGACTGTAGCCAACGCACCTTCTCGCGTAAGCCATTTGCGTACTATACTCCGATGGTGCTACAAGATATTTTGTACTGCATATCACATGGTTGGTGATAATAAACTGTGTGCGATCTACTTGATTTTTCGTCTTGATTTGAATTACATAATGGGGTCACAGCAGCAAAGGAGGGTGTTTGAATTGCTAGAACTTTTATCTGCAGTGAACATGCAACTATAGGTGTGTCGTCAAAAAAATTAGAATTATTTAGGGTTTGTTTTGACATTTTTATACATTAACTTGGTTTTCTAGGCATTTCAGGTGCACAATTCAAAATGAAACTACATGCACATGCTCCGGTGCACCAAAATGGGTTGTAAAATCGTATATGTGTCCATGGGTTTATGCTTATGTCCCGAGCAAGAAATGGGGTTGAATTTCAAACACCACGGCACCGTGGCTCTCCGGCAAATGTTGAGGTACTTGCTTTTCTAATTCTAGTAAATCCAAAACTCGTCTGAAATTCATGAACCTTGGCATGCTATCATGGAATGGCTTCAACATGCTGGGGTAAAAAAATATTGTCCCATTTGGGGCAGGTTATGCTAAAAGCTTCTCACAAACCAGAGCTTCTCACAAGAAGCCTCATGGTTCCTGTAGGGAAACGCGTCACCTTTGTGGACAAAATGATATTCGTCGCCTCTTCTTGCTTTCAAAGTTTTTTCTGGTGTCAACATAGAACAACAGGAGTGTCGTGTTAAATTTTGGAAATTTTCGGGGTTCGTTTGGACATTTTTATACGTTAACTGAGTTTTCTAGGCATTTTTGTGCATAATTCAAATTTGAATTACATGCACATGCTCTAGTGCATAAAAATGGGTTGAAAAATCAAATGTGTGTCCTTGGTTGCATGCTTAGGTCACATGCAAGAAATGAGAATGAATGTCAAACACCTTGACACTGTCGCTCGGCCGCTAACATTGAGATAGATGGTTTTAAAGTTCTAGTAAATCAAAAACACGTCTGAAATTCATGAAACTTGACATGATATCATGGAACTGCATCAACATGCTGTGGTAAAAATATTGTCCCATTTGGGGCAGGTTTGGGTATAAGCTTCTCACAAACCAGAGCTTCTCACAACAAGCCTGATGGTTTTGGTAGGGAACATGCCACCTTTGTGGACGAAACAGTATCCGTTGCCTCTTCTTGCTCTCAAAATTTTTCTAGTGTCAACATAGAACAACAGGAGTATTGTGTCAATATTTGGGATTTTTTGGGGTTCACTTGGACATTTTTATACATTAACTGATTTTTCTATGCATTTATGTGCATAATTCAAAATTGAACTACATGTACATGCTCCAGTGCGTATAAATGGGTTTAAAATTCAAATGTGTGTCCTTGGTTGCATGCTTAGGTCCCATGCAAGAAATGGGAATGAATGTCAAACACCTTGCCACCATCGCTCAGCCGCTAACATTGAGATACATGGTTTTTAATTCTAGTAAATCAAAAATGCGTCTGAAATTTATGAAACTTGACATGCTATCATGGAACGGAATCAACATGCCGTGGTAAAAATATTGTCCCATTTGGGGCAGGTTGGGGTATAATCTTATCACAAACCAGAGCTTCTCACAACAAGCCTCATGGTTACGGTAGGGAACGTTTCACTTTTCTGGACGAAACGATATCCGTTGCCTCTTCTTGATTTCAATTTTTTTCTAGTGTCAACATAGAACATAAGGAGTGTTGTGTTAAATTTTGGAATTTTTCGGGGTTCGTTTGGACATTTTTTATACATTAACTGAGTTTTCTATGCATTTATGTGCATAATTCAAATTTGAACTACAAGCACATGCTCCAGTGCATATAAATTGGTTGAAAAATCAAATATGTATCCTTGGTTGCATGCTTAGGTCCCATGCAAGAAATGGGAATGAATGTCAAACACCTTGCCACCGTCACTCGGCCGCAAACATTGAGATACATGGTTTTTAAATTCTAGTAAATCCAAAACTCGTCTGAAATTCATGAAACTTGGCATGCTATCATGGAGTGGCATCAACATGTTGTGGTAATTTTTTTGTCCCATTTCGGGCAGGTTTGATTATAAGCTTCTCACATACCAGAGCTTCTGACAACAAGCCTCATGGCTCCGGTAGGGAATGTGCCTCCTTGGTGGATGAAATGATATTCGTTGCCTTTTCCTGTTTTCAATTTTTTTCCTAGTGGCAACATAGAGCAAGAGGAGTGTCGTGTTAAAATTTGCAATTTCGGGGTTCGTTTGGACATTTTTATACATTAACTGAGTTTTCTAGGCATTTTATGTGCATAATTCAAATTTGAACTACATGCACATGCTCCAGTGCAGAAAAATGGGTTGACATATCAAATGTGTGTCCTTGGGTGCATGCTTAGGTCCCATGCAAGAAATGGGAATGAATTTCAAGCACTAGGGCACTGTTGATTGCCCGCAAAACATTGAGATACTTTGTTTTTAAATTCTAGTAAATCCAAAAATCGTCTGAAATTCATGAAACTTGGCATGCTATCATGGAATGGCACCCGACATGCTGTGGTATTTTTCGTGTCCATTTTGAGAGAAGGCGCACTCGAATAACAGCCAACAAAGGCATTTTGAAACAAATAGCTGCCACTTTAACATCTCAAACGTTTCTACAATTTAAATCGTGTGTGTTCTGTTAACCATTCACGTGATGCCACGCATCACACTTTTAATGGCTAGGAGGTGCCATGCGGACAACTGCTTGACTGAACGGAAGGTGTGCGAGCGCAGTCCGCTGCGCAGGCTGACTGAGAGGCGTGCAAGCTGTCCTCCAATGTGCAGGCTCACTAGGAAGCGTGCGAGTTGTATGCTGCGCAGGCTCACTGGGAAGTGAGCCCTTTGACTTCCATGGCCGCCCGCCTTGCTCACATCCGCTCCATTAATGGCGCCCGAGCCGCTGTTTAATATGAGCGGCCTTACTGTTCGCCTCCCATTCCCCTCCCGCAGACCTCCACCAATGACATGGCGCAAAAGGATCTTCTTCCACTAGTCTTACAGTTTGGTGAAGTCGACTCCGAGCCGGAGGAGATAGAAAATAAGGAGGAATGGGACCTCGTGGACATGGCCCTGAACGAGCTGGCCGCGGCGGTTGTTGCCCCCGCGCACGTCCCAGCTCCCATCCCCGCGCCCGCGCCAGCGACCATCCCCGTAGCATTGACGGGCTGGTCGCCGAGCACTATAGCAGAGCTGGAAGCCGCAGGCGTCAGCGAGGTCTCCGCGGGCCCGCGCGAGCTCGTGTACATGCTAGCACCAGCGCCTGTGCCCGTGCGCGCCCCTGCACCCACCGCGGCGCCGGTCCCTGTGCGTTTGCCTGCACTGGCTACGCCCGTGCCAGTGCAGGCGCCCCCCCTCAGTGGCATGGGACTCCGTCGTCGACCGCTACCTCACAGCGCCGCGAGTTGCCGTCCTCCCACGCCCCGCCCGTCGATTGCGCGACAACATGATGTTTGATTTCCAAGTGAAGAACATTCTATGCTGCCTTGAAGACTTCAACAACGGCATCCCGGAGGACGACAACGACAACACCGGTGCGGCACGCCGCCTCCGCCGCTGCCGGAATTAGTTTTTTTTGGGTTTAATACTGTATCTCGATCATATGAATATAAATTCGCAGTGTGACTGAATGAAATATATGGTTTGAACGAACTTACATTTTTCTCTCTGAATGTACAGACTTATCAAACGATTTTCTTAAAAAATAAATGTCAATGGTTTTTAAATATAAAACACTCATCGCAAACGTTTTAGTTAGAACACCCGTATGCAAAGCGACAGCTTCCCCAGGAAGCCAAGGGAAAATGTGCCGAGCAAGATTTGTGCAGCTCTTGATCGCAAATGTTTTAGATAGAACACCCGTATGCAAACCGACAGCTTCCCCAGTAAGCCAAGGGAAAATGTGCCGAGCAGGATTTGTGCAACTCTTCATTGCAAACGTTTTAGATAGAACACCCGTACGCAAAGTGAGAGCTATGGTCTTCCCTAGTAAGCCAAAGGAAAATTCGCCGCACAGGATTTGTGCATCTCTTCAATGCAAACAGTTCAGATTGAATACGGTATGCAAAGCGAGACTTCGCCGCTAAGCGACGAGAAAATCTGGCACGCAGGATTTGTACATCCCTTCAACACAAACGGGTTTTTCGGATGACCCGTGTGCAACCACGTACAGACATTTTGGTAAGAGTTGCATTTGTCATATTGGGTATATTGCCATTTGTCAAACTAGAAAGATTGACATTTGTTGATCTAGTAACATTGCCCTTTGTCAATCTTGTAACACTGCCATTTGTCAAAATATGCAGCTAAAAATCACTAGCACTATCTAATTTTTGCAACTAAAATTTAGTCATTAAGCATAGATTTCATTCACAGATTAAGAAGTTGTTCTTTATACAAACATTTCAACTCAACAGCTGAATTGACCAAACTTTTCCCCAATTGTTGTCAACCACGTACTGAAATAGCTAGTTCAACTATATATACTAGCTAATTTTATGTACATTGTACAGTTCAACCACATCTATAGTCAGATGAACTGAACAAAATAGCCCCTAAATACTACTACTACGGAGGGGCTTTGTACTACATCCGGTAGCCTCTCCTCTACCGAGCACGCTCAGTAAGAGGCAGAGGACGAGGAGCCTACTGACGAGCTGGACAACTGCAATACGGTGCCTGCCGCTGCTGCACATTCAGCGACGCTCACCTCAAACGCCCTCTGCCACTCCAGCGACCCCTCTCGAAGCGGCGGGATTCCTCATAGATCTCCTGATTCCTCGCCTCTTCGGCGGCGTGTGCTACGGCCACAGCAGCAGTAAGGCTCTTTGCATGCTCGACGAGGTGCTCCTCCTCCTCCCGCAGGAACTCGATGTAGTGCGCAAGGTCGCTGATGCACGTGCGGGCCTCCACCTCCGCCTCCCGCGCTTCGGGCGACAGTGGCGGAGCGGGTGATGACCCCGGCGGTCGACGGTGGGCTGGCGGCCACGGCGGCCGATGATGGGGTGGCAGCCATGACCAACACCTCCCGCCTTCGGGCTGCGGTGGCGGAGCGGGTGATGGCCATGGTGGCCGGCAGTGGGGTGGCGGCCACGACGGCCACCTCCCGCCTTCGGGCCGTGGTGGCGGAGCGGGCGATGGCCCTGGCTTTTGACGGTGGTGTGGCGGCCATGGCAGAAGACGGTGGGGTGGCGGCAACGGCGGCCGGCAAAAGCTACCGACGGGCAGTGGCGGCGGAGTGTGTGGTGGATGTTCCACGCACACCCAACAGGGACGCCACGCGCACTACACTACGCCGGGGACTGCGCCGCCACCGTGGTGTAGCCTCCCAGCAGGAGCTGTCCTCTGATGACAGTGGAGTGGCTGAGCGACGATGACGGACCGGTGCCATTGGCGATTGTGGGAGAAGCAGACGAGATAAGCTACAGGGAGGGAAGGGGAAAAGCCATGCAGGACTCGCCGGCCGTGAGGGTTTATATAGCAGGCCGGTAAGCATTGGGATTTTGGGGGATTTAACCGAGTCGGGCGGGAAGCTTGCGCGGGAACCTGCTCGGTTGCGCGGGAACGGGCTCACCACCGTTTGGCCAAAAGAACGCCCCCGCGCGCTGCTCAAGCTTGCGCTCGAAGCCGTCTGCGGCAACGGGGTGACAAGACGTGCGAGACGAGGACGAAAGGACACGTACACATATGGTTAATAAAAAAACATTTGCGATTTAATTACCTACTACCCCCGTCCTGGTCTACAAGTCGTGTATGTATTTTTGTGCCAAATTTTGACTAGAGATTTAACTAATAAAATACGAATGCATGTCGCCAAAGATTATATCGTTGGATTCGTAATTGAACATAGTTTCCAATTATATAATTTTTATAACATGCATTAACATTTTGTTGGTTAAATTTAAGGTCAAAATATGGCACAGAATATAAAGGGGTTTAATAGACCAAGACAGAGGTAGTAGCACACAGCCGCTCTCTACGCAGCGACGCAACTGTCGGCCGGCTTGTAGAACACCATTCCTTGCGTGTTCAACTGCTCTATGAGTGTGCTTGCTCGCGGTTGAGGCGGCCGAGGCATGCTCTGCTCGCGTCCTGCCGCGCGCACTCTGCTCTCGCGTCCCTTTGGGCGCTCTGCCCTTGTCCCTCCACGCGCGCTGCCAGTGTTTGGGGCCGGCGCATGATCACGTACGTTCGTGCTGCTATTATGCATGCGGTTGCGCCGGACGCGGCGCCACGATGCAGTTACCCGCTGCAAAAACTTGCATGCGGATGCGCCGAGAATCCAGGCTGCCCGGTCCCCATTTATTCCTGCGGCCATTTACCTTCATCTCTCATGCCACACAACACAATAAGCACACCCACGATGACACATACAGAGAGGACATCCAGTGGTTCCAATGGCGCTCCCAGCGACTGCCAACGACAACGGTGGGCAGTTCACCACGCATCACGTAGTGGACACCCACGTGAGGGGGAAGGCCCTCTCAGTGGTGTACACGAACGAGCCGGTCTCGGTGGAGAGCTCCATCCAAACTATGGAGCTGTTGCTTGCTGAGGACAAGTACCAAGTGGTCGGCTTCGACCTCAAGTTCACCAGCAGTCGTGCCGGGCATGATGAGAAGGTTGTCGTCGCCTAGTTGTGTGTGCGACATGACGTCCTCGTCTACCACTACCACCTGGCCACAAGGCCTTGCGAGCGTTTCTCCAGGTTTATCAACAGCTCCGACTACAGTTTCGCTATGGTGGACACCACCAACGATCTAAAAGCGCTCAAGGTTTTGGGCTTGAAATGCCAGAATCTTGTCAACATCCATGACCACTACAAGGTTTGGGGCCGCGACAACAACAAACAGAACTCCCTGGTTGACCTTGCCTTAGCCATCATCGACCCCTACTACATGAAGATGAAGGATGAGAGCAAGAAGGACAAGAACGCCTGGCATAGTGTCTGGCATCAGAGATTGTATGAAGAACACATAAAGTACGCGGCCAAGGACGCGTACACAAGCTACGAGATGTACAGGCAGATTGTTGACATGAGGAAGTGTCTTCTTCCTGCCCCAGACGAGGGATCAAGCCATAGAGCAGTGGCGGGAGCATCACAAGAAGTAGATGACTAGACGATCGTTTCTCCTAGTTTAGAATGCATGCAATTGTTTATTGAGGTGTGTGCGAATGATCTGTATAGTCACTTATGTAATTGGATATTTATTTTAGTTATATATATATATATATGTATATATATGTTATTCTTCTATAGATAGAGAAAATCACACGGCTTATTAGCAGCAACCGTCTGTGTTATTATTGGTCTTCGCACACATTTCTAATTACGGACCTGTTTGCCGCGTATCACACACATCTTGTTCAGTTGAACTATTTCTATTGTCTTGGCTCATCGCAAACAGTTCATCCGATTGAACTGTATGCCCTCGACCGCACACACCTTGATCTGGCTGACCGTTTCTATTGTGTTGCCTAATCACACATAGTTCATCCTAGTGAACGGTATGCCATATATCGCACACACCCTCATCTGGCTGTCCGTTTCTGTTGTTCTGCCTCATCGTAAACAGTTCTGCTGGATTAACCGTTTGCCATGCATTGCACACGCAACTCTAATCTGAACCATGTTTGATGTCACCGCCATCGCAAATGTTTTGTATCTTTTTTGACGGTTTTATTACATCACCATTTGTGATTAATGCATCACACACAGTTTCGTCGAAGGGTCTCTGATTGGACTGTCGTGTTTGGACCAACCTGCAGTAGTGGATTGTGTGGAATGTACATACGAACGGAAACGTTTAGTCGGGACTGACTGTGTGGGATGTACTTACGACTGGAAACGATTTGGCATGTATACTTGTATTTTCTAGCACAATTGTACATATAATCGTATTTGATCGCTCGCCCATCGCACACGACCTCATTTTGCCGAGCATGTGTGATCGGAGGGCCTATCCCCGATGGTTTCTGGGTTGTGTGGGAAGGACCCCCCCTATCGCACACACTCACTTGGCGACGGTTCTAAATGCCGTCACAAAAATGGGTTAAAAACCGTTTGTATAGCACCTCGCTGTACCAGTGGCTGCTTATCGGCCGAGTCCACCGTCTCTGCCCTCTGAGGGTCACCGTGCACTCAGACACATAAAACACCCGACTGAAGTCACCTTAAGAATCGCAGAGCTCGACGCCCCCCACGGGTTAACTTGGCCCTTTTTCCAGGCTCCAAGCCGTGAGCATCATAAATTTGGACTCGAAGATGGCCTGCGCTGGCGTTCCCCTGGGATAAAGAGTGGCATCTCTGCAAAGATTCAGACCACACGCCGGCATCGTCACTCGAGTTTTATGGCATGTCCTCATTCAGACCTCCAGTCTATCTCTCCTGAGAGACATACAAATGCCACCAAGTTCTTCCTAGCAATTAACACTATCCGATCACTCGAAAAACCTTTAGTCCAGAATCCATTGTGGTTTGGCTTAGGTCATGGTGGGTAATCACTTGGAAACGGACTCTGAGTGCCCCCGAAGCACTCGGACCAAACCAAAGACTTAACTCACTCATCCTATGAAACCTCAACCGATTTGGGGGCTAATGATTGGGTCATCTACTACTAGTAGGGTCATAGGCCTGACATCTTGGGCCCACCTGGGGCCCCCACACCATCATTGGAAGGTCGCTGGACCACAGGCGCATTTAGATGCGCACCCCTAGGAATCCACTGAGATACACCAATAACACTTTGACATTTTCCCTCCAGTCGGACTCGCCAGCACCACTCGGACGGAGGCGTAGAGGCGACGTGGAACCGCAACAGCCAAAGTGCTTTACGCATGGCTGCCATTACCAGTAACTGCCATAGTTATGTTCATTCAACCCCCCCGCCTTGTAACAAATTAAAGGGGCCGAGGCGCACTCTATATAAGCCTCCCCTCAGCTCCATGGCAAGGGGTCAGCATCCATTGTAATCATACACCCCTAGAGAAAACATAAGCCTCTGGGCACGAGATGTAGGGTTGTTACCTCTCCGAGAGGGGCCCGAACTCGCTAAATCCGAGTGATACACTTTCGCCGGAGCTAGGCTCTGCCCCTTGCTTGATCTTCTTGGAGTTCTATTCGATGTAAAAAAAATTATGATGTGTTTGTTGGGATCTGATGAATTGTGGGTTTATGAACAGATTATTCATTGAAAGTAATTGAGCCTTTTCTGAACTTTATTATGCATGATTATGATAGCTTTGTATTTCTCCCCGATCTATCCATTTGGTTTGGCTAACTAGATTGATTTATCTTCAGTGGGAGAGGTGCTTTGTAGTGGGTTCAATCTTGCAGTGTCCTCACCCAGTGACAGAAGGGGTAGCGAGGCACGTATTGTATTGTTGCTATTAAGGATAAAATGAGGGGGTTTATTCATATTGAGTGGGTTTACTTTGTCAACATCATGCCATCTTGCTTAAGGCGTTACTCTATTTGTCATGAACTTAATACCATAGATGCACGTTGGATAGCGGTCAATTGGTGGAGTAATAGTAGTAGATGCAGGCAAGAGTCGGTCTACTTGTCACGGGCATGATGCCTATATGTGTGATCATTGCCATGAATATGTCATAACTATGCGCTTTTCTATCAATTGCCCAACAGTAATTTGTTTACCCACTATATGCTATGTGTTCGTGAGAGAAGCCTCTAGTGAAAACTATGGCCCTCGTGTCAAATTTTATCATATTATAAAAACCAAAAATACCTTGCTGCAATTTATTTACATCTATTTTGTTTTGCAATTTATCTATCTACCTTTACAAGATTTATTCCTTGCAAGTAACGAGTTCAAGGGGATTGACAACCCTATTGCCCGTGTTGGGTGTGATGACCCACAAGTATAGGGGATCTATCGTAGTCCTTTCGATAAGTAAGAGTGTCGAACCCAACGAGGAGCAGAAGGAAATGACAAGCGGTTTTCAGCAAGGTATTCTCTGCAAGCACTGAAATTATCGGTAACAGATAGTTTGGTGATAAGGCAATCATAATGGGTAACAAGTAACTAGCGTAACAAAGGTGCAGCAAGGTGGCCCAATCCTTTTTATAGCAAAGGATAAGCCTGGACAAACTCTTATATAAAGCAAAGCACTCCTGAGGACACATGGGAATTATCATCAAGTTAGTTTTCATCATGCTCATATGATTCGCATTCTCTACTTTGATAATTTGATATGTGGGTGGACGGTGCTTGGGTGCTGTCCTTACTTGGACAAACCTCCCACTTATGAACCCCTCTCGCAAGCATCCGCAACTATGAAAGAAGAATTAAGATAAATCTAACCATAGCATGAAACATGTGGATCCAAATCAGCCCCTTACGAAGCAACGCATAAACTAGGGTTTAAGCTTCTGTCACTCTAGCAACCCATCATCTACTTATTACTTCCCAATGCCTTCCCCTAGACCCAAATCATGGTGAAGTGTCATGTAGTCGACGTTCACATAACACCACTAGAGGAAAGACAACATACATCTCATCAAAATATCGAATGAATACCAAATTCACATGATTACTTATAACAAGACTTCTCCCATATCCTCAGGAACAAACGTAACTACTCACAAAGCATGTTCATGTTTGATACGTCTCCAACGTATCTATAATTTATGAAGTATTCATGCTGTTATATTATCATTCTTGGATGTTTTACAATCATTTTATAGCAACTTTATATCATTTTTTGGGACTAACTTATTGACAAAGTGCCCAGTGCCAGTTGCTATTTTTTGCTTGTTTTTTACATCGTAGAAAATCAATACCAAACGGAGTCCAAACGCAGCGAAACTTTTTGTGGATTTTTTATGGACCAGAAGACATCCAATGGGCCAGAGCAGCACCTGAGGGGTACCCCGAGGGGGGCACAACCCACCAGGGTGCGCCTGGGCCCCCAGGCGCGCCCCGGTGGGTTGTGCCCACCTCGGTGGCCTGCCGCACCGCCTCTTCGCCCTATAAATTTCCAAATATTCCAAAAACCCTGGGGGTAGCCCTAGATCAGAAGTTCAGCCGCTGCAAGGCCTCTATATCCACGAGAACCAATCTCGACCCCGTTCCGGCACCCTGCCGGAGGGGGAGATCATCACCGGTGGCCATCTTCATCATCCCGGTGGCCACCATGATGAGGAGGGAGTAGTCCACCCTCGGGGCTGAGGGTTTGTACCAGTAGCTATGTGTTAAATCTCTCTCTCTCTCTCGTGTTCTTAAGATGTCATGATCTTGATGTATCGCGGGCTTTGTTAATATAGTTGGATCATATGGTGTTTTCCCCTCTCTACCTTGTTGTGATGAATTGAGTTTTCCCTTTGAGATTTCATTTTATTGGATTGAATACTTTTATGGATTTGAGAGCACTTGATATATGTCTTGCATATGAATACTCATGGTGACAATGGGGTATTATATTGATTCACTTGAGATATGTTTTGGCACTCAACTCGCGGATTCCCGAGGTGACATTGTGGTAATCTATGCATAGGGGTTGATGCATGTTCTCGTCTTTTGTTTCTCCGGTAGAAATCTTGGTGCACTCTTTGAGGTTCTTGTTTTGGATTGAGTATTATGAATCTGAATTTGCTTTGGTGTTATTTTAGTACGAACTCTTGATAGATCGATCGGAAAGAATAACTTGGTGTTATTTTAGTACGAACTCTTGGATAGATCGATTGGAAAGAATAGCTACAAACAATTTCTTCTTATATTCTCCACTAGATAGGAACTTTGGAGTGATTCTTCATCGCACTTTGAGGGATGGTTATATGATCCAATTAGATTAGCATTGTTGAGAGATTGCACTAGCGAAAGTACGGACCCTAGGCCTCATTTTCAAGCATTGCAATACCGTTTGTGCTCACTTTTATCGTTCACTACCTTGCTGTTTTTATTTATTCAGATTATAAAAATATATTTCTACCATCCATATTACACTTTTATAACTATCTCTTCGCTGAACTAGTGCACTTATACAATTTGCCATTGTATTGGGTGTGTTGGGGACACAACAGATTTCTTGTATTTGGTTGCAGGGTTGTTTGAGAGAGACCATCTTCATCCTACGCCTCCCACGGATTGATAAACCTTAGGTCATCCACTTGAGGGAAAATTGCTACTGTCCTACAAAACTCTGCGCTTGGAGGCCCAACACGAGTCTACAAGAATAAAGTTGTGTAGTAGACATCAAGCTCTTTTCTGGCGCCGTTGCCGGGGAGGTTAGGTAAGCGGCACTCACGCCCCGTCAATGAAGCTCTTTTCTGGCACCATTGCCGGGGAGGTGAGTGCATGAAGGTATATCTTTGGATCTTGTAATTGAATCTTTTAGTTTCTTGTTTTATCACTAGTTTGGTTCGTAAAAAGAAAACTACAAAAAATGGAATTGAGGTTGCATCATATTATTCATCTTTATAATGTCTTTCGTGAAAATGATGGAAAGGAAAATTGTGCTCAATTGATAGAAGAAGAATTCATTAAAATGTTTGGCATAATTGATGAGCATGATTGCAATATTGTTGGTATGAACTCTATGAATATCCATGATGCTAATGATATCAAAGCTACAAGCTTGGGGATGCTATGTTTGATGAAGATGATATTTTTAATCCCCCAAGTTTTGATGTGCAAATTTGTTATAATGGTAGCATGCCTCCTATTTATGATGATTATATTGATGAAAGTGGGTTTGTAAGAGTGTCAACTTTAGATAGGAATGATCCCACTATTTTGGAGGGTGTTGAATCTTTTCATAATTTTGATAACAGTGGATTTGGGGAGGTCATGACTTTATTTAGTGATGAATCCACTATTTTGGAAGAGGTTTCAATTGATTATGAAAACAAAGTTGCTATATATGATGATTATGGTGATGACATGTATGCTATAAACAATAATGATAACCATGAAACTTGTCATCATGATTTTTATTTTCAATTGGATTATGCCTCACATGATAGTTATTTTGTTGAGTTTGCTCCTAGTACTATTCATGAGAATAAATTTGCTTATGTGGAGAGTAAGAAAATTTCTATGCTTGTGGATCATGAAAAGAATGATTTATGTGATAGTTATATTGTTGAATTCATTCATGATGCTACTGAAAATTATTATGAGAGAGGAACATATGCTCCTACATATCTCAACAATACCAAGTTTCCTCTCTTTATGTTGAAAGTTTTGAAGTTGCACTTGTTTTGCCTTCCTATGCTAGTTGATTCTTGCTCCCATGAATTGTTTGCTCACATAATACCTATGCATAGGAAGTGGGTTAGACTTAAATGTGCTAGTCATATGCTTCATGATGCTCTCTTTGTGTTTCAATTCTCATCTTTTATGCGAGCATCATTGAAATCATCATGCCTAGCTAAAAGGCATTAAAGAAAAGCGCTTGTTGGGAGACAAACCAACACTTTTACCTACTATTTTTGTGTGTTCACATGATTAAGCTACTGTATTAATCATGTTTTATAGCTTTTATTTCAATAAAGTGCCAAGTAAAGCATTTGGGATAGTGTGGATGATAGTTGACTTGATTCTGTGCAAAAACAGAAACTTTTGCGTCCAGTGCAGAAATTCCTTTATTTTATTGGAACGTGTAACAATTCTGTACTTTTTTACAGTTGATGGGTATACAAAATTTATACGTTTTCCTAAATTTTCAGAATTTCTGGAGTTACAGAAGTATGACCTTAATTCAGATCTTTACGTACTGTTCTGTTTTTGACAGATTCTGTTTGCAATGCATAGTTTGCTTGTTTTATGGTTTCTATGACTTATATTGCTTAATATAAATTGTGGAAATTTTAGAGTACAGTAGGCATTGTGTGATAACAATTATGAATCTTGTCTTTGACAGTACCCAAGTGAATGATTTGTTTTATCGTACTAATCCATCTCACGAAGTTCCGTTAAGTTTTGTGTGATTGAAGTTCTCAAGTTTTGGGTGAGATATCGATATGAGGAGAACAAGGAGTGACAAGAACCTAATCTTGGGGATGCCCAAGGCACCCCAAGGTAATATTCAAGGAAGATCCAAGCAACTAAGCTTGGGGATGCCCCGGAAGGCATCCCCTCTTTCGTCTCCGACATTATCGGTAACCTCACTTGGAGCTATATTTTTATTCGTCACATGATATGTGTTTTGCTTGGAGCGTCATTTTATTTTATTTGTATTTGCTTTATGTTATTTAGATTAATGTTTTTCATCTTTTACTTCAATAAAAATGCCAAGTATAGCCTTTGCCATGCTTATTTTGCAAATATATGAGTTGCTGTTTCAAAACAGAAAGTTTATCGCTGTTGCAATAATTATCCAGAAAATTCAGAATGTGATAAAATCTTGAAACTTTCTGCACAGTAAGCTCTGATAAATTTTCTACAGTGTGTTAAATTTTAATAATTTTTGGAGTTTAAGAAGTATTGATACTCTTGTATTCTTTACAGACTGTGCTGTTTTGGCAGATTGCTGTTATGTTTGCATTGTTTGCGTATGTTTGCTTGTTTAATGATTCTATTTGAGGATAGGAGTATTAAATATGCAGAGGCATTTAGTATGCAATGTTGAATAATAATTTTAGTGATTTTATACAGTAGAGAATGATAAGGTTTTTGCATTGGTTTATACTAACTTATCTCACGAGTTCTTGTTGAGTTTTGTGTGGATGAAGTTTTTAAGATTTAGGGAAACCGTGATATAAAAGGAATTAAGGAGATACAAAAGCTCAAGCTTGGGGATGCCCAAGGCATCCCAATATAATATTTCAAGAAGTCTCAAGCATCTAAGCTTGGGGATGCCCCGGTAGGCATCCCACCTTTCTTCATCAACAATTATCGGTTAGTATCGGTTGAGGCTAAGTTTTTGCTTCTTCACATGAGTTGTGCTATTCTTGGAATGTCATTTTTTTTTGTTTTTCTTGCTGTTTTAATAAAATACTTAGATCTGAAAGTTTTTAAATAAGAGAGAGTCCACAATTAGCTACCTATTTACTTAACTACTCGTTTGATCTTCCCTTATATCTTTTTGGAGTAGCTTGTCATTCACTCTTGTGCTTCACTTATATCCTATGAGTAAATTGTTGAATGAATTGAATATCATGAAGTTGAAATTATATGTTCATATCATGCCCAATGGTAGCTTCACATTGGGTTTAGAAAGTGAAATCTTTTGAAGCTTGACAATCACAATATTGGTCATACAAGCAATTCATGAATGATTACTATAAGGAAGAGAACTTTCACATGCAAATACACTATCTTGGAAATCTTTTGTGATTGTGAGCCCCCATCAAAATATTATATGCCAAAATTGTTGACGTTGGACAAGGAAGACAACGTAATGATTTATGTTTGTTCATATTCACATAGAAGTTATATTGTCATAGATCCTTCAACATGTGGTGCTTGCCCCCCATCTTTGCTAGCCAAAAATTCCGCACCAAGTAGAGATACTACTTGTGCATCCAAAAACCCTTAAACCCAAATCTTGTTTTCAAGAGTCCACCATACCTACCTAAGGATTGAGTAAGATCCTTCAAGTAAGTTGTCATCGGTGCAATAAGCCAATAAAAATTGCTTCTAAAAGTGTTAGATCATTTAGTGTAAGAGAAAATTGAGCGTTGTACGAACTTGTGATGGCAAAGAATAAAAGTGACAGACTGCATAATAAAGGTTGCTATCATAAGGGGCAATATAACGTGACGTTCTTTTGCACTAAGGGGTTGAGCATACAAACAAATAAGCGCATGGCAACCTCTGCTTCCCTCTGCGAAGGGCCTATCTTTTACTTTTATGCAAGAGTCAAAGTTTTTCTCTCTATTCCTTTTTATTTTTCTCTTTTGGCAAGCATCATGTGGTGAGGAAAGATCTAGGCACATATATCCAGTTGGATATGGGTAGCATGAGTTATTATTGTTGACATCACCCTTGAGGTGAATACGTTGGGAGGCGAAATTATAAGGCCCCATCTTTCTATGTGTCCGGTTGAAACGTTTTGCTCATGTGTATGCGGTGAGTGTTAGCAATCATACAAGACTATATGATGGTTGAGTATGTGGAGCTCTTACTTAGACTCTGTTGAATAAGTTGAATTGCAATTGTTTGGTGACTAAGAACATAGGTTGTTGAGTTTCAAGAGAATTCATTGTTTGAACCTTAACATGTGAATTGGTTGCTACTTTAACATGAGAAGTTTTATAAGGAAGAATTGCTGTTATGATGCTAGGAAAAGTGTTTGAAACTATCATTGATCAAACTTATGTACTTTGCTAGCATTCACACTTCATAAATTATATCTTTTATCATTTACCTACTCGAGGACGAGTAGGAATTAAGCTTGGGGATGCTGATACGTCTCCAACATATCTATAATTTATGAAGTATTCATGCTATTATATTATCATTCTTGGATGTTTTACAATCATTTTATAGCAACTTTATATCATTTTTTGGGACAAACTTATTGACATAGTGCCCAGTGCCAGTTGTTGTTTTTTGCTTGTTTTTTACATCGCAGAAAATCAATACCAAACGGAGTCCAAACGCAGCGAAACTTTTTGTGGATTTTTTATGGACCAGAAGACATCTAATGGGCCAGAGCAGCACCTGAGGGGTGCCCCGAGGGGGGCACAACCCACCAGGGCGCGCCTGGGCCCCCAGGCGCGCCCCGGTGGGTTGTGCCCACCTCGGTGGCCTCCCGCACCGCCTCTTCGCCCTATAAATTGCCAAATATTCTAAAAACCCTGGGGGTAGCCCTAGATCAGAAGTTCCGCCGCTGCAAGGCCTCTGTATCCACGAGATCCAATCTAGACCCCGTTCCGGCACCCTGCCGGAGGGAAAGATCATCACCGGTGGCCATCTTCATCATCCCGGCGGCCACCATGATGAGGAGGGAGTAGTCCACCCTCGAGGCTGAGGGTTTGTACCAGTAGCTATGTGTTTAATCTCTCTCTCTCTCTCTCTCGTGTTCTTAAGATGTCATGATCTTGATGTATCGCGGGCTTTGTTAATATAGTTGAATCATATGGTGTTTTCCCCTCTCTACCTTATTGTGATGAATTGAGTTTTCCCTTTGAGATTTCATTTTATTGGATTGAATACTTTTATGGATTTGAGAGCACTTGATATATGTCTTGCATATGAGTACTCATGGTGACAATGGGGTATTATATTGATTCACTTGAGATATGTTTTGGCACCCAACTCATGGATTCCCGAGGTGACATTGGGGTAATCTATGCATAGGGGTTGATGCACGTTCTCGTCTTTTCTTTCTCCGGTAGAAATCTTGGGGCACTCTTTGAGGTTCTTGTTTTGGATTGAGTATTATGAATCTGAATTTGCTTTGGTGTTATTTTAGTACGAACTCTTGATAGATTGATCGGAAAGAATAACTTGGTGTTATTTTAGTACGAACTCTTGGATAGATCGATCGGAAAGAATAGCTACAAACAATTTCTTCTTATATTCTCTGCTAGATAGGAACTTTGGAGTGATTCTTCATCGCACTTTGAGGGATGGTTATATGATCCAATTAGATTAGCATTGTTGAGAGATTGCACTAGCGAAAGTACGGACCCTAGGCCTCATTTTCAAGCATTGCAATACCGTTGGTGCTCACTTTTATAGTTCGCTACCTTGCTGTATTTATTTATTCAGATTATAAAAATATATTTCTACCATCCATATTATACTTTTATCACTATCTCTTTGCCGAACTAGTGCACCTATACAATTTGCCATTGTATTGGGTGTGTTGGGGACACAACAAATTTCTCGTATTTGGTTGCAGGGTTGTTTGAGAGAGACCATCTTCATCCTACGCCTCCCACGGAATGATAAACCTTAGGTCATCCACTTGAGGGAAAATTGCTACTGTCCTACAAAACTCTGCGCTTGGAGGCCCAACACGAGTCTACAATAATAAAGTTGCGTAGTAGACATCAATGTTCAAGATCAGAGGGGTAATAAATATCATTAAATATCTGAACATATGATCTTCCACCAAATAAACCAACTAGCATCAACTACAAGGAGTAATAAACACTACTAGCAGCCCAAATGTACCAATCTGAGGTTCTAAGGCAAAGATTGAATACAAGAGATGAACTAGGGTGTGAGAGGAGATGGTGCTGGTGAAGATGTTTATGAAGATTGGGCCTCCCACAATGAAAGGATCGTTGGTGATAACGATGGCTTTGATTTCCCCCTCCCGGAGGGAAGTTTCCCCGGCAGAATAGCTCCGCCGGAGCCCTAGATTGCTTCTGCCCAGGTTCCGCCTCGAGACGGCGGCGCTTCGTCCCGAAAGCTCTCCCTTGATTTTTTTCTGGGTCAAAACCCTCCATATAGCAGAAGATGGACACCGGGGGTTGGCCAGGGGGCCACAAGCCCTAGGGGCGTGCCCTGGGGGGTAGGGCGCGCCCCCAGGCTTGTGGCCACCTGGTGGGTCCCCTTCTGTTGTTTCTGTGCCCAATATTTTTTATATATTCCAACACAATTCTCTGTAAAGTTTTAGGACATTTGGAATTGTGCAGAATAGGTATCTTAGATTTGCTCCTTTCAGGTCCAGAATTCCAGCTGCCAGAATTCTCCCTCTTCATGTAATTCTTGTAAAATATGAGAGAAAAGGCATAAGTATTGTACCATAGTATGAAATAACAGCCCATAATGTAATAAACATCAATATAAAAACATGATGCAAAATGGACGTATCAACTCCCCCAAGCTTAGACCTCGCTTGTCCTCAAGCGAAAGCCGAAATCGATAATCATGACCACATGTTTAGAGATAGAGGTGTCGATAAAATAAATACGGACATGAGGGCATCATGATCATCTTTTAAAACGGCAACATATTGTCATATAACTTCTTATGACAAAGTGATAATTCATTCACAAGATAAAATATGAACCAAAAACTTCATAGAAAACTAACAAACTATGATCTCGATCATTGAAGCAATTGCAATTTATCATGACATCGGAAAGAGTCAATGTAAGAGCTCTTAATTAGCAAGTTCCCATACTCAACCATCATTTAATCTTTCATAATTTCTAACACTCACTTGATACATATGATAGATCAAAGCTTCCATCAGACACATAGGAAGATAGGGGCTTATTGTTTCGCCTCCCAACTATTTACCTGAAGGGTAATGTCAACAATAATAATTTATGAACAACATCCGAGTGGATATATATGTCTAGATCTTCCCCAACACATAGTGCTTGGCAAAAAGAGAAAATATCAAAGGAAGGGTGAAGATCACCATGACTCATGCATAAAGGAAGAAAGTAAAAGATAGGCCCTTCGCAGAGGGAAGCAGAGGTTGTCATGCGCTTTTATGGTTGGATGCATGAAATCTTAATGCAATCGAACGTCACTTTATATTGCCGCTTGTGATAGAGAACTTTATTATGCAGTCTGTCCCTTTTATTTCTTCCCCATCACAAGTTCGTATAAAGATTATTTTCCTCACACTAAAAGATCATACATATTTAGAGAGCAATTTTTATTGCTTGCACCTATGACAACTTATTTGAAGGATCTTGCTCAATCCATAGGTAGGTATAGTGGACTCTCATGGCAAAACTGGGTTAAGGGTTTTGGATGCACAAGTAGTATCTCTACTTGGTGCGAAATTTTGGCTAGCAAGGGATAGAAAGCAAGCTCAACATGTTGGAGGATCCAGGACATTATAACTTCTATTCGGATATAAGAAAACATAACCCATTATGTTGTCTTCCTTGTCCAATATGAACTTATTAGCATATAATATTTTAATGAGTGCTCACAATTACAAAAGATGTCCAAGATAGTGTATTTATATGTGAAACCTCTCTTTCTTTATTACTTCCTATTAAGTGCAATAATGACCAAAACTATGTTTGTCAACCATCAATAAATTTCAAGCGACATACTTCTTATATGTGAAGTCATCACTCTTCATAAGATTATTATATAATCTTTTTATTTCTTTTATACTCCTTTTCTTTTGCAAGATCAAAGCAAGAAAGCAAAGCCCTCAACTCAAAACTACTCTTTATTATATAACTCTCACACTCAATTACATAGATATAACCCAAAGCAAAACTCAAAGACTAGATCATACTAAAGCTTTTATTCTACTAGATAACGATATAACCAAAAGGATCGAACTAAGATAAACGATAATGATAAAGATGTGATGGTGATACAATACCAGGGCACCTCCCCCAAGCATGGCACAAGCCGAGGGGAGTGCCCTTACCCGTCTACTCAAGTCTCCTTCTTCGGAGGTGGTGGTGATGAAGTTGATGGGGCGGCGAGCTTCTCCAGCTTACGCTTGAGGATGAATCTTTCCTCCCTCAAATCATCGTTTTCTTGCTCATGCTTTAATATCCTTTTGCATAATTCCGCCTTGCTTTCCTGCATAAAATGAGACGGGATCAATTGAACCTTAGATTTGCTTGATCTGTTCGGAAGGCTTGACTTCTTGAACTCCACATGCATATCCCCTGGTTGAGGTAGGGGAACATCATCTTCTTCAGAGCTAGCATCATTTGTTCCCTTCGGATCATCTTCTGCTTCTTCCTCTGTGGTCCAACCATAATGGTCCACATCTCCATAGATCTTCTGGTTTGTGAGGTAGTGGGAAACATAGCTCTCTCCATCTGAATCTTGTGACGACATATTTTTAGATCTGTCAGAAAAACAGCTCGAAACAAGAACAGAGGATATTGTCGTGATACGGTGGTCAAAACCTTCGGGAGATTATATAATGAATTTTTACCGTGCAAAAAAAGTATTCTGGGAGAGATCGGAGTCCGGAGGGCACACGAGCCGGCCACAAGCTCAGGAGGCGCGCCCAGAGGGGTAGGGCGCGCCCCCCAGGCTTGTCTCCTGCTCGTGCACTATTCGGATTACTTTTTATTTTCCTATTTTTTTAAAATATTCCAAAACGGAGTAAAATTGCTTTTGGGAAACTTTTGGAGTCGGTTTACTTACGGTATCACATACCTATTCCTCTTCAGGGATCTGGAGTGTTCTGGAAGGTATCCCTTATGTACTCCTCCGGTGTTATGGTATGAACAATATTTGTTTCAACATTTATGGGCGTACCTGAGATATAATGTTTGATTCTTTGCCCATTCACCACCTTTGGGTTATTGCCTTCAGCATTGTTGATCTTGATGGCACCGGAACGATACACTTCCTCGATAATGTAAGGACCTTCCCATTTAGAGAGAAGTTTTCCTGCAAAAAATCTTAAACGAGAATTGTATAGCAAGACTTGGTCACCTACATTGAATTCACACTTTTGTATCCTTTTGTCATGCCATCTTTTAACCTTTTCTTTAAACAACTTGGCATTTTCATAGGCTTGGGTTCTCCATTCATCAAGTGAGCTAATGTCAAATTACCTCTTCTCACCGGCAAGTTTGAAAATCATAACTGAGTTCTTTGATTGCCCAATAAGCCTTGTGTTCTAATTCTAGAGGTAAGTGACATGCCTTACCATAAACCATTTTGTATGGAGACATACCCATAGGGTTTTTATTATCAGTTCTATAAGCCCATAATGCATCATCAAGTTTCTTAGACCAATTCTTTCAAGATCTATTAACAGTCTTTTGCAAAATTAATTTTATTTATCTATTACTTAATTCTACTTGACCACTAGACTGGAGGATGATATGGAGATGCAATTCTATGGTTGCCATCATACTTAGCAAGCAATTTACGAAAAACATCATACTGAGCAAGCAATTCTGGGATTGCATATTTAGTCATTCAGTACAATGCAAGTTGCTATGTAGCCTCAGATATATTAAATATGGCCCTAGTTAACCTACAGATAAATGGGTTACATATATATTAAGTGAAATGTCTGATTCGACGATTAATCCCTTATCAGCCCCCAGGCTATATGGTACCAGCTACCGATATCCTGAACAGTGAGTACATATAAGCAATGCTATGAAACTAACCTCGATGGAAAACAACACTGTTCTCAATATTGTCCTGTATGAGTACATATAAAGGCATGTTAAGCATAACAGGCTAAACATCAACCAAATATATCCATGGTAGACAACATAATCTACAAATAATAGCTTCAGTGTGCAGGTTTAAGCACGCTAGTTAAGCAAAACAAGAAGTGTAAAGGTGTGTTAACTGCAACAGGCATAACATTTAAAAACAAGCAAATATAGTCATTCAAACTGGTATTGTGCAGGTCTAAAGTACACTAGTTATTGTTAAAAAAATGAAAAGGCATGTTAACTGCAACATCCTTAACAGCAACCAAATATCGTAATTCATAGTGGTATTGTTGAAACTATTATTGATGAAATTGAACTGCACGGCAAATAGTTGCACATATAGAGCATCACATTGTGAAGAACTAAAATAAACAAGGCATAAGGCCATCTCTAGCCGATCCCCTAAAAGTTAACGGACTAAAACCCTTAGTGGAGTATATATATACTCCAACAATTTTTGGCCGTTTCTAGTCGAACCCCTAAACTTAACGTTGTAAACTTCAATTTGATCAAGTTCAAAGTAGGTTCAACCGAAAGTTGCATGCATTCAAACATAAACATAGATAGTTTTGCATAACTGAACATAAAACATAAATTTAAACTAAACTAAACTACTTCGGTCAAAGTGGAGGTCGAGCCAATCCTTCCTCGTCAGGTACGGTGTGCCGCGAGCCGGGTCCGGGCCGGTGCCGTCGTCGGGGTCGTTGGGGAAGACACTCCTCCACTAGTCGACATCGATCTCCTCATCCCCACCGCCCACCTCAACGCCCTCCGTGCCGCCATCCTCGCCTCCTTCGACCTCGTCATTGGAGGAGAGCACGATAACCTCGCCCCCTCCTTACCGGCAAAGATCACCTGCTCTTCGGGTGCTGCCGGCGGAGCTCTTGCGTGTAGGCCTTGTTGGCGGCCTCGGCCTCGAGGCTCTCCCATGCCTCGCGGTCCTCCCGCGCCATAGCCGAGCTCACCATCCTTGGCTCCGGCGGGATGAGGTCGACCGGACGTGTGCCGAAGGGGAAATTGAGCCTAGCCGCCATTTCGTGGTAGCAGACCTGCCAGCAGTCGTACTCCATGGCCGCGAGCTCGGCTGTGTGGAAGCTACTGAGCCACCGGTGGGTGTTGGTCTCCCGATCCGCAATCTCGGCGACCCACATCCCCCACTGCCACTGCTAGACCCTGAGGTAGGACCTCATCGGCGGCCGGGCCCGAGGGAGGACGGGGAAGTCCTCGAACCGGCGTGGCGGGCGGATCGGGCGACCGGCGACGGCGGATCGATAAAGAGCCCGCAGAGGATGACGGGGCCACCTCATCGGCCACCTCGCCGGCGTCGGGTGAAGAGGCCGCGAGAAACCTCTTTTCGGCCATTGGCTCCTTGAGCTACCCGGCAGATAGGCAGAGATTGAGGATGGAGGCGGTGGCGGCGATGGCGGCGACCTACCAATGGTTTCGAGCGATGGAGGGGTGGTTTGTGTCTGTGTGAGCGGAGGTTTTGGGGTGTGTGTGGTGTGTGTTGAGGGGGGGCAAGGTGGTGTTTGAGGAAATACCGCGGCAACTAAAAATTTTACTAGGCGGGAGTAAAATGCCGGGCTACTAAAAATTTGGATCAAGGGCGAGCAGATATTTTTGAGATTGCGAGGGATGCAGAGGCGGGAGTAAAATGCCGGGGCTACTGAATATTTGGATCACGGGAGGGCAGATATTTTTGAGATTGCGAGGGATGCAGAGGCGGGAGTAAAAAGGCGGGGCTACTGAAAATTTGAATCAAGGGCGAGCAGATATTTTTGAGATTGCGAGGGATGCAGAGGCGGGAGTAAAATGCCGGGGCTACTAAAAATTTGAATCAAGGGATTGAAGCAGAGCGGGAGTAACAGACATCGCACATGGACCACACATACTAATCGTGTGCTATCAAACATAAAAACCTTCTAGGCGGTAGATATTTTTGAGATTACGAGACAGTAGATATTTTTGAGAGTAGGAGGCAAGCCTCGTGGAGCCCAATATACTGTGCTGATGTGAGTGACTGCAGGGGCACGGGCATGGCACACGGGTAGTCTGAACGAACCGTGTCTGTTGCGTCCCCAATGGCAGACGGTTTCTGCATCCAACTCATGTGCTATTTATAAATTTGGCAAAAAGAATAATGCGGGCAAGGGTCAGAACACGAACACACTTGCATGTGGACCAAATATATGTATGAAAAGGGTGGTTTGATGTTCGAATACCCAATGCACAACTTTGATGTGGCACCTGTCGCACAAAAGCACAGTATTGCTAGTCAGCCACCCCCTACGAACCCCACTTCGTGTCGGCGGTAAGGGAATCCTAGCTATGAATGAATGCCCCCAAATAGCTAGGTCTGAAATCTCACCCTACCGTAACACAAAACCTATAGGAGTCCACCATATATATGGTCAAACTTCCCCTTTCGCTTCCCGACAAAGGTGGACCGTGTGCCGACCCACAAATGTGTGCTTGTGGCGCGAGATGGTTGAGACCACATACGAACCACCTGCGGGTGGCCCTACTATATGTATGAATAGGGTGTGGTGTGATATTTAACTACCATTCACAACTTTGATGTGGCACGTGTGCCTCACAAATTAACCGGACTTCCCCGACCCTATAGAGGTTGCAGGTAGTGAGAAGTAGCCCTCCACCCCACCCCCCCCCCCACACACACACGTCGGGGGGAGGGCATCTCACCAAGATATACTGTAACACGGACCAAGCAGAATCCAACTTGGTCGTACAACCTCTCCCACTCGTTGTTGGTCAAAGTGATGGACGTCCACACAGGCCCGCAAAATGGGCTAGCTTGTTGCCGATAACCTCGCGAGGGAGTACTGTATGAAGGCTAAACCCACTCTATGCATGTGGCCCAAGTATGTTATGGAAGTGGTGTGTGTGGTGTTTGAATACCCAATGCGCAAATTTGATGTGGCACCATGCTTTGGAACTGTAAAATCCCCACACTAAGCGAGGGTTCACGATGCGTAGCATGCGCTCAAACTTAATTAGGCTTGGAATGATCAATCTACTATACGGTAACGCGAACCAAAGAAGAAGAATCCACACTGGTAACCTTTCTCGTCGTTGGTCAAAATGATGGACGTCCACGTGGGCCCACGAATATATATAGGCTTGCCGCCCATAACAAAGAGAGTGAGAGTGTGTCCAAAGACAACCATTTGCATGTGTGTGTCCCGAACATATTTAGGGAGGTGTGTGATGCATGCATATGTGTTGAATACCCGGCCCAATGCACAACATTGATGTGGTGCATGCGTTGAAAATCGCAGAGGCCCCCACATAGAGCAAGAGGTTCATGACGTGACGTGTGCTCGCCCCCCCCCCCCCCTTCAATCCACCGGGATGGATTCATGTGTACACATGCACTATTATATATATGTAATCTCACATCATGATCTATATCGTGAGACAAACAAAAAATTAATCTCCTCCTAAGTCAAATTAATTAACCTCTCTCGCTGTCGGTGAAAGTGATGGACCAAGCATGCCGACAGATGGAAGCATCGCCGATAACTGCATGAGTGAGTGCCAGAGGACAACAACCATCGCTTGCACGTGTGCTAGAACATATATATGGAGAGGTGTGTGGTTGTGATGGTTTGAATACCTAATGCACAACTTTGATGTGGCATTCGCCTCAAAAAACCGCAAAGTCCCCACACAGAGTGAGGTTCATGTGACACCTAGTATATGCTGGTCACACCCTCCCTTCGACACGTGCTATACACCTAGTAACACAGCTCTAAAAGAATTAATCCTCCTTGTTCGTCAAACGTACCTCTCTCTCATTGGGTCAAAGTGATGGACGACGAACTTGCGGACCCACAAAAAGTGAAGTGTACGTCGCACGCGAGTGAGCATCCTATATAGGACTATGATACGTCTCCATCGTATCTATAATTTTTGATTGTTTCATGCCAATATTATACAACTTTCACATATTTTTGGCAACATTTTATATGATTTATTGGACTAACCTATTGATTCAGTGCCCAGTGCCAGTTCCTGTTTATTGCATGTTTTTTGTTTCATAGAAAATCCATATCAAACGAAGTCAAAATGCGATAAAAATTTACGGAGAATTATTTTGGAATATATGTGATTTTTAGGAGGTGGAATCAACGCAAACGGGGGCCCACAGTGACCACAACCCACCAAGGCGCACCAGGCACCCCCTGGTGTGCCCTGGTATCTTGTGCCTTCCTCGAACGTCGGTTGGGGCCTTCTTCTGGCGCAAGAAAGATAATTTATGGAAAAAAATCATGTAAATTTTTTAGTGCAATCGGAGTTACGGATCTCCGGGAATTTAAGAAACGGTGAAGAGCCATATCTGGCAACGTGAAACAGAAGAGAACAGAGAGGGAGATCCAATCTCGGAGGGGCTCCCGCCCCTCAGCTGCCATGGAGGCCATGGACCAGAGGGGGAACTCTCCTCCCATCTAGGGGGGAGGCCAAGGAAGAAGAAGAAGGAGGGGGGCTCTCTCCCCCTCTCTCCCGGTGGCGCCGGAGTGCCGCCGGGGCTAGGATCGTGACGGCGATCTACATCAACAATCTTGCTACCGTCTACACCAAATTTCTCCCCCTCTATGCAGCGGTGTAACACCTCTTCTCCCCGATGTATTATCTACTTAAACATGGTGCTCAACTCCATATATTATTTCCCAATGATATTTGGCTATCCTATGATGTTTGAGTAGATCCGTTTTGTACTATGGGTTAATCGAGATCTTGGTTGGTATGATTGTATATTTTATTTATGGTGCTGTCCTACGGTGCCCTCCGTGTCACGCAAACGGAGGGGCCCCCGCTGTAGGGTGTTGCAATATGTTCATGATTCGCTTATGGTGGGTTGCGAGAGTGACAGAAGCTTAAACCCGAGTAAGTGGGTTGTTGCGTATGGGATAAAGAGGACTTGATACTTAATGCTATGGTTGGGTTTCACGACCTTAATGATCTTTAGTAGTTGCGGATGCTTGCTAGGGGTCCAATCATAAGTGTATATGATGCAAGTAAAGAAAGTATGTTAGCTCATGCCTCTCCCTCATGTAATATTGCAAGAATGATTACCGGTACTTGTTATCGATTGCCTAGGGACAAATGACTTTCTTGTTGACAAAGCTATCCACTTTTATTACCTTGCACTTTATTCATAGTTTTACTCTCACAAAGTAATCATAGTTTTATTCTTGCAAAATAGTTTCATACTTGTTTTAGGTAAAGCAAACATCAAGTGTGCGTAGAGTTGTATCGGTGGTCGATAGAACTTGAGGGAATATTTGTTCTGCCTTTAGCTCCTCGTTAGGTTCGACACTCTTATTTATTGAAAAAGGCTACAAACGATCCGCTATACTTGTGGGTTATCAAGACCTTTTTCTGGCGCCGTTCCTGGGGAGCAATAGCGTCGGGTGAATATTCTCGTGTGTGCTTGTTTGCTTTATCACTAAGTAGTTTTTATTTCCTGTCCTAAGTTGTTCTCTATCTTTAGTTATGGATATGGAGCACGAAACACCAAAAAAATTAGTGGTACGTGCTACTCATGGAGATGGGGAACCTCCTAAAACCCTCGATGCTCGTTATGTGAAAAATATTATGCAATACTTTGATAATCCTGAGAAAACCCCGTTCAACTTGATAATGGGAAACACATTGGATCAACGTGAATACTTTAGGGATTATCGCTTAACACAAAAAGGGAAACTGTTATGGGATCAAATTCATATGTTGAAATGGTATGCTTGGAATCAATGCTCTAGATATGATTATACTTGTTGCTCTAGGATGAATGCTCCACACCTTCCCTTTTCATGCAAATTTAATGACAATGAAACCTTAGCTTCTTATGCTAATGGTAGATAGGATTACTATGATGCGGAACGGATAGAAGAATTTGTTGCTTTTAAGGGTGCTTATGAAATTGAATCTTTGTTTGAAAAGTTTGAAGATTTTGATGATTTAGTTTATAGACCTGAAAATTTTGCTATCCTTAAATATTGCTATGACAACTATAAATTCAATTATGATATTGATGTATTTATTGAGAAACTCTCCGCTGTCCAAGAAGAGACTAATATTTTGCAGGAGTCTATGGAAGAAGAAATTGATGAGACTGTGAGCTCATTGGATGAAAAAGATGATGAGGAGAGCGAAGAACAAAAGGAGGAAGAGCGGATTAGCTACCCCTGCCCACCTTCTAATGAGAGTAACTCTTCAACTCATACATTATTTAATTTCTCTTCATGCTTACCGAAGGAATGCTATGATAATTGCTATGATCCTGTTGATTCTTTTGAAATATCCCTTTTTGATGATGCTTGCTATGCTTGTGGCCAAGATGCCAATATGAATTATGCTTATGGAGATGAACTTGCTATAGTTCCTTATGATAAGAATAAAATTGTTGCTATTGCACCCACACATGATAGTCCTATTATCTTTTTGAATTCTCCAAACTACACTATATCGGAGAAGTTTGCTCTTATTAAGGATTATATTGATGGGTTGCATTTTGCTACTACACATGATGATTTTGATGAATATAATATGCATGTGCTTGCTGCTCCTACTTGCAATTATTATGAGAGAGGAACTATATCTCCACCTCTCTATGTTTCCAACACGATAAAATTCCAAGAAACTGCTTATGCTATGTATTGGCCTTTACTTGATGTGCATGAATTGTTCTATTATGACATGCCAATGCATAGGAAGAGAGTTAGACTTTGTCATTGCATGATATATGTTGCTTTGTGCTCACCACTAAATGCCAAATCATTGTTAATTAAAATTGGCTTTGATATACCTTGGGACCCGGGTGGATTCATTACTTGAGCACTTTATGCCTAGCTTAATGGCTTTAAAGAAAGCGCTGCCAGGGATACAACCCGGAAGTTTTAGAGAGTCATTTATTTCTGTTGAGTGCTTTTATAAAGTTTAAAAACAAAAAAATATAGAGGGGAACCTTAAAACTTCATAAAAAAGAGAAGCGATTGAAAGGTGATGCATTGGAGAAGTGAGGGTCAACCTTGAACACTTGTGTTCATGCTCATGGAAACAATGTAAATTTTTCATGAAAGTTTCTCACAAAAATAATTATCCGCTTGTACAAATCCATTGTATTATAAAAATAATGTGCCAAGATTTGCCTTTAGGATGATTAGATTGTTTGTTGGTATGTGCGGTGCAAAACAGAAACTTTGGCTGTAGTGCGTGAATTTACATTTTTTACTGGAAAGTCAAAAGGTTCTGAAACTTATTGCACAGTATTTCTATACAAATTTTTTATTTATTCCTAATTTTTCAGAATTTTTAGAGTTACATAAGTATGGTGAACGTTCAGATCTTTACAGACTGTCCTGTTTTCATAGATTGCTGTTATAGCTTCATTATTTGCGTATGTTTGAAATCTTGTTGAGCCTCCTTTGACTTGGGGCCATAGAATTGTGATAGCATACAGTGGGTAATGTTTGATTATAATTATACAATAATGTTATAGCAGTACATGATGGGATTTGACTGCCATATTCACTAACCCTGCCACTAAAAGTTCGGTTAAGTTTTGTGTGGATGAAGTGATCAAAGATCAAGGAGGTCTCAATATGCGGAGAAGGAGGAGAGGCAAGAGCTCAAGCTTGGGGATGCCCAAGGCACCCCAAGTAAATATTCAAGGATACTCAAGTGTCTAAGCTTGGGGATGCCCCGGAAGGCATCCCATCTTTCTTCAACAAGTATCGGTATGTTTTCATCTTCATTTCGTTCATGTGATATGTGTAAATCTTGGAGCGTCTTTTGTGTTTAGTTTTCATTTTTCTTTTATGCACCATGCTGGTATGAGATAGTCCATGGTTAATTTATAGAATGCTCATTGCACTTCACTTATATCTTTTGAGTATGGCTTTATAGAATGCTTCATGTGCTTCACTTATATCTTTTGAAGTTTGGATTGCCTGTTTCTCTTCACATAGAAAACCGTTATTTGTAGAATGCTCTTTTTCTTCACTTATATTTGTTAGAGCATGGTATTTTGTAGAAAGAATTAAACTCTCATGCTTCACTTATATCAATTTAGAGAGTTAACAGGAATTGGTCAATTGCATGGTTAGTCATAAAATCCTACATAAAACTTATGGATCACTGAATATGATATGTTTGATTCCTTGCAATAGTTTTGCGATATAGAGATGGTAATATGTGGGAGGTACTAGTAAATGGTTGTGGTTAGTACGAATATTGGTGTTAAGGTTTGTGATTCCCGAAGCATGCACGTATAGTCTCTCGTTATGCTATGAAGTTGGAGCATGATTTATTATTGATTGTCTTCCTTATGAGTGGCGGTCGGGGACGAGTGATGGTCTTTTCCTACCAATCTATCCCCCTAGGGGCATGCGTAGTAGTACTTTGCTTCGAGGGCTAATAAACTTTTGCAATAAGTATATGAGTTCTTTATGACTAATGTGAGTCCATGGATTATACGCACTCTTACCTTTCCGCAATTTGCTAGCCTCTACGGTACCGTGCATTGCCCTTTCTCACCTCGAGAGTCGGTGCAAACTTTGCCGGTGCATCCAAACCCCGTGATATGATACGCTCTATCACACATAAGCCTTATTATATCTTCCTCAAAACAGCCACCATACCTACCTATTATGGCCTTTCCATAGCCATTCCGAGATATATTGCCATGCAACTTCCACCGCTTCCGTTTTGATGACTTGAGCATTCATTGTCATATTGCTTTGCATGATCGTAAGATAGCTAGCATGATAATTTCATGTCTTGTCCGTTTTTTGTTATCGTTGTTGTAACATCCCCAGCATCACACTATAGTAATCCCTTATGATCAGTGCCAAGTCATCTTGATTTACAAAGCTTAATCATATTGGATTAATATCTCATTTCAAATTCCTTCTCTGAATTCAATTCAAATTAAAAGTGCAATTTGAAGTTGCTGGAAAAATGTTCATCATTCAGCAAAATTACATAACAATTATTTGTTAAGGAACACAACATCACTCTTGTGCAAAGATGAGTATTAGCAATTATAACAACACCATTTGAGCATTTTTAAATGCTATCCTATTTATGAAAAATCCAAATGAATTCAAAAATTGCCCAAACCTTTTGTGGCAGTGCACATTATTCCCTAGCATTTGTTTTTGCCAGCCACACGTTTTTGCTAAGTAATTTGATGGCTATTTTAAACGCAAAAGACTGATGGAAAAAGAGAACAGAAGAACAAAACGGGAAAAAGAGAAACGCTACTATGGACGGGGCCTAAGTCCACAGTGCGGCCCAGCCCACAGCGCCCGCCTCTCTCCTCTCTCTCTCTCTCTCCCCGCGTGTCATCACCGCCGTGGGCGCGAGCGCGCGCACCGGCCAAACGTCGACACGGCGACGCCCGCGACCAGGCGAGGGGATTAGGCTGACCCCCTCGGTCTCCCCTCCATCCTCATCCACTTCTTCCCCTCTCCCTCGCTCTCTCTCGCTCGCTCATGAGCTTCCTCGAGCGGATCCGTCGCCGCTCGCCATCGATCTCGTGGCCAACGACATCGCCTTGTCTCGCCACCGTGCCCCGCATCTTCACCGTCGTCGACCACCTCGTCCTCATCCACGAGCACGAGACGGGAGCCACCGCAGTGAGCGAATTGGGCCGCCCCCTTTCGCTTTTGCCGCCGGTGATCTCCGTCGTCTCCGGCAAACGCTGCAGATCCTAAGCTTTCACTGGCTTTTCGTAGCCACTAGGTGAGCCTTCCCACCCCTCTCTTTCCTCGCTAGCTGCCGCTATCTGGCCATAGCCACCGCTCCGCTTGCGCCCGAACACGTCGCCGCCGACGAGCTCGTCGCCGTCGTTGTGGCCGTTGAAACGCTCGCCCGAGCTCACCGTTGTGCTCCTGGGGTTCCCAGGAGCCCAACGCGCACACACACGCGCCCTCCCGTGCCTCCTAGCGCCGTCCCCGATGAGCGCCCGAACGCATCGCCGCGGAGTTCGCCGCCGGCGAGGCTCCGATGACCATTTGGTCACAGGCTCAAGCCCGTTGGACTCGCCGCACCACGGGGATCCTTCCCAACCTTTCCATTCGCTCCGTAGCGCGCTGCTTCGCCATCTCCGTCACACAACCAAGCCGTATCGCTGCCACGGCTCAACGCCGGCGGCCCTGCCGACCACCCCTGCTCGTTCTGCCGCCACCAACCGACGCGGGATGAAGAGCCCGATCGAACGCAGCAAGAATCACGCGAAACGGTCTAGCATAGCGTGTTTCTGGCACCCTCCGGCGATTTTTCCGCCGCGGGAGGCTCGCCGAAGCTCCTCCAGTGGCTCCGCTGACCTGGCACGTCGTGGGGACCGTCCAGAGACACTGACGGTGGGCCCCCAGTGCTCATTTGACCGCGTTGACCACGGTCAACGCGGGTTACTGTTCACCCTAAGCCACTCACGTGTGGGCCTCTGCATTTAATTAAGCTAATTAGGTTTTTAAACTAATCTGTTAATTAGTATAGACACTGACACTTGGGGCCCACCCTCTAATTAGCTCTGTTTAGTTTAACTTAACCACTGTTAAAGTCACTGTCAATGACAGGTGGGACCCACTGGTCAGTTTGACCAGTCAGCGGGTCAGTTGACTGCTTACATCACCCTGACATCATGCTGACGTCATATTACTTTTCTGGAAATTCCTGTTAATTTAAATAAATCCAGAAAGTACCAGAATCTTTGAAAAATCATAGAAAATAATCCGTAGCTCTGGTGGAAAAACTTTATACACGAAAGTTGCTCAGAAACATCCCACAAATCCAACCGTGCCATCTGTTTCCACGTCGGGACCCTCTACAGAGGTGAACCCGCAACTTTTAGCCTGTTTCCGGTAGTTGAATAGTGCATATATACCGGTTAATAAATCCAACTTAAATCCTAAAATAACTAATATGACTTAGACATGCTTTTAGGCAACCCTGCACTGCACCATAGCATGACATGCTCTGTGTTGCATATGTTTGCCGTGTATTTATCTATTTCCTCCCCCCCTCTTCTCTTTCGGTAGACCCCGGTACCGACGCAGTCCCCGAGACCGACGTAGCTCCGGAGTTCGACTACACTGTTGACGACCCTTCTCTTGCCGTAGAGCTTCCAGGCAAGAACCCTCCCCCCCCCCTTGAGCATGCCTATATCGCCTATTCTTTCTCTCTTATGCTTGCATTAGAAATTGCTGCTGCTACTGTTTATCCTATCTCTGATGCATAGCGTGTTTTTGTAACTGCTATTGATACCTACCATCTTATCATAAACTGCTTAGTATAGGCTGGATAGAGATCCACCAGAGACCCCACTTTGACCCAGTTGCCCCCGCTGGATTATCAGATGACTCGATCAACGTGATCGACAACCAGGCCCCGGCACCACACATCACCCCCCCTTAGTTGTACGACACTACAACGTTACTATCGAGTGCCGAGGGTGATACCTCGTTTAGCACTTCTGTTGTTAACTCTGTAGAGTAGCTATTCGGTCGTGGTCATCGAGGGTGATTCCTCCTTCACCACTCCAGATAACGACGCTATCGTGCAACACCTCAAGTGTGAACCCATCGAGGGTGATTCCTCCGAGTTCACCTTGACGGTTACATCGAGTAGGAATCCAATGAGGGTGATACCTTGGATTCCCCTGATGTTATGGACACATGGATACTTGGACTTTACAACTGTTACTTGGAAAGGTGGGTTGACCCTGAGGGGTACCCGCGCGAGCCTAAGTGGTGAGTGATGTGGAGTCGGGTTGACCTGGAGGGTGCCCGTGAGATAAATTACGAGGCTTGGTCGGGCATTCTTAGCCCTTGCCGCAAGTCCTCGAGACGGAGCGACGGGGTCACATCGATCGTGAGTCTCTGCTCGTTACCGCACACCCCCCAATACACTAATGGTTTCGATATTTGATCCGAGTGGCCTCTGGCCCGATAGCACTAACCATCACGCGGGAATAAATATGGGTACTCTGCATCGTATACATCAGCCGAATCTTTCTAGATGTCAGCGACTGAGCGGCACACGCTGGGTTGAACTGGGAACGCAACCGCGCTTGTATTAAGGGGTTGCTAGGTCTGCTCACCGGCGGTGCACGTAACGTGCAGGAGTTCCCGGGGCGATGGCCCAAGACCCCTGGGGGCATAGGTTAGTCCGGCGTGCTGACCTCTCTGTTAAGCCTAGGTCGGGTTGCGGTGTATCGTTTGGCCGAGGCCGGGCATGACCCAGAAAAGTGTGTCCGACCGAAGTTAATCGAGCGTGGTGGGTAAGTTGGTGCACCCCTGCAGGGAAGAAAACATCTATGCATAGCTGGATCCTCGGTAATGGACGCTCGGAGTTGTATCCCGATCGATACAACTAGAACTTAATGATGAGATGAGAAATGGATATTAGGGCTCTGGGATCGCTTTCTCTCAGGGAGTCGAGGAAGGATCTCTGGGCGAGGTTGATAACACTACTACTACTTTATATTGTGTTGATCTACACTCTTCTAATGCTGCAAGACCACTGAAGATGCTAGTCTTCGATAGGACTAGGCCTTCCCTCTATTCTGGCATTTCTGCAGCCCAGTCCACATATACAACCTTTCTTTGATAATGTTGCATATGTAGTGTAGATCCTTGCTTGCTGAGTACTTTAGATGAGTACTCACGATTGCTTTGCTTCCTCTTTTCCCCATATCTGTTTGATGCAACCAGATGACGAAGCCTCTGAGACAGCTGCCCCCGCCGACGACTACTACTACTACCCCGAGTGTGGTTACTACTTTGAGTTGGCCGACGACCAGGAGTAGGTTCAGAGGGTCCCAGGCAGGAGGCCTACGCCTTTTCGATCGTAGTGTTTTCTTTTGCCCCGCCTTTTAAAGGCCTATCTGTCTTTCTTTAATATCTATACTCAGATATCTAACACTTTCGCTAATGCTTGTTGACATCAAGCTTATGTATTCGAGCCCTCGAGGCCCTGGCTTGTAATATAATGCTTGTATGCCTTTATTTATGTTTTAGAGTTGTGTTGTGATTCCTTCAAGTGAGTCCTTAGGCTTGATCGTGTGCATTTGCGTGTATGGTTAGTGCACGATTAAGCCAGGGGCGTCATAGGTTGGTATCAAAGCCGACTGCCTATAGGAACCCCCCCTTCCAACTCCTTGGCCGAAGTTGAGTCTAGTTGTCAAAATTGTTTTACTAACTTGGCTGTGTGGCTTACGGGCCCACGTCACCAATTGGGAGGTATTAGGATCTTTTATTCCCCGTTTATACTCTGGGACTCTGATCTCTCTTCTATTCGGTTTAAATGAATTTACTAACTACATTTAGGTTCTCGTAACGGCTTTCCCCGGAGAGCCCCTTCATTCCGGATGGTTGCCTGCTTCACCAGAAGACTTCGACGATACTCTCCGACATTCTCTCAAGAACTTGTGTTCATTCCTTTTGCAATCCCTTAACACCATTGAATCCGTATGGATAACTGCGTATCCTCGCCGTTCATACTTCCATCCCTAGTTGTTCTTGTTATTACAAGATACCCGAAAGTATTCTCCGACTTCCGAGAATCCTTTTTCCGACTGCCTTGCAGCTCTTTTCCGCCTGAACCCCTACGAATAATTCCTCACACTTATCAGGGATTCGTTCATCCCCAGTTGTTCAAATGTCTCACAAAATTCTTCGAATGCAATCCGATCTCCCGAAAATCCTCTGCAGCCTATTGCTCTTGAATCTCCACGCCTGCTTGCATTATGGTTAATTCCACATGTCTAGCAGTATTTACTATAATCCTTTGTGATTGACATTCTGATCCTATTGAGTCAACATGTGTGCGAATACTTGCAATCATCAATTAATCCTTAGAAAATTTTCTTTTTGGCTCAGACATCGTTTCGGATATGAGCTGGTTCTTGCCCAATCAAGATTTGATCGGTGTGCCTCTAAGTCTGTTCAACCTATCCATCTTCGATCAGAGCATCTGATTCTGATACACCGATCTAGAAATCAAGTTTCTTTGTATTTCAAGCATTGAATTATTCAGATGTTTTGATAAGCCGATGCCTTTGCATCCCTTCTCCCTCTGACTGGTTACCGATACTCACATCAACTCCGTCGTGAATCGCCAGATCCATTATTGGGTTGTTATCCGACAGTGTCCTTAACATCTGAAATCTTGAGAATTTTTCCCTGATACATAATGCCTTTGGTAAATTGTATCCTCTCCTTTTGTCAACCAAGCTCTGCTGTCGAGCTTGTGTTAATTACTCCTGAAGTTCATGGTATATGTTCCTAAGATACCCCTACGGGTTGAACCTATGCTTTCCTTAATCCGTGTGAACCCAATAATTTTCGCAGGCCATACTCCTTTGGTAATTCACCAGGTAGTTCTTCACGATCATATAAATTTTAACAGAGCAGTGAATGAAAGGTTATGCATTGAAGAAGTGGGAGTCGACCTTGAACCTTTGTGTTCATGCCCATGGACCCGATGTAGAACTCATCATGGAAGCTGCTCGTAAAAATAATTGTTCCCTTGGTATAAATTCATCTTGTATCTGTGAATTGATCCTTTGCAATCGTGGTTCCGACCATATTTTCTCCTTGATTCCATTTCCCGGACAAGATAAAATACTTGTCCTCTGCAGATCATTTCACCCGTCCAACCTCTACTCTGATTTACCTTCGGATATTATCCCTAGTACTTGTTACTGGGAAGTTTAATACTCCATCACATCATTCCTAGCCTGACCGGCTATATCATCATCGTGCTAAATTTTAACCGTGCTACCTGGTTCTTATTCCCGGAGCACAACTTTTCGATGCTAAGCGAAGCTTACGTCGATCTTTCTCATCTTATCATTCCACCCTAAACAACAAGCTTGATTTCGAGCTTGTGTCGTATCCATGGTTCCAATAGCCTTCACTTTATCATTCCTTTTGCTTGATGTCGTTGCTGCTCGATGGCATCTTCATAGAGCCTCTCGACAAAATTTGTCGTGATCACCATCAAATATACTGCCTTGTTCTAAAATATCAATCGAATTCATGATGCATAATACCATCCTTGCCCCTCGATGATTTGTGTTGTCATCGACACCATCCTTGACTTCCTACCAACACGGACTTGGTCATGTTTTGCTCTGACATTGAGCTCCCTGCTATTCTTGTAATTGTTCCTTTGTAACTCTTGTGCTCTTCAGATCCAACCTTTTACTTGAAACACCATGTTAATGCTACCCCGAAGCATGATTGTGGTACGCCGAACAACAACAAGAACATTGGAAGTGCATTGCCAAATGTTTCTTTCTCTATTATCCAAACACCGTTGTATGGATAACATCATGAATTACCTTGCCCCCTTTATCCAAATGATGATGTACTTGTTGATCTGACATGTATATCATGCTCTACTTTTCCTTGGGAAAAGTTACACCCCTAATTCCTGTGTATAAACACATTTTCCTTCCCATTGGTTTGTTTAACCTTTCTTGTGATCTATATGATATAAGCAAAAATAAATCCCTGCTTATAAAACACCCCGATGAACAACCTTGTCAGTGAGACCCTGTTACTGTTGTTGATGACATTCCAGTAACCACCGATGGATGAGAACTTTGCCTATTGGTCCACCTCATTTTAACGAGCAGGAAAATGGTTCTCTTCGTCCCTCGCCCTTGGTACCGATGTTGTCACCAACATAACTGACAGAATATCCTCTGACATACCTTGTTGTCGTGACCGGTAAGATGACACCGTTCTCCCTACTTTTGATCGAACCCCCCTCACAGATCCACAAGGATCAGAACCTGACTCTCCTGTACATCCTTGATTCCGAAGTATCCTATACTCTTGGTTTTGTGTGTTATCACGAACAACCCTCTGAGAGATGATCTATTCCCGATGCTCTGAACCCCTTTACACACTCAGATCAGATATCGATCGTTTGTCCATTCGCTTGGAACTTCCTATTGTACCTTCATACTTTGCTCTCGATGTTTTCTTAAGTTTCAACTCGAGAGATACTTCTGCCATATTCCCTGAACTGTTCGCCAGATAATTAACCCTAAAAGCGTCAGTTCTCCTGAAGTTACTCTTTACTTCCCCACTTAAATCTCGGGACGAGATTTCTTGTAGTGGAGGAGATTTGTAACATCCCCAGCATCACACTACAGTAATCCCTTATGGTCAGTGCCAAGTCATCTTGATTTACAAAGCTTAATCATATTGGATTAATATCTCATTTCAAATTCCTTCTCTGAATTCAATTCAAATTCAAAGTGCAATTTGAAGTTGCTGGAAAAATGTGCATCATTCAGCAAAATTCCATAACAATTATTTGTTAAGGAACACAACATCACTCTTGTGCAAAGATGAGTATTAGAAATTATAACAGCACCATTTTAGCATTTTTAAATGCTATCCTATTTATGAAAAATCCAAATGAATTCCAAAATTGCCCAAACCTTTTGTGGCAGTGCACATTATTCCCTAGCATTTTTTTTCCAGCCACACGTTTTTGCTAAGTCATTTGGTGGCTATTTTAAATGCAAAAGACTGCTGGAAAAAGAAAACAGAATAATAAAATAGGAAAACGAGAAACGCTACTATGGACGGGGCCTAAGTCCACAGTGCGGCCCAGCCCATAGCGCCCGCCTCTCTCCTCTCTCTCTCCCCGAACGCCGACACGGCGACGCCCGTGGCCAGGCGAGGGGATAAGGCCGACCCCCTCGGTCTCCCCTCCATCCTCATCCACTTCCTTCCCTCTCCCTCGCTCTCTGTCGCTCGCTCGCTCACTTCCCCGAGCGGATCCGTTGCCACTCGCCGTCGATCTCGCGGCCAACGACATCGCCTTGCCTCGCCACCGTGCCCCGCGTCTTCACCGTCGTCGACCACCTCGTCCTCGTCCACGAGCACGAGACGGGAGCCACCGCAGTGGGGGAATCGGGCCGCCCCCTTTCGCTTCTGCCGCCGATGATCTCCGTCGTCTCAGGTGAACGCTGCAGCTCCTAAGCTTTCACTGGCTTTTCATAGCCACTAGGTGAGCCTTCCCGCCCCTCTCTTTCCTTGCTAGCTGCCGCTGTCTGGCCGTAGCCGCTGCTCCGCTTGCACCCGAACACGTCGCCGCCGACGAGCTCGTCGCCGTCGTTGTGGCCGTTGACACGCTCGCCCGAGCTCACCGTTGTGCTCCTGGGGTTCCTAGGAGCCCAACGCGCACACGCACGCGCCCTCCCATGCCTCCTAGCGCCGTCCCCGATGAGCGCCTGAACGCATCGTTGCGGAGCTCACCGCCGGCGAGGCTCCGGTGACCATTTGGTCATGGGCTCAAGCCCGTTGGACTCGCCGCACCACGGGGATCCTCCCCAGCCTTTCCATTCGCTCCGTAGCGCGCTGCTTCGCCATCTCCGTCACACAACCGAGTCGTATCGCCGCCATGGCTCAATGCCGGTGGCCCTGCCGACCTCCCCTGCTCGTTCTGCCACCACCAACCGACGCGGGATGAAGAGCCCGATCGAACGCAGAAAGAATCACGCGAAACAGTCCAGCGTAGCATGTTTCCAGCGCCCTCAGGCGATTTCGCCGCCACGGGAGGCTCGCCGGAGCTCCTCCGGTGGCTCCGCTGACCTGGCACGTCATGGGGCCCGCCCAGAGACACTGACGGTGGGTCCCCAGTGCTTGTTTAACCGCGTTGACCATGGTCAAGGTGGGTTACTGTTCACCCTAAGCCACTGACGTGTGGGCGTCTGCATTTAATTAAGCTAATTAGGTTTTAAAACTAATCTGTTAATTAGTATAGACACTGACACCTGGGGCCCACCCTCTAATTAGCTCTGTTTAGTTTAACTTAACCACTATTAAAGTCACTGTCAATGACAGGTGGGACCCACTGGTCAGTTTGACTAGTCAGCAGGTCAGTTGACTGCTTACATCACCCTGACATCATGCTGATATCATATTCCATTTCTGGAAATTCCTGTTAATTTAAATAAATCCAGAAAGTACCAGAATCTTTGAAAAATCATAGAAAATAATCCGTAGCTCGGATGGAAAAACTTTATACATGAAAGTTGCTCAGAAAAATCCCACGAATCCAACCGTGCCATCTGTTTCCACGTCGGGACCCTCTATGGAGGTGAACCCGCAACTTTTAGCCTGTTTCTGGTAGTTGAATAGTGCATATATACTAGTTAATAAATCCAACTTAAATCCCAAAATAACTAATATGACTTAGACATGCTTTTAGGCAACCCTGCACTGCATCATAGCATGACATGCTCTGTGTTGCATATGTTTGCTGTGTATTTATCTGTTTCCACCCCCCTCTCCTCTCTCGGTAGACCCCGGTATCGACGTAGTCCTCGAGACCGACGCATCTCCGGAGTTCAACTATACTGTTGATGACCCTTCTCTTGCCGCAGAGCTTCCAGGCAAGCACCCCCCCTTGAGCATGCCTATATCACCTATTCTTTCTCTCTTATGCTTGCATTAGAAATTGCTGCTGCGACTGTTTATCCTATCTCTGATGCATAGCCTGTTTTTGTAACTGCTGTTGATACCTACCTGCTTATCCTAAACTTCTTACTATAGGCTGGATAGAAATCCACCAGAGACCCCACTTTGACCCAGTTGCCCCCGCTGGATTATCAGATGACTCGATCAACGTGATCGGCAACCAGGCCTCGGCACCGCACATCATCCCCCTTAGTTGTATGACACTGCTGCGTTACTATCGAGTGCCGAGGGTGATATCTCGTTTAGCACTTCTGATGTTAACTCTGTAGAGTAGCTATTCGGTCGTGGTCATCGAGGGTGATTCCTCCTTCACCACTCCCGATAACGACGCTGTCGTGCAACACCTCAAGTGTGAACCCATCGAGGGTGATTCCTCCGAGTTCACCTTGACGGTTACATCGAGTAGGAATCCAATGAGGGTGATACCTCGGATTCCCCTGATGTTATGGACACATGGATACTTGGACTTTATAACTGTTACTTGGAAAGGCGGGTCGACCCTGAGGGGTACGTGCGCGAGCCTAAGTGGCGAGTGATGTGGAGTCGGGTTGACCTGGAGGGTGCCCGTGAGATAAATTACGAGGTGTGGCCGGGCATTCTTAGCCCTTGCCGCAAGTCCTCGAGATGGGGCGACGGGGTCACATCGATCGTGAGTCTCTGCTCGTTACCGCACACCCCCCATTAGACTAACGGTTTGGATATTTGATCCGAGTGGGCCTCTGGCCCGATAGCACTAACCATCACGCGGGAATAAATATGGGTACCCTGCATCGTATACATCAGCTGAAGCTTTTTAGACGTCAGCGACTGAGCGGCACACGCTGGGTTGGACTAGGAACGCAACCGCGCTTGTCTTAAGGGGTTGCTAGGTCTGCTCACCGGCGGTGCACGTAACTTGCAGGAGTTCCCGGGGCGATGTCCCAAGACCCCTGGGGGCATAGGTTAGTCCGGCGTGCTGACCTCTCTGTTAAGCCTAGGTCGGGTTGCGGCGTATCGTTTAGCCGAGGCCGGGCATGACCCAGAAAAGTGTGTCTGGCCGGAGTTAATCGAGCGTGGTGGGTAAGTTGGTGCACCCCTGCAGGGAAGAAAACATCTATGCATAGCCGGATTGTGGCACCCCGGCTCAGATAACCGGAACGCCCCATATTCCAGCCTAGAGATCGAGGTGAAGTCTTCCGGAATACGGCACTGCTTAGCATAGAACAAACCAGCTCTCTATTACAACACGAATACGGATACAAGGTCTCCGATATTACAATGAATAACATCAGCACAACAATGCTATGACAACCACAGTTGCTCTATTCAAGCAGCATAACAACTCGAGGCAGCGGAACCTCTACTAGCAGCGGAACAACAAACGACGATGGTGGACTCCAATCCGCAGGGACTCTGGCTGGAACGTTTATCCTAGCTCGCGAACACAGGAATCACACCAAACAAGCAAGCAATCCAGGCACGACCTGTAAGCTGGCATGACACGCCAGGTCAGTACATTGAATGTACTTGCAAGCTCACAATTAACCAAAAGCAATCAAGACAGACAACAGCATGGTAATTACAGGTTAACAAGGATTAATATGATACTATCAGATCAATCTTCACATGAACAAGATGAACATGATATAGCTAGCACAATATGAGCATGGCATGAACTTATGAACATGATGATACTACCATGCAACCTGATGACACTATCATGCACCAACTTACTCTGCTCGGGTTACCTCGTAACCATCTCATGCATCAACTTACCAACCTCGGTATCCACGATACCACCGTGGTCATCTCGCGACCACATAAAGATCAACCAACTTCGATGTCCATGATACCTTCGTGATCCTCTCTTGATCACAACCAACCTCTTTCTCATCATCGAACCACGGTTGTATTAATCAAGTTATTATTATTACCGTTGGCTCATAGTGTGGCCGACTACGAACTGGGCCCATATCCGCGGGCACGGCTATCGATAGATTTAAACACACATTCTGCAGAGGTTAGTACACTGTACCCACACCACAGAACCCATGGCCTCACACTCCCATTCGGGTGGACCAACGGCGTTCCGACAAAACCGATCTACTGCCCATGACACTATCCCAGCCACTCCGACCAACTCCCCTTTGGGCTAAGTCCTGGGTGGCCCCGTGTCTACCAAAGACACCCAACGGCCACCGTTGTGGCAAAACATAAACGGTCCCAAACGGGGACAAAAGCCCGCAAACAACTCGGGCACACAAGGCTTATGCCGTCCTACCCGGCCAAGGTAGCGCCCGCGCATAACCTTCCCTCATTGGAGGCACCGGCGAGAGGCATGACAATAGACCGCATTAGGGCCTTCCCATAAAAGGCAAGCGTGGTTGCACTGGTCAGCTCGACTTGGTGGCACCATGACTCAGCCAACAGTTGTTCAAGTTCATTATTATCCGGTTAAACTTGAATGCAGTAAGCTGAGCCAAATTAAAATAACATGATGCATCTATAATACAGGAGCATGATATCAACATAAGCATGGAGGTGCAACATAATCCTCGAGCATAACAATAATGAAAACATTTATCCAAATGAGCATGGCATACTGACGAGCATAAGCATAACACTACACATGAGCATAGCATGACTACCAGCATCATAAATAAATACCATGCAAGAACACTACCAAGTAAGCATATAACCAACAAGATGCAAAGGAACAGGCATAACAACGGTGATGGATAACAAACGGTAAACATGCATCAGACTGAACAGCACTACTACCAGCATGTACTACTACGACCAAGCATAACATGTGAACATGATACTAGCAAGTAGTACAAGATAACAAGATGCATCGAAACATAGCATGAAGGTGAACATGGAACCACGAGCATAACCGAAACAATGGCAGTAGTAGCAAACAAGCAGGCAGATTACGGGCAAACTGTCGGGGCCGGGACACGATATCCCAGAAATTAACCCCTCGTGTCATCACCAGCCCAGGATTACTGTTACTGGTGGACATGTCCTTGTTACAGAATTACCAAGCTATTACAAGAATTGGATACAAGGCCATAAAGGTATAATGATACAACAGGGATTCCGGTGGTGGATGTCGGAAATGACTCATGGTACTCCAGCGTCGATGGGGCTCCATTCCCACAGGAACATCTGACCCGGATAATTCCTATCCGCGTGGCTGCTATCCTAGGCTCCGCACGGTCGTCGTTGTGGTACTCCTTGTAGAACTCCTAACCTGGCCAAGTAAATAGCCAGGGACAAACCTGTGAGTACGTATGAATGTACTCGCAAACATCATGAACAAGAGATATACCGAATGCAGCAGACAAAATATATGATCATGTTGAACCAAACTATATGCGTATGCTCATGCTGGATCATGCTAAAATGCTCATGCTGACACAAATCTAAATCATGACATGACAATAGCAAAATGATACGGAAGTAAATATAGCATGTTAGTCATGATCAAACTTGTCAGAAATAACGCAAATGAATGCGAGGGGTAGTCTAGCCAGCCCAAGTGACATTCAAAAAAAAATAAAAATAAAAGAAATGCCAGTCGGGTGTCAAGTGACGCCACGGTCGGACTTGAAGAGAAATGCCAATCGGGTGTCCACAAGAGTAGTGGCGGGATAAACCGCCTGTTAACTCGAGAGACGCCACGAGAGGTCTTGAAAATAAAATTGAGTGCCCGGGGTAGTCTAGCCAACCCCTGAGACACTCATGAAATACAAAATAAGAGAAACTGGTTAGTCCTCAATAATATGCATAACCATAATAATATTAACATGCATAAAATATTCATGGTAGCATCAGGGTGACAACAATTATCCTGCAAAATAATTCAGGCTCAATTTAATTATTTTCCTCCGAAGACCGACACTAAGATCGACACTTGACCAACCCAGACTGTAGCCCTTAACCGCGGACATGGCAATTCGAATAGGTTTAAACTCTGCAGAGGGTGTACTCTTTACCCACAAGTAAAGGATTTCTTTAGTCAGTACCGTGACACTGACTAATTCCCATTACGGTCTTTGGGTTGAAAACACACCTGACCAGCACACACCAGATTAACTTTCCGGATGCCAGGAATCACCCAAAGCATCGTTCAAGAAAAACTTTAAGACGGAGAGACCAACGTCCTGCATGGGATCACTACAAATACGCGCGGATTACAAGGGTTGCCCCCCTCTCAGTCACAACTGGAAACACCCATGCCCCCTGACCCGATGACAGGATTTAGTCCACCAACATGGAAACCCTCATCATAGCCCTCTATGTGGTGTGTGCACGGAAAGGGGTTAACAACTTACTGAACCGTACCCCACCTGTGGCAGCACGAATCAAGTATGGGGGTTACCGGAACAAGACTCGATCTACGGTCGACTCAGCAGGCTCAAATATTTCCTGCAGTGATTAGCACAATATATTTCCTTGGTGGCCCCCAACAGGGTCACCATCTGGCATGTCCCAACATGCCCTTATGATTCATTCTCATCTCAACGAGATTTCAGTCTCACGGTCACTTTTCTCATGACTGATTCTTTCCTGCAGATTAGTCCGAATCACATAGACATATGTGACAAGTGAAAGTGTCCAACCTTATTCATGCTACATGCAGATGCAATATCATCAAGGAATCATGTATGCATAACTAGCTATATGCAAAAATTTATTCGAATTCAACATACTCATGATTTAATTATTCTTGCAAATAATTCAACCATGCAATCACCATATCAAGTGTTCAAGATGCTTGCCTTGAGTATGCAGGGGTGCTGGTTGCACTCAAAAAGTTTGAAAACTTTATCTTCCCTCCATTTCCTGTTTTCAAAAATATTTGAATTACCACATATAGCAAAAACAGTGCCAAAAATTGTTTCAAATATTTTTGAATTAAATACTAAAATTAACTATATGGAAAATTAAAAATACAAAAAAAGAATCAATTTAATTAGAGTAATTATGAATTACTTAGAGAGTTTCTAAGCTGAAATAATTAAAGAAATGGACTATTTAAAATATCTAGTAGAAACAGAGTTTGGGAAAAAATGTTCACCTAGGCTTAAGTAATAGGGAATGATTTTAGAAGTATTTAGAAATTTGAATCATCAGATTTGAGTGTAAAATGACTTCTATGGAAATTAATTAAGTCTCCGGTTAAAAGAAAAGGGACAGGGAAATTCCTGCTGACAGAGGCGTGCACTGTGCGAGGCCCAGCAATACAACGCTATTGGGCCGAGCCTAGAGGAGTGGCTGACTCGGCGTGACCCTCAGTCACTGACGGTGGGTCCCGCGGGCCCACCAGTCAGGTTTGACTGGGGTCGTCGTCTTCCTCCTGCGGAGACGTCAGCGAGCGTGCCGGCGACGATTCCCAGTGCTGTAGGGCATCTCCGGTGATGCTTCGTATATGGATGGGTTCATGGGAAGGTTCCGCATCCGTGGGAAGTGAAAAGGGTCGCCGGGGAAGCTTAAGTGGAGCAGGGCTTCAGCCATGGCGGAGGTGGTCGTCGGGTGGAAGAGGGGTTTCGCCTGCAGCGGCTCCCGAGTGAAATTGATAGGGGGAAGAGATCAGCGGGTGCTCCCGGAGACTGGTGCTGAAGTGAAATGGGGAGGGAAAGCACTGATGGCCCCGGAATCATCGGGGAAGTGATGGCGGACGTCTTGGCCGGAGACGAGGAAGACGGCTTTCCGGAGCTTGTTTGGGTGCACTGGAGGACTTGTGAGGGAGGTAGAAAATTATGTGATCCATGATACGAGCTCAGGGATGGCTTTTATAGGCCATAGGAGGTCGGTTCATCGCGGCCTTAGCCACCCGATACGGCGGCGGACATTCATGCCGGTGGTTGAGGCCAATGAGGGCGGTGGAGTGGTCGGCGGGGTCAGCGACTGCGGATGAGGTCGGTGGGCTAGTGGTTAAGGCGGGGCAAGCTGGCGGCCTCGGATTTGGCCATGTGGTGGCATGTCCGAGCCGAAGTCCACGGCGGCGGCGGTGGACGGCACTAGAGGCCAGGGGAGGTTGTCGGAGATGCTTAGCATGGACGGCGGGGTCCAGTAGAAGACTCAGGCGTGTGGGAGAAGCAGCGGGGAAGCGGCAGGGCTTGATGCCAGAGGCTGCAGAACACGTGCTCTGGACACGCTCCGTGCACGCGCACAACGTGCTCGAGGAAATGCCAGTGGCATCTAGAAGAGTTGGTTGCAAGGGAGACTTAGCAGGGTGGGGGTCCTTTAGATGGCAAGACTGGTGGACATGTTGAAATGGCAAGGGAAGCAGGTGTGCAGTGCATGATAAAAACTTTGCCAAATTCTGCCATGCACTCTAGGTGTTTGACAAAATGCCCAGGCCACCTAGGGGACTACTCTGGCCACCAAAATTACCAGGTTGGGGTCTCTTTAGGTGCAAACTAGGATGGCAAGGTTAGTTTGGAAAAATAAAAATCTTGATAGTGCAAGTTTTTGAGAAAACCATTTCTGGACAGAAACTGGAGGGCATTATTTGGTGAACTAAAAGGATTCCAATGGAGCTAAAATTTTGGACTTAAGGGTTTGGTTGGAAGGACAGTAAGTGGGAAAAATTTCAGAATTAATGGAGCAAGGAAAATAGGGGTTGTAGTTATAACCTAGGGAATGGACAGAATCGAAAAGAGGTTGGTTTACTCAAAACTTTCAAAACACCAAGTTGGGTTTTTGCATATAAGTGATCCATAGGCAACACATGGCCTCCCATAATTTTTGTGGAATTTTAGAATAATTATTTATAATGGTTGTAGTGCAACAGAGGCATTTTAAATATTGAAAAAGCTATCAAAAGAATTATTTAGAGACAAATTTTATTCTGAAAATAATTCCTACTATTATCCAAGTATAGATGAAATGTTTTAAGAAAACTACCAAAGCCACAATATTATTTTCAAAAATTTCTATATGGAGGGAAGAATTTTGAAAAACAGAAAGAGAAAATGGTTCTGAAATTAATAAAAGACCTAGTATAATTCAAAATTTTATTTCTGGCCAAAGTTTACTTAATAAAATATGATTAAATTTTTGGGGTGTTAAAAACTCTACCCCCCTTAAGAAAATCTCGTCCTCGAGATTTGTTAAGGGCGGAGGAACTAAATGCAAACCACAACAGACAAGCAATCATGCACAAGACAATAACACACAAGCACATCATTCAATCAAACTCTACACACTACTAGAAACATACACATAATCGTCTATGGTACAACGGTGGAATCTACAGGGCAACAGGGTAACTAGGACTCGACAACTACTTTGGCGGACTCTGTCCACTTCGTCGACATCCAGACGGGCGTGTCTCGCGGACGTCGAGGCTTCTCCGGGGGCTTCAACGTCGGAGTTGACTGGAGTGTTATGAGGAGCTGCAGGGTTGGGGTAGCGATGATGACCCACGCGGGGTGTAGTGGCTACAGTCCCGTTGGAGGAAATCCCAAAGAGACGACGGAGTTCATCCGGGGTAACGAATGCATTGCTCGGGTGGGCAACAGGGGCAAACCTCGCAGGCTTGATTGGTCTCCCGAACAGTACTGCCGGGTTGTCAGTGGCAGGAGCAGCTTCACTTCTCACCGGGGTCAGGAGAGCAAGTGTCCTGCAGGTCTCAATCAGGTCAAAAGTGACCTGATCGAACAGTGCCCCTTGCGCTCTCAGGTAGCACACCAGATGCACCAGAGCAGGATCCGTCTCATGGTCTCCATTGGCGACTTGGGTCAGTCTACCATAGCCTTCACAACTAGGGTAGTAGTAGCAAGAACGGCAGTTAACCCCTGGCGACAGATGCCGGAGTTGAACTACAGCCTCTCGGGCTGCAAGTTGGATGGCTTGGGGTTCGTCGGAGGTCGTCCTCCCGGTGAACCGGTAAGGGTGCTCTGCGGTGATGCCCCTCCCGTAGATGTGCATCGTGGCCCAGAAGTGATGGATGGAATCATTCATGTGTTCCTGGTATACGACATACTCCGGCAGCTCTTCGATGCCGAGAGCACGACGGGTGAGATTGGCAAGGATGGCTACAAAGCCTTCAAGTTCGACTGCGGTGGTCTCGTTATGAACGATGGGGCCTGGCATCTTGGTGGTTGGATATCGAACTGAGAGTGAGGCTGAGATGTGCTGGGTTGGGGCAAGGCTTCTCTTATAAGCCAGCGGAGTCTTCCATCGCACGCTTGCGGATGGGACAACTCAGGTGTCGGCCACAGGCACACAGCCTATGGGCTAGGTTTATAGGTTGGGCACCGATTGTCAAAAAGATGTCGGCTGGCCACTGTGCGGTTATCGGATAGGATGGGCTTGACTGTGGACAGGAAAGGATGTGGATAGTGTAGAAACCTAGAGATAGCAACCAGGCTAAGATAGGATTAGCCAATGGTCAACCTGGCTCTGATACCAAGGATGTCGGGGCCGGGACACGATATCCCAGAAATTAACCCCTCATGTCATCACCATCCCAAGATTACAGTTACTGGTGGACAAGTCCTTGTTACAGAATTACCAAGCTATTACAATAATTGGATACAAGACCATAAAGGTCTAATGATACAACAGGGATTCCGGTGGTGGATGTCGGAAATGACTTGTGGTACTCCAGCGTCGATGGGGCTCCATTCCAACAGGAACAGCTGACCCGGATAATTCCTATCCGCGTGGCTGCTATCCTAGGCTTCGCATGATCATTGTTGTGCTACTCCTCGTAGAACTCCTGACCTGGCCAAGTAAATAGCTAGGGACAAGCCTACGAGTACGTTTGAATGTACTCGCAAACATCATGAACAAGAGATATACCGAATGCAGCAGACAAAATATATGATCATGTTGAACCAAACTATATGCGTATGCTCATGCTGGATCATGCTAAAATGCTCATGCTGACACAAATCTAAATCATGACAAGACAATAGCAAAATGATACAGAAGTAAATATAGCATGTTAGTCATGATCAAACTTGTCAGAAATAACGCAAATGAATGCCACGAGTAGTCTAGCCAGCCCAAGTGACATTCAGAAAAAAAATAAAAATAAAAGAAATGCCAGTCGGGTGTCAAGTAACGCCACGGTCGGACTTGAAGAGAAATGCTAGTCGGGTGTCAAGTGACGCCACGGTCAGACTTGAAGAGAAATGCCAATCGGGTGTCCACAAGAGTAGTGGCGGGATAAACCGCCTGTTAACTCGAGAGACGCCACGAGAGGTCTTGAAAATAAAATTGAGTGCCCGGGGTAGTCTAGCCAACCCCTGAGACACTCAGGAAATACAAAATAAGAGAAACGGGTTAGTCCTCAATAATATGCATAACCATAATAATATTAACATGCATAAAATATTCATGGTAGCATCAGGGTGACAACAATTATCCTCCAAAATAATTCAGGCTCAATTTAATTATTTTCCTCTGAAGACCGACACTAAGACCGACACTTGACCAACCCAGATTGTAGCCCTTAACTGCGGACACGGCTATTCGAATAGGTTTAAACTCTGCAGAGGGTGTACTCTTTACCCACAAGTAAAGGATTTCTTTAGTCAGTACCGTGACACTGACTAATTCCCATTACGGTCTTTGGTTGAAAACACACCTGACCAGTACACACCAGATTAACTTTCCGGATGCCAGGAATCACCCAAAGCATCGTTCAAGAAAAACTTTAAGACGGAGAGACCAACGTCCTGCATGGGATCACTATTAATATGCGCGGATTACAAGGGGTGCCCCCCTCTCAGTCACAACTAGAAACTCCCATGCCCCCTGACCAGATGACAGGATTTAGTCCACCAACATGGAAACCCTCATCGTAGCCCTCTATGTGGTGTGTGCACGGAAAGGGGTTAACAACTTACTGAACCGTACCCCACCTGTGGCAGCACGAATCAATTATGGGGGTTACCGGAACAAGACTCGATCTACGGTCAACTCAGGAGGCTCAAATATTTCATGCAGTGATTAGCACAATATATTTCCTTGGTGGCCCCCAACAGGGTCACCATCTGGCATGTCCCAACATGCCCTTATGATTCATTCTCGTCTCAACGAGATTTCAGTCTCACGGTCACTTTTCTCGTGACTGATTCTTTCCTGCAGATTAGTCCGAATCACATAGACATATGTGACAAGTGAAAGTGTCCAACCTTATTCATGCTACATGCAGATGCAATATCATCAAGGAATCATGCATGCATAACTAGCTATATGCAAAAAATTATTCGAATTCAACATACTCATGATTTAATTATTCTTGCAAATAATTCAACCATGCAATCACCATATCAAGTGTTCAAGATGCTTGCCTTGAGTATGCAGGGGTGTTGGTTGCACTCAAAAAGTTTGAAAACTTTATCTTCCCTCCATTTCCTATTATCAAAAATATTTGAATTACCACATATAGCAAAAATAGTGCCAAAAATTGTTTCAAATATTTTTGAAATAAATACTAAAATAAACTACATGGAAAATTAAAAATAAAGAAAAAAGAATCAATTTAATTGGAGTTAATATGAACGACTTAGAGAGTTTCTAAGCTGAAATAATTAAAGAAATGGACTATTTAAAATATCCAGTAGAAACAGAGTTTGGGAAAAAATGTTCACCTAAGCTTAAGTAATAGGTAATGATTTTAGAAGTATTTATAAATTTGAATCATCAGATTTGAGTGTAAAATGACTTCTACGGAAATTAATTAAGTCTCTGGTTAAAAGAAAAGGGACAGGGAAATTCCTGCTGACAGAGGCGTGCATTGTGCGAGGCCCGGCAATACAACACTATTGGGCCGAGCCCAGAGGAGCGGCCGACTCGGTGTGACCCTCAGCCACTGACGGTGGGTCCCACGGGCCCACCAGTCAGGTTTGACTTGGGTCGTCGTCTTCCTCCTGTGGAGACGTCAGCGAGCGTGCCGGCGACTATTCCCGGCGTTGTAGGGCATCTCCGGCGATGCTCCATATATGGATGGGTTCAGGGGAAGGTTCCGCATCTGTGGGAAGTGAAAAGGGTCACCGGGGAAGCTTAAGTGGAGCAGGGCTTCAGCCATGGCAGAGGAGGTCGACGGGTGGAAGAGGGGTTTCGCCTGCAGCGGCTCCTGAGTGAAATTGATAGGGGGAAGAGATCAGCGGGTGCTCCCGGAGACTGGTACTGAAGTGAAATGGGGAGGGAAAGCACTGATGGCCCCGGAATCATCGGGGAAGTGATGGCAGACGTCTCTGCCGGAGACGAGGAAGACGGCTTTCCCGAGCTTGTTTGGGTGCACTGGAGGACTTGTGAGGGAGGTAGAAAATTATGCGGTCCATGATATGAGCTCGGGGATGGCTTTTATAGGCCGTAAGAGGTCGGTTCGTCACGGCCTTATCCACCTGATACGGCGGCGGACATTCATGCCGGTGGTTGAGGCCAGTGAGGGCGATGGAGTGGTCGGCGGGGTCAGCGACTACGGATGTGGTCGGTGGGCTGGTGGTTAAGGCGGGGCAAGCTGGCGGCCTCGAATTTGGCCATGTGGTGGCGTGTCCGAGCCGAAGTCCACGGCGGCGGCGGTGGACGGCACTAGAGGCTAGGGGAGGTTGTCGGAGATGCTTAGCATGGATGGCGGGGTCCAGTGGAAGACTCAGGCGTGTGGGAGAAGCAGCGGGGAAGCGGCAGGGCTTGATGCCAGAGGCTGCAGAACGCGTGCTCTGGACGCGCTCCATGCACGCGCACAGCATGCTCGAGGAAATGCTAGTGGCATCTAGAAGAGTTGGTTGCATGGGAGACTTAGCAGGGTGGGGGTCCTTTAGATGGCAAGACTGGTGGACATGTTGAAATGGCAAGGGAAGCAGGTGTGCAGTGCATGATAAAAACTTTGCCAAATTCTGCCATGCACTATAGGTGTTTGACAAAATGCCAAGGCCACCTAGGGGACTACTCTGGCCACCAAAATTACCAGGTTGGGGTCTCTTTAGGTGCAAACTAGGATGGCAAGGTTAGTTTGGAAAAATAAAAATCTTGATAGTGCAAGTTTTTGAGAAAACCATTTCTGGACAGAAACTAGGGGGCATTATTTGGTGAACTAAAAGGATTCCAATGGAGCTAAAATTTTGGACTTAAGGGTTTGGTTGGAAGGATAATAAGTGAGAAATTTTTCAGAATTAAACGAGCAAGGAAAATAGGGGTTGTAGTTATAACCTAGAGAATGGACAGAATCGAAAAGAGGTTGGTTTACTCAAAATTTTCAAAACACCAAGTTGGGTTTTTGCATAGAAGTGATCCATAGGCAACACATGACCTCCCATAATTTTTGTGGAATTTTAAAATAATTATTTATAATGGTTGTAGTGCAATTGTAGTGCAACAGAGGCATTTAAAATATTGAAAAAGCTATCAAAAGAATTATTTCGAGGCAAATTTTATTCTGAAAATAATTCCTACTGTTATCCAAGTATAGATGAAATGTTTTAAGAAAACTACCAAATCCACAATATTATTTTCAAAAATTTCTATATGGAGGGAAGAATTTTGAAAAACAGAAATAGAAAATGGTTCTGAAATTAATAAAAGACCTAGTATAATTCAAAATTTTATTTCTGGCCAAATTTTACTTAATAAAATATGATTAAATTTTTGGGGTGTTACATAAACTTTTATTAAATATTCAAGTAGAAACCATGGCTACTGCATGGCTATCATGCAAGTGGCTGTTGTGGCTTGCTTGGGTGTGACGGAGACTCCGGGAAGAAGTGCGGTGAAGCCGCGAAACGAAACACCGGACGGTTCTCTCTCGGAGGGGGCTGATTAGAAGCAAGGGAAAATGGTCATTTTCACTGTGGGACCACCTAGTGAAAATGTTACCAACAGAAAGATCTCGACGAGACGAAGAAGTGAGCGCTGGTTTCACCTCAATCGGAGTTACGGTTGCGGAGTTATGAGGTGTAGAAGATCAGGGACCTATCTATGAATATTTTCATCACCAACAAGTCCCTGGCGGCTGAAACAGAAAGCGCCTCCGGGCAGATTACGTTTTCTGAAAGAGAAAGCGTATTCTCAGCCGAAGTAGATTGAAAATACGTTTTCAAAACAGGGAAGCGTACCCGGGGGAAATCCGTCTCCACTTGCCATGTGGGCTGGGGCGCCTGGGCCACTGACGGGCCGGGCCCAGGGGCAAGGGGAGGGGGGCACGGGCGCACGTCGTCTTCCTCCTCCCGCTCATGTTCTTACATGAACAGAGGAGGGGAGCAGGGGAGGGAGCGGCCAAGGGGCCAGCCGGCTTCGGCGATCCTCGGCCGAGCCAAGGCACCGGCGGGTGCGCGGGGCAGCGCCGCACCCGTTCAGAGGTAGCAGGGGCGCCGGGGAGGAGCGTGGAGGGGTGGAGGTCGCGGCAACGGGAGGAGTACAGGGAGGTGCGGGTGGTGGTGGTTGCCGGCGACCAGGGCACTCCGGCGAGGGGAAGAAGGGTTGGAGAAGCTCAGCAGGACGAGAGGGAGTCGGTGGAGGTGGAGGGGAGGCCAGAGGAGGCTTGGGTTGGCCGGAATCAAGCCGAGGCGGCCATGGAGGATAGCGGCGAACTCCGGCGAGATTAGGCGACTCCGGTGGACAAATGAGGCGAGGGAGGAGTGGATGAGGTGCGTAAAGACCCGGGCGTTCTATATATAGCCGAGGAGAAGGATTCTAGAGCTCACGGGCGAGCTCGGGCTGAGCTTTAATGGAGGACAGAGGCGTTTAGTGGCACGGGCGCGGCGATGGCGACCACACCACAGCGATGCAGGGCGAGGCAGCGACACTAGGCGATGCAGGAGCTCACGGGCTAGCTCCAGGACACGGTTTGAGGTCGAGACGACGAGGGAGACGACGGGAACAGTGGCCGGAACGAGCCAGAGCACGCAATTAGCCATGATGCATGCGTGATCACCACCGGCACTGGTGCAAATGGCTCATTTTGGTCGGGACGACCATGTCCAGTAGATAGACCGTAGTGCCCTTAGTCGCAATGAAGGAAGAAAAGATCCCAGGGGCAAAGAAGAGATTTGGAGGAGGAGCCAAAACATTGCAACAGCAAGGTGTTTGATAAGAATTGTGAGAGCTAGAATAGTGCAATGACTCGGGGCTTTGGCCTAGCTTGATCACAAGCTAAGGTAACTGTGGTGGCCAAATATCAGACGAAATGGAGCTCTCTAGAGTGCACTTGCTGTAGAGAGGGCCCTACTGGTCAGATTTGGGGATTATGAAGTAGCACTCACATAGATGATTGTCATGAGCTGAAATTTGGAGGAGGTGGGTTATATGATCATATGAAGCTTCTGTAAAAGTTTCATACCAATTGGATATACCCAACTGGTACTTGCTTCACAATGCTTCATTCTGACCAGAAACTTGGAAAAATGGCACAGGACAAATGGATTGATGAATTGAGCCAAAACTTGGTGGATGGAGTTAGAATGGATTGGAAAATGTCCTGGTAAATTTTCAGCTTAAATGAAGCAATATAAAATATAGTTGCTTCACAAACTGAAAATCTAACCAGAAACCAAGATTTGAAGCTGGGCTCACATGGATGAGTTACATGAGCTCAAATTTGGTGGAGAGGCATGATTTGATCATATGAAGGATGTGGCAAAGTTTCATCTCATTTGGACATGCCTAGAATATACCTCCTTCACAATGACTTCCCTTAGACAGGAAATTTGAAAAATTGCTCAGGAATATTTACTAGGCAAATTGAGTTGAATTTTGGCATGGGGCCATTATATGGACAGGAAAAGATGTCCAAAAAGTTTGGAGTCAACCAAGCAAAGATAAATATCACTTGCTTCACACAGTGCCATTTAGGGCAGAATAGGAAAAGAATTATTAGAGGATGATTTATGAACATGGCAATGAAATGTTTTGCCATATTTGAACAAGATAGGACCCAAACAATTTATGAGAATTATTTGGGAATTTTGGGAGTGATAGAAATATAGGTTGCTTCACAACCTAGGGTTTAAAGGGTTATTCCTTTAACAGAAAACGAATATTCCCTAGAAAAAGAATATTGGATTAGGTCAAGGATGAAAAGGACATGATTTTGGGATGATGATGAGGATGACAAGCCACTATAAAACCTAGGAAGACATGATCTTCCCAAGTTTCAGAACCACATAGCCACGGAAAAACAAATCAAATCAAGAAATCAAAGAAAATCAAAGGAAAAAAAGAAAAGGGCAAAATCCAGGGTGTTACACGGATCCTCGGTAACGAACGCTCGGAGTTGTATCCTGATCGATACAACTAGAACTTAATGATGAGATGAGAAATGGATATTAGGGCTCTGGGATCGCTTTCTCTCAGGGAGTCGAGGAAGGATCTCTGGGCGAGGTTGATAACACTACTACTATTTTATATTGTGCTGATCTACACTCTTCTAATGCTGCAAGACCACTGAAGATGCTAGTCTTCGATAGGACTAGGCCTTCCCTCTATTCTGGCATTTCTGCAGCCCAGTCCACATATACAGCCTTTCTTTGATAATGTTGCATATGTAGTGTAGATCCTTGCTTGCTGAGTACTTCGGATGAGTACTCACGGTTGCTTTGCTTCCTCTTTTCCCCATATCCGTTTGATGCAACCAGATGACGAAGCCTCTGAGATAGCTGCCCCCGTCGATGACCCCACTGACAACCCTGCTTGTGTCGCCGAGCAACCAGGCAAGCACCCCCCTTTTGAACATGCCGATATCGCCTATTCTTTCTCTCTTATGCTTGCATTAGAAATTGCTGCTGCTACTGTTTATCCTATTTCTGATGCATAGCCTGTTTATTGTAACCTGCTATTGATACCTTACCTGCTTATCCTAAACTGCTTAGTATAGGCTGGATAGAGATCCACCAGAGACCCCCGCTTTGACCCAGTTGCCCCCGCTGGATTATCAGATGACTCGATCAACGTGATCGACGACCAGGCCCCAGCACCGCACATCACCCCCTTAGTTGTACGACACTACTAGGTTACTATCGAGTGTCGAGGGTGATACCTCATTTAGCACTTCTGATGTTAACTCTGTAGAGTAGCTATTCGGTCGTGGTCATCGAGGGTGATTCCTCTTTCACCACTCCCGATAACGATGCTGTCGTGCAACACCTCAAGTGTGAACCCATCGAGGGTGATTCCTCCTAAGTTCACCTTGACGGATACATCGAGTAGGAATCCAACGAGGGTGATACCTCGGATTCCCTGATGTTATGGACACACGGATACTTGGACTTTACAGCTGTTGCTTGGAAAGGCGGGTCGACCTGAGGGGTACCCGCGAGGTTGTGGAGACGGGTTGACCTGGAGGGTGCCCGTGAGATAAATACGAGGCGTGGCCGGGCATTCTTAGCCCTTGCCGCAAGTCCTCGAGATGGGGCGACGGGGTCACATCGATCATGAGTCTCTGCTCGTCACCGCACGCTACCAATACACTAACGATTTGGATATGTGATCTGAGTGGGCCTCTGGCCCGATAGCACTAACCATCACGCAGGAATAAATATGGGTACTCTGCATCATACGTTTCTTCCGAAAGCTTTGTCAGACGTCTAGTTCAGCATAGCGGCACGGACGGACCGGCGCCATCCAGGCAGAGGTGGTGCCTGGCTTCACCGTGTGCGCAACGACCCGGAGTGCACAGGGCGATGGCCCAAGACCCCTGAGCACTTAGGATATAGACCGACGGGGACCTCTTTGCTGAGCTTTAGGTAGGGCTGCGGTGTGTCGTTTGGCCGAGGCCGGGCATGGCCCAGAAAAGTGTGTCCGGCCGGAGTTAAGCAAGCGTGGTGGGTAAGTTGGTGCACCCCTGCAGGGAAGAACTAATCTATGCATAGCCGGATCCTCGATAACGGACGCTCGGAGTTGTATCCCGATCGATACAACTAGAACATAATGATGAGAAATGGATAGTAGGGCTCTGGGATTGCTTTCTCGCAGGGAGTCGAGAAAGGATCTCTGGCCGAGGTTGATACTTAATGCTACTAGTACTTTATAATGTGCTAATCTACACTCTTCTAATGCTGCAAGACTGACGAAGATGCTAGTCTTCGATAGGACTAGGCCTTCCCTCTATTCTGGCATTTCTGCAGCCCAGTCCACATATACAACCTTTCTTTGATAATGATGCATGTGTAGTGTAGATCCTTGCTTGCTGAGTACTTCGGATGAGTACTCACGGTTGCTTTGCTTCCCCTTTTTCCCCATATCCGTTTGATGCGACCAGATGACGGAGTCCAGGAGACAGAAGCCCCCGCCGACGACAACTACTACTACCCCGAGGGTGGTTACTACTTCGAGTTGGCCGACGACCAGGAGTAGGTTCAGAGGGTCCCAGGCAGGAGGCCTGCGCCTTTTCGATCGTAGTGTTTTCTTTTGCCCCTCCTTTTAAAGGCCTATCTGTATTTCTTTTATATCTGTACTCATATATCTAACGCTTTCGCTGATGCTTGTTGACATCAAGCTTATGTATTCGAGCCCTCGAGGCCCTGGCTTGTAATATAATGCTTGTATGGCTTTATTTATGTTTTAGAGTTGTGTTGTGATTCCTTCAAGTGAGTCCTTAGGCTTGATCGTGTGCATTTGCGTGTATGGTTAGTGCACGATTAAGCCGGGGCGTCACAGTTGTTATGCTAGATCATTGCACATCCTGGTACACTGCCAGAGGCATTCATATAGAGTCATACTTTGTTATAGGTATCGAGTTGTAATTTTTATTTCTTTTTGAGTTGTAAGTAAATAGAAGTGTGATGATCATCATTATTCATTTTTAGAGCATTGCCCCAGTGAGGAAAGGATGATGGAGACTATGATTCCCCCACAAGTCGGGATGAGACTCCGGACAATGAGAGAAAAAAAAAGAAAAAAAGAAGAAAAAAGAAAAAAAAAGAAAAAAAAGAAACAAAGAGAGAAGGGGCATGCTAGTTCCACACTTGTGTTTCAAAGTAGCACCATGTTTTTCATATAGAGAGTCTCCTATGTTGTCACTTTCATATACTAGTGGGAATTTTTCATTATAGGATTAGATGCACACCCACTTAGTTTTCATATTGAGCTTTCATACACTTATAGCTCTTAGTGCAGCCGTTGCATGGCAATCCCTACTCCTCACATTGATATCAATTGATGGGCATCTCCATAGCCCGTTGGTTAGCCACATCAATGTGAGACTTTCTTACTTTTTTGTCTTCTCTATATTTACCCCTATCATCATACTCTATTCCACCCGTAGTGCTCTATCCATGGCTTGCGCTCATGTATTGCGTGAGGGTTGAAAAAGCTGAAGCGCGTTAAAAAGTATGAACCAATTGCTCGGCTTGTCATCGGGGTTGTGCATGATAAATACTTTGTGTTAAGAAGACAGAGCATGACAAGACTATATGATTTTGTAGGGATAGCTTTCTTTAGCGTTGATATTTTGGAAGACATGATTGTTTGTTGGGATGCCTGAGTATTGATGTCTTTATGTCAAATTATAGACTATTGCTTTGAATCACTTATGTCTTAATATTCATGCCATGATTAGATATATGATCAAGTTTATGCTAGGTAGCATTCCACATCAAAAATTATCTTTTTTATCATTTACCTACTCAAGGACGAGCATGAATTAAGCTTGGGGATGCTGATACGTCTCCGTCGTATCTATAATTTTTTATTGTTTCATGCCAATATTATACAACTTTCACATATTTTTGGCAACATTTTATATGATTTATTGGACTAACCTATTGATTCAGTGCCCAGTGCCAGTTCCTGTTTGTTGCATATTTTTTGTTTCACAGAAAATCCATATCAAACGAAGTCCAAACGCGATAAAAATTTACGGAGAATTATTTTGGAATATTTATGATTTTTGGGAGGTGGAATCAATGCAAACGGGGGCCCACGGTGACCACAACCCACCAGGGTGCGTCGGGCACCCCCTGGTGCGCCCAGGTATCTTGTGCCCTCCTCGAATGTCGGTTGGGGCCCTTCTTCTGGTGCAGGAAAGATAATTTATGGAAAAAAATCATGTAAAAATTTCAGCGCAATCAGAGTTACAGATCTCCGGGAATTTAAGAAACGGTGAAGGGCCAGATCTGGGAACGCAAAACAGAAGAGAACAGAGAGAGAGATCCAATCTCGGAGGGGCTCCCGCCCCTCCGCTGCCATGGAGGCCATGGACCAGAGGGGGAACTATCCTCCCATCTAGGGGGGAGTCCAAGGAAGAAGAAGAAGGAGGGGGGCTCTCTCCCCCTCTCTCTCGATGGCGCCGGAGTGCCGCCGGGGCTAGGATCGTGACGGCGATCTACATCAACAATCTTGCTACCGTCTACACCAACTGTCTCCCCCTCTATGCAGCGGTGTAACACCTCTTCTCCCCGATGTAATCTCTACTTAAACATGGCACTCAACTACATATATTATTTCCCAATGATATTTGGCTATCCTATGATGTTTGAGTAGATCCGTTTTGTCCTATGGGTTAATCATGATCTTGGTTGGTATGGTTGTATATTTTATTCATGGTGCTCTCCTACAGTGCCCTCCATGTCACGCAAACGGAGGGGCCCCCACTGTAGGGTGTTGCAATATGTTTATGATTCGCTTATGGTGGGTTTTGAGAGTGACAGAAGCTTAAACCCGAGTAAGTGGGTTGTTGCGTATGGGATAAAGAGGACTTGATACTTAATGCTATGGTTGGGTTTCACGACCTTAATGATCTTTAGTAGTTGCGGATGCTTGCTAGGGGTCCAATCATAAGTGTATATGATTCAAGTAGAGAAAGTATGTTAGCTGATGCCTCTCCCTCATGTAAAATTGCAAGAATGATTACCGGTACTTGTTATCGATTGCCTAGGGACAAAATGACTTTCTTGTTGACAAAGCTATCCACTTTTATTACCTTGCACTTTATTGATAGTTTTACTCTCGCAAAGTACTCGTAGTTTTATTCTTACAAAATAGTTTAATAATTGTTTTAGGTAAAGCAAACATCAAGTGTCCATAGAGTTGTATCGGTGGTCGATATAACTTGAGGGAATATTTGTTCTGCCTTTAGCTCCTCGTTGGGTTCGACACTCTTATTTATCGAAAAAGGCTACAAACAATCCCCTGTACTTGTGGGTTATCAGACTGCGTACCACCGTCTGCATGTGGCCCAAAGAGGTGTTTGTGTGATGTTTGAATACTCAATGCACAACTTTGATGTGGCACAACATATATATATATATATACCTCGGAAACCGAAAAGTCCCCACAGAGAGCGAGGTTCATGATGCGTGGTATGTGCTATACGTACGCCCCCATTCGACGCGTGGTATATATGTACTTCTACTGTATTGCACAAACCAAAAAGAATCATTCCTTGATGTTCAAATTAACCTCTCTCTCATTGGGTCAAACTGATGGAGGACAACCTCGCAGGCCCACAGATGGAAGCGCCGCACGCGAGTGAGTTCCTATAGGGCAACCACCGCGTGCATAGTATTGCGTGATGTTTGAATACCAATGCACAACTTTCATGTGGCACCTGCCTCTCGGGAAGCGGAAAGTCCCCACATGGAGCGAGGTTAATTATGATGTACGCATATATAGAGAGTATTCATGTTGCCCCCTCTTTGACATGTACTACATACTCCTACCGTGCATATACGTAACACAAACCAAAAAAGAACCATACTTATTGGTCAAATTAACCTCTCTCTCGCTGTACGTTTAACTGAGCGACGATGACCTCGCATGCCAATAGAGAGAGTCACACACGAGTGAGTGTCGTAGGACAAAACCACCGCGTGATGTGCCCGTGTGTTATGTGATGTTTGAATACCCAGTGCACAACTTTGACGTGGCACATGCTTCGCAAATCGGAAACGCACTACACCACGATGCGTAGCCCCCTCACTTCAAGCCGATGGGAGGGACTCATGTGTACGCACGTGCCCGAACTTTGATATGGAATCTCACCATGATCCACACCATAACACACATGCCAAGATGAATCCACCTTTGGTCAAATGCCTCTCGTTGTCAGTGGAAACTGAAAACCTTTACGGGCTAACGAATGGGCACGTCGCTGATAACCGCACGAGGGAGTGTCTGAGAGGACCATCAATGCATGCATGTGGCCTGAACATGTATGTATGAATGGGTTGTGTAAGTCTTTAAATAACCAATTCACGACTTTGATGTTGCATATATGACTCACAAAATGATCAATAATCCCACACGGAGGCTCACGACTCGTAGTGTACTGCCCCCCCCCCCCCCCACACACACACACACACATCCCGCTCCACCACAGCCACTCTGAGGCATGTCAAACTTTTTCTGCAGTGAACATGTGACCAAAGGAGTGTCGTGTTAAAATTAAGAAAAACAAAGATCATTCGACCATTTTTATACATTGATTGATCTCCTAGGGATTTAATGTGCAAAAATCAAATTTGAGCTACATGTGCACCAAAATGCATTGCAAAATCATTTGTGTGTCCCTGGGTGCATGTTTCCCCATGCAAGAGATTTCAAAACATTGAGAATATAGATTTTTTAAACTCGATAAATCCAAAACTTAGTTGAAATTCGTGAAACTTATCGTGGTGTCATATATGGACACCAGTAGACTGTGATATTGTATTTTTTTCGTCAAATTTGAGACATGTTTTGATATAATCTTCTTACAAATGGGAGATTGTTAATAACTGGCAACCAATATCTCATACGGATTATTTATTCAGACCATGTGCATTAGACCGTGCCATGCTTCGGTTAAGCAGTAAAGCGGCAGAATGAATCATCAAAAAACAAAAAAAATACGTGCTGCCATGCGCCCTGTGTGCCGTGCGAGCAGGCGTGAGTTGACGGGACGCATGCGAGCAGTCCGCCACGCAAGCAGGCCAGGAGGCGTGCGTGCAGGTGTGTGAAATGACGGGATGCATTTTTGTTGTGTAGTGTCACCGGGAGGCGTGTGAGTAGCTGTGTGAAATGATGGTAGGAATGCCAGAAGTCTGCCGCGCAGGCTCACTGGGAGGCGAGACAGCCTTTGACCGCCACCCGCCTCGCTCCCACTGGTCCGTATTATTGGCGCGCCCGAGCCACCGGCCATAATAGGCGGCCGCACCCCCGGTCCACAGTGGTCACAAACGTCTAGACTCTAGAGTGTATGAGGATGCCGTCGAAGCGCACCATCGGAGAGAGTGGCGACGCCGGGGCTGGTGAAGCACCCGCGCAACGTGTGAAGCTGGGCACAGAGGTTTCCGTCGCCGTCGACGAGGTCTCACGCGGGCAGCAGCACGACCTTGACTTCGTCGGCGCCGTCGTGCCCCCCCCCCAGCCAGAGCCAGAGGTCAACAGCAACTCCAGTAACGACTGCGACTCCGACGGAAAACTGGTTAGTCATCTATATACCCATTTGTGCGGCAAACATATCATGTGTTTTCTCTGGTTACTCCCCCCCCCCTCTAATTTTTTTTCGGTATACAAATCCTATGGTTATGTTCTCTTAGTCCATGAAATCAGAGTAATTAAGATCCGTTAGATGCACATAGTGTATTGATTGTTTGAATGGTATCCGTATAGGGTTAGTGATTAATTGTTTGTTCTATACAAATGATTTTTGCTAATAATTCGACTAGGGTTAGCGTGCGTGCTAATAATTCATGGCCAGAGCTTGAGAATTGATTTTAAATGTCCTACATATATGTTTGTGCCTTTTTTTCTTCCAGATCTTGAGAATTGATTTTGAATGTCCTACATGTATGTTTCTGCCATTTTTTCTTTCAGATTGGTATGTACACAGATGAGGCTCCGGCCAGCGCCGCCGCCGGATGTAGATCTTGGACCCGGCTGCGTGGCCAGAAGCGGCCACGCCCCCCGGACCTGAGGAACCAGTAGAATCTCCGGCGGACCACATCAGTGATCTCCCGGACCAAGGATGGCTACCGCACACAAGTCCTCGCATCTCGGTGGCGCACTCTGTGGCGCGTCGCACCTCTTAATCTCGACTGTCGTCGGCTATTTGTCGATGATGATTCTGAAATCCCCGGAGCGATCATCTCCTCCCACCAGGGCTCCGTTCAATGCATCTGCATCCCGGCATGCTACCTGCTGGACATACCCTGCATGGTGGCCGCCTGGCTGACATCCCGTCAATTCGATAAACTCCAGCAGCTTGAGTTCTACCATTACTACAGCGATAGGTTATCACCAAGAGCTACATCTGTGCCCTCACCACCGATGCCCATCTCATGGTTTTCCTCCTCTCTCCACACCGCCACCTTGACCCGGTGCCATCTAGCAGACAATCTGGTACAAATGCTTCGACTCCCACTACTGAAAAAACTTGCGCTTGTGTTGGTTGATCTGTCGGTGGCCTCACTGCACAGCATCATCCACTCTAGCTGCCCTGCACTGGAGCATTTGGTGCTTGTTTTTGGAAGAGGAATCCATATCCCATGTCTCAAAGTAAAGTCGCCTCACCTTGTAAGCATTGGAATTCATTTTGAAGGACATGAGCTCATCATCTAAGATGCCCCTTCACTTCAAAGGTTGCTCCTTGATTGTTGTTATAAACCTTCGCAAATAACTATGGTCTCTGCGCCTAAACTGGAGACCTTGGGTGTATTTCCTGATCCGTTTGAAGGTTACAAGTTGGTGGTTGGCTCCACACTTATTCAGGTACTATATGTTATCCATGTACACTTTAGTAATCTGCATTTTTAATTTGTGCGCATAAGTTAAATATCATCTTGGAGTACACTTTCGGTGCTAATATTATGTTCTATGCTGAATGAAGAGCTTGTCCATGGATGGCGTATCAGGGGTGCTGGATTCTGTCAAGACCTCATATATTTATATAGGGTGTCTTGATCTGAACACCACTATTGGCTTGCTGCGATGCTTTCCATGTCTGGAGAATTTGTATATAGAGGTGATGATTTCACACACATTGAAAGCCCATATATAATGTACTAGAATTAACCGTTCAACTGTTGCTCCTTCGACATACTCTATTTTAGACATTAATTGTTTTCAGTCTTCATGTCTATTTAGGTATTAGGACTTCGAGAAAAAGGTCTAACCAATCGATGGCAGTGGAAGCACAAGGATTTTCTCAGATCTCATGACGTCCGTTTGAAGACAATAACGGTGGAAGGATATGCATCCAACCATGTAAACACTAGCTTTGTCACATTCTTCATGAGGAATGCGATGGCACTATTGTCCGTGAGGATTAAGTTTTTCAACAAGAAATTTCTCACGGAACTATATGTTGAACAACATAAAAAGAAGTTTTAGCTGGACCTAAGGGCTTCTGATCGTGCTCGGCTTATATTTACAACAACTTGTCATCATCATGGATCAGTAGATCTTTTGTACCGGGATCTTGATTTTATGGATCCGACCGATCTATTTGATTGTGACTGCCAAAAACTTTGGTTGAGTTAGGTGTCATTGCCCTGTTCAATCCGGGTTATGTGTAAACCTGATGAACAATTAATCCTCGTGCTTTTGTACATTTTGTAAGCTGGAGTTAGATATTGTTGACCTTTTCAACTCGGCTTTGACCCATATTTTCTTTCGTACTGGGCTTTGATCTTTGTTCATTATAGAACCCACAAGTTCTTAGCGCCCGCCAGCACCCACCAAACTTATTTTCAGCTAGCACACCAAATGGGATGTAATTCTTAATAGTAAAAGTTGCATGGTAGTGACAGATTTGGATTCTGACATTTGGGACCCACGAGGAAAAAGCCTATCCAGGGCGGTGCCGACTCGACAGTAAACGTTGAGAAACCTGGTTTTAAAATTACTGTAAATCCAAAACTCTCCTCAAAATCATGAAACATGGCATGGTGTTATGACATGGCACCAACATGCTGTGGTAAAAAAAATAGTCCAATTTGGGACAAGTTTTGGTATGAACTTCTTACAAACCGGAGCTTCTCTCTAGAAGCCTCATGGTTCCGAGAGGGAACTTGTCACCTATATGTGTGCGAAACGACATACGCTGTCTCTTCCCACCTTGATTTATTTTTAGAGACAACATGCAACTATAGGAGTGTCGTCCTAAAAAATATGAAATTATTCAGCGTTCATTTTGCTTCTTTATACATTATTTGAGTTTTCTAGGCATTTTGGAACATACTTTGGTGTGTGCAAAGGTCATGTGTCTACTAGCCACCTATGTAATTGGATGTTCAATTTGGTTATGGAATCAAGTCCTTATAAGTACATATATTGTTGTTCTATATGCAATGACAACGCACACAGACCATACTAGGAAACACGTCGGTGATGAATTCATCAATTGCTGACAATCGTATACCAGCAAGCGTTTGCCCACAACACACATGGCTTATTAGTAGAAATTGTCTATGTTATTATGGGTCTTCGCACACATTTCTGATTAGGAACCTATTTGCTGTATATCGCACAAACCTTGATATGGCTGACCGTTTCTATTGTGTTGCCTAATCACAAACAGTTCATCCGAGTGAACTATATGCCATATATCGCACACACCTTCATCTGGCTGTCCGTTTCTGTTGTTCCGCCTCATCACAAATAGTTAATCCGACTGAACTGTATGCCGTATATCACACACGCCTTCATTTGGCTACCTGTTTCTGTTCTTCTGCCTCATCGCAAACAGTTCATTGAACTGAAATGTATGTCCCGCATCTCACACGCAACTAAAATCCGAACCGTGTTTGATGTATCTGCCCTCGCAAACGTTTGCATTTTTTTGACGTTATTTTACATCACTGTTTGCAATTAATGCATCGCACACAGTTTCGTCAAAGGGTCTCTGATTGTAGTGTCGCATTAGCAGCATCCTGCAGTAGTGGTGTATGATTAGTGTACGATTGAATTGGGGGCGTCACAAGTTGGTATCAGAGCCGACTTCCTGTAGGAACCCCCCTTCCAAACTCCTTGGCTGAAGTTGAGTCTAGTCTTTGAAAAACTATTTTTCTAACATGGTTGTGTGGCTTACGGGCCCACATCACTAATGGGTGGTATTAGGATCTTTTAGACCTCGTCTATACTCTGGGGATCTGATCTCTCTTCTATTCGGCTAAAATGATTTTGCTAACTCTAACTCTAGGTTCTCGTAACTACTTCCCCCGGAGAGCCCCTCATTCTAGATGATCGCTTGATTCACCAGAAGACTCTGAAGATACTCTCCGATGTTCTCTCGAGAACTTGTGCTTAGCGCTTTTGTAATTCCCTTCCACCGTCAACCCCTATGGATAACAACATACACTTGTCATTCATACAATCATTCCTAATGGCTCTTGTTATTACAAGATGCCTTGAAATACTCTTCGTTGTTCCGAGGATGCTTTGAGCTTACTGCCTTGCAGTTCATTGTGGCATGAATACCCCTATGAATATTTCCTCACACTTATCGAGGATTTCTTCATTCCAAGTTGCTCATGTGATTCACAAGATACTTTGAAATACTATCCAATCTTCCAAAAATCCTCTGCCAACTATTGCTCTGCAAATAATTGTCTACTTGCATTATGGTTAATTCCATATGTCTAGTAATCTTCGTTGACATCCTTTTCATCGTCATTCAGATCCTATATATTGATTCATCATGTGTGCGAACGCACTTGATCATCAGTTGATACATAGAATTCATCCTTCCAGCTCAGACATCATTCCGGATATGAGCTGGTTCTTGCCCAATCAAGATTTGATTAGTTGTGCCTCTAAGTCTATTAAACCTATCCATCCTTGATCAGAGCGTCTGCTTGTGATCCCCCGATTAAGAAATTGCAATCCCTTTGTGTTGAAGCTTCGAATTATTCAGATGCTTCTATAATCTGATGCCTTTGCATTCTTTCTTCCTCTGATTGAGTAACGATACTCACATCGTTGTGGACCGCCAAATCCTTTGTTGGATTATTATCTGATAGTGGCCTTCACATTCAAACTTCTTGTGAGTTCTTCCCCTGATACATAATGCCTTGGGTAAATTGCGTCTTCTCTCTCTGATAAGTTGTATCCTGTGTTTTTGTCAACCATGCTCTATTTTCAAGCATGTGTTAATTACTCCTGAAGTTTGTGATAAATGTTCCTAAGATGCCCCGATGGGTTGAAACAATGTCTTCCCTAATCTGTGTGAACCCGGGAACTTCTCTGGGTCATACTCTACTGGTGTTACGCCGGATAAAATTTCAGCACTACAAATTTATCAAAAGTGAGAAGTAAATGGAAGGTTATGCATTGATGAAGTGGGAGTCGACCTTGAACTTTGTGTTCATGCCCATGGACACGATTTGGAACTTATCATGGAAGCTTCTCGTAATAATGATAATCCCCTTGTTATAAGTTTGTCTTGTATATATGTTTGGTCCTTTGCAACCGTGGTTCCGACCATGATTGTTCTTCTTTGATCCCATTTCTCAGACAAGTTAAAGCACTTGTCTTCCACAGATCAATTCACTAGCCCAACCTCTATTCTGATCTACCTTCGAGTATTGCCCCCTGATATCTCGAGGATATGGTGTCATTGCACTACCTCTTGTAAATTCTTATTGGAATAATACTCTATCACATCATTCCTAGCATGTTCGGCTATCTCATTATCATGCTAATTTTAACCGTGCTACCTGGTCCTTATTCCCGGAGCACAACTTTCAACGATGAGCTAAGCTTACGTCGATCTTCCTCGTCATCTCGTTTCACCTCGAATAACAAGCTTGATTCTGAGTTTGTGTCGTATCCGTGGTTCCAAAAACCTTTCGCTTCATCATTCCTTTTGCTTGATGCTGTCGCTTTTCGATTGCATCTTCATGGAGCCTCTCGACAAAATTTGTCATGATCATCATCAATATTTTGACTTCTTCTAGGATATCAATCGAATTCATGATAAGAAATACCACCCTTGCCCTTCGAGGATTTGTGTTATCGTCGGCAACATTACTGCCTTCCCCCCAACACATAACAGGAATACTTCCCTGCTTATGTAAACACCTCGAGGTACAACTCTGTCAGTAAGACCCTGTTATTGTTGTTGATGACATTCCAGTAACCACCGATGGATGAGAACTTTGCCTACTGCTCCACCTTGTTCCTACGAGCAGGAAAATGGTTCTCTTCGTCCCTCGCCCTTGGTACCAGCGTTGTTGCCAACATAACTGGCAGGCTATCCTCTGACATGCCTTGTTATCATGACTGTGCAAGATGTCAGTGCCCTTCCTACTTTTAACCCACATGGTGGGCCCATAACCCACAGTTCCAGAGGATCGAAACCTGACTCCTGTACACCCCTGTTTCCAAAGTTATTCCTCACACTTGGCTTCGTATGTAGATCACGAGCCACCTTCCTAGAGATCTACTCTAGTATCAAACGCAATGTTTGTTTCATTGCTCTAAACCCCTTTCACCTTCTGATTAGGCATCAATGATTTCCTGCCCGTTTGAATCCTCTCTTGGAACCTTCTTACTTTTCTCTCGATACTTTCTTAACTTACAATTCGAGAGTTACTTTCCGCCATCTTCCCTGATGTTATCTACCAGATAAGCAACCCTGTGGAGGACCGTTCTTCCGAGGTTACCCTTGTCCTTTCTTAAGTACAATGAAGACCCTGAAGAAAGGATGACGACTTCATCATGATGATCTTGAGCAGAGGAATGAAGACGTCAACGGAAGGGATCGACTTCTTCGAGAAGAGCAACCAAGACAGAGAAGACTCGTTAGAATTTCATAACTAGAACTTTCCCCCTTACTCCACCTCTTAAATCTCGGGACGAGATTTCTTGTAGCGGAGAAGATTTGTAACACCCCCAGTGTCATGCTACAGTGACCTCCCTCTAATTATGCCAAGTCATCATCATTAACTTCTAATAGTCATTAAGATCCAAGATCCATTCCAATTCAAAATTCAAATAGTGAGTAAAAATAAAACTTCTTCAAATAAATAAACAAAAGTGTTCAAGTTATTGCAAATATTCACTAACTATTTTCATGTAGAAACCAACATTAATTAAGTTGTTGAAATGCCCCTAGGAATTAAAACAGTGGAACAACAGCCATTTAGTTGACCTTTTCTTTTTCAAAAAAACATCTAAACTATCCCAAGTGGCCTGAAACTTTTTGTGCAACGCCACAATATTGTACATAATTTATGTGACAAGTTTCAAATATATCAAAATTGATTTGGTGGACCATTTAAATATAAAACAACAACTAAATAGAAATAGAAAATAATAAAGAAAAAGGTAGAGCTAACTTGTGCAACTCGGCCTTAAGTGAATAGTGGCAGCCTAGCCCACCCCGCAGCCATCTTCAACCTTCTGTTCACAGAAGGCTCGGTGGCCGCCGTTCGCTCGTACATGTCATGGATCCTCCACGCATCGTGCATCCGCCGCCTCCCCGCGTGGATAAGAGCACCCCCCCCCTCACTCCCCCGCATACCCTAGATCCCTATAACCCCAGTTTCCCCACTCGTTCTGTTCTGGAAGAGAGCCGAGCACCGCGTCGCCACGCCGTCGTCATGGTCGTGACCATCGTCCACCATGAGCCACAACGGGAAGTCCAGGAGGTGAGCACCGTCGTCCTCGACACTGGAGCCGAAGGAGCTGGACCTCGGACCACCAACATCGACGCCAACTACGTCTTCTTCCACGGATCACCGTCACCGTTCTTCATCGATCCCCGGTCGTCACTACCTCATCGTCTCCCCCGAGCCATCCCCGAGATCTCTGTGAGGCCCTCCTTCGTTCCCTCACCCCCCACCGAAATCCATGGTTGTAGTTGTCGTGGGCCATCGTCATCCTTTGCCCGTGCGCGTTCGCGCCCTGGCCGTGCCTTGGTCGCCTTCTGCCGCTACCACCGCCCGGCTCGCTCCGCTCGCTGCAGCCTACTTGCTGCTACCCACTGTGCTGCCGCTGCAAAACCAGTACCAAGAACCACCACCTCCCATTCTGCCTCTTATCTTCCGTCTTTGATTCCTCCCTCGCTCGCAAGCACCCGCTCGTCCCCACTTTGCCCCCCCCCCCCCCCGGCGGCGCCCCGCGCGTGCTCCATCGTGGCAAGGCCGTGCCCTCCCGCACGGCTGCCCCCGCTCTCCAGCCACCCCCGCCTCCCCTGCGCACCCCCTGGCCGCCTGCCTGCGTGCCGCCACCTCCGCCGCTGACCCCATGTGCTGCTGCACTACTGCGCTGCTTGCTGCCCGCTCGATGCTGCATCCCCTGCTCGCCGCGCCCGCCAACCGCCCGCGCCGGCCTTTGCTGCCTGCGCCTGCATGCCCTAGGCCACGCCTCGCAGCCCCCACCGCACCCCACGCCACCTCCCTGTTGCTGGCGCTGGTGGCTTCAGCCGCCGCCGGCGCCCTGTATTCATTCGTGTGTGTGTGCACCCCCCCCCCCCCCTGTGATTCGCTTAAGCCACTGCCAAGTGGGCCCTGTCACTTTTAATTAGTTTTAAAACTAGTTAGGTGCTAATCCCCCTTTAGTTAGTCACTGACTAGTGGACCACCCCCCCTCTAATTAACCAGATTAATTAACTTGCTAATTTTTAGTCTATGTCATGCGGGCCCCTTTGACCCTGTTTACTGGTCAACTTTAACCCAGTCAACGCTGACTGTACTGCTGACTCAGCCACCCTAGACCCCACTTGTTATCCACTAGGGCTAGTTACTAGTGGGTACAATATGTTTGTTCTGTTATTTAATGTTAAAATAAATAGATAAAATAAAATCCATAAATTGCATTAAACTTCAAAAAATCATAGAAAATTAACCGTAACTCTGATGAAAATACTTTTTATATGAAAATCGCTCAGAAAAATCCAACGTATCCGATTATGCCCTCCGTTCATCTGTCACATGCCCCTAGCATAGCAAACATGGAACCGTCCCCGTCCATTTCATCTGTCTAAAAATGCCAAACTTCGGGAAAACATTCCCGGATGTTTTCCCCCTTCGCCGGTATCATGTAGTACTGCGTTAGAACACCCCTAGCTCTGCCTGTTGTCATGTCATGCATCTGTTTGCTTTATATTTACTGTTTCTTTCCCCTCTTCTTCTCCGGTATACCCTGAGACCGATGCTGCCATTGTGATCGACTATCTCACCGACGACCCTTCTTCCTTTTCAGCAGAGCTTCCAGGCAAGCAAACCCCCCTTGATCATTCCGCCCATTCCATTCTCTCTCATGCTTGCATTAGATTTTTCTACTGTATTTGATTGCTCCTATTCTGATGCATAGCCTGCTCTTGTAACCTGCTAATTTTACCTACCTGCTTATCCTATATGCTTAGTATACGTTGGTTACTGATCCATCAGTGACCCATCACCTGGTCCCAGTTGCCCTGGCTTGATGACCGATTACTTGATCAACGTGATCGACGTCCAGAGACCGACACATCACCTCACCCCCTTTGCTGCTCGACTCTGCAGAGCTACTATCGAGTGCCGAGGGTGATACCTCGTAACGCACTCCTGATGATGACTCTGTAGTGTAGCTATTCGGTCGTGGTCATCGAGGGTGATTCCTCCTTCATCACTCCCGATACGACTCTGTCGTGCAACACCTCAAGTGTGAACCTCGAGGGTGATTCCTCATATGTTCACCTTGACGATTACATCAAGTGGATTCCATCGAGGGTGATTCCTCGGATTCCCCCTTGATGTTATGGACACACGATTACCTGGACTTTACTTGAGACCATTGTTGAAGTCGGGTTAGCCCTGAGGGGTACCCGTGAGTTGATGTGAAAGTCGGGCGGGCCCGGAGAGCACCCGCGAGATAATTACGAGGCACGGCAGGGCAAGTAGACTGCCCTAGTGAGAGGGTTGGGCCTGGCCCTTGCCGTATTTCTTCGAGACGGGGCAACAGGGTCACATGATCATGAGTCTCTGCTCGTCTCCGCGAGCTCCTAATACACTAAGGATTTGAGTATTTGATCTGAGTTGGCCACTGGCCTATAAGCACTAACCACCACGCGGGAACAGATATGGGCACTCAGCGTCGTACGATTCTTTCGAAAGCTCTGTCAGATGTCCAGTTCAGCATTGTGGCACGGTCGGATCGTGCCATCCACTACACGGGTGGTGCTGGTATCCACCCTACTCGCAACGACCCGAAGTGCAAAGGGCGATGGGCCCAAGACCCCGGAGTGCTTAGGATGTAGACCGGCGGGGACCTCTCTGCGGAGCCTAGGTAGGACTACGACATGTTGATCGTCTGAGGCCGGGCATGGACCCAGGAAAGTGTGTCCGACCAGAGTAATCAAGCGTGTTGGGTAATGCGGTGCACCCCTGCAGGGAAGTTTATCTATTCAAATAACCGTGTCCACGGTAATGGACGCTCGGAGTTGTATCCTGATCTATTACAACTAGAAATGGATACTTGAGATATGAGATGGATATGTTAGCTCTGGGATTGCTTTCTCACAGGGAGTCAAGGAGGGATCTCTGGGCGTTAATGTTACAGCATACTTGTTAATTATAAAATGCTATTCTGTACTCTCCTCAATGCTGCAAGATACATCCTTTCCTTTGATACCAATGCATACTTAGTATAGATCTGATGCTTGTGAGTACTTTGGATGAGTACTCACAGTTGTTTTGCTACCCCTTTTCCCCCTTCTTCTTCGTTCTTTCCGGTTGTTGCGACTAGATGGTGGATCCCAGGAGCCAGATGCCACCGCTGACATCTACTACTACCCCGACGGAGCCTACTACTACATGGAGACCGCCGACGACCAGGAGTATTTAGGAGGTCCTAGGCAGGAGGCCTTGCCTTTTCGATCGTTGTTGCTTTTGTGCTTGCCTTCTTAAGGCAGGCTTGTTTAACTTATGTTTGTACTCAGATATTGTTGCTTCCACTGACTCTTGTGTTTCGAGCTTCTGTATTCGAGCCCTCGAGGCCCCTGGCTTGTAATATAAAGCTTGTATTATTTTATATGTGTTTAGAGTTGTGTTGTGATATCTTCCCGTGAGTCACTGATCTAGATCGTACACATTTGTGTGTATGATTAGTGTACGATTGAATCGGGGGCATCACAGAAATTAAGGCTTTCTTATGGATTTCAGATGCTTCTACACAATCATCATCAAAGACAAATGGAACATCTTTTTGCAAAAGATTAGTAAGAGGCCTAGAAATTTTAGAGAAATCTTTGATAAACCTCCTATAGAAACCGACATGACCAAGGAAACTTCTTATACCTTTGATATCTTTGGGACATGGCATTTTCTCAATTGCATCAACTTTAGCTTTATCAACTTCAATACCTCGTTCGGATATTTTATGCCCCAAAACAATACCTTCATTAACCATAAAGTGGCACTTCTCCCAATTCAAGACAAGATTAGTTTCTTCACATCTCTGCAAAACTCGATCAAGGTTGCTTAAGCAATCATCAAAAGAAGTTCCATAAACGAAAAAATCATCCATGAAAACCTCAACAATCTTTTCACAAAAGTCAAAGAATATAGCAGTCATACATCTTTGAAAGGTAGCAGGTGCATTGCAAAAACCAAAAGGCATACATCTATAAGCAAAGGTACCAAAAGGGCATGTAAAAGTGGTTTTTTTCTTGATCTTCTTGTGACACATGTATTTGGGAAAACCCAGAATATCCATCTAGAAAGCAAAAATGTGTATGTTTTGATAATATCTCTAGCATTTGATCAATGAAAGGTAGAGGATAATGATCTTTCCTAGTAGCTTTGTTTAATTTTCTAAAATCAATTACCATCCTATACCCTATGACAATTCTTTGTGGGATAAGTTCTTTTTATCATTAGGAACAATAGTAATACCTCCCTTCTTAGGGACACAATGAACAGGACTTACCCATCTACTATCAGCAATAGGATAAGTTATACCTGCTTCCAGAAGCTTTAATATTTCATTTCTTACCACTACTTTCATCTTAGGATTTAACCATCGCTGGTGATCAACAACTGGTTTAGCATAAGGTTCCATATTAATTTTATGTTGACAAAGAGTGGGACTAATGCCCTTAAGATCATCAAGAGTATATCCAATAGCGGCACGGTGCTTCCTCAGAATTTTCAGTAATCTCTTTTCTTCATATTCTGAAAGGTTAGCACTAATAATAACAGGATATATTTTCTTTTCATCAAGATACGCATATTTTAAAGTATCTGGTAATTGTTTAAGCTCAAACACAGGATCACTCTTGGGTGGTAGAGGATCTCCAAGAGTTTCAACAGGCAAATTGTGTTTCAAAATAAGCATTTGTTTAAAGAAGATCTCATCTATTTCATTTCTTTCATTCATATGCATCTCATTTTCATGGTCTAGCAAATATTGTTCTAAAGGATCAGTAGGAGGCACGGCAATAGAAGCAAGACCTATAACTTCATCCTTACTAGGTAATTCTTTATCACGAGGATGTCTACAAAATTTGGAGAAATTAAATTCATGTGACACCTCACGAAGACTTACACTAACAGATTGTTTCTCACAATCTATGTTAGCATTCACCATATTCAAGAAAGGTCTACCAAATATAATGGGATCTTGTGGGGAACCAAGAACGAGGAAATCAGTAGGGTATTTTATTTTCCCACACAAGACTTCGACATCTCTAACAATCCCAAGCGATGTAATAGTATCTCTATTAGCAAGCTTAATAGTAACATCAATATCTTCTATTTCAGCAGGAGCAATATCATTCATAATTTCTTGATATAGAGTAAATGGGATAGCACTAACACTAGCACCCAAATCACATAAGCCATGATAACAATGATCTCCTATTTTAACAGAGACAACAGGCATGCCAACAATAGGTCTATTTTTATCTATTTCATCAGGTTTGGCAATTCTAGTAGCTTCATCACAGAAGTAAATAACATGCCCATCAATATTTTCAACCAAGAGATCTTTAACCATAGCAACATTAGGTTCAACTTTAATTTGTTTAGGGGTGTAGGTGTTCGTGTATAACTTTTGCGAACCATGGCTGAAGCTTTAGCATGTTCTTTTATCCTAACAGGAAAAGGTGGTTTCTCAGTGTAAGCAGTAGGAATAACAGGATCAACATCATAAGTAATGGGTTCTTCTCTAGCTTCAACGGGTTCTACTATTTTTACTTCAATGGGAGGATGATATTTAAACTACTTCTCCTTAGGGAGATCAACATGAGTAGCAAAAGATTCACAAAAAGAAGCTACTATCTCAGAATCAAGTCCATATTTAGTGCTTAATTCACGAAAAGCATCGGTATCCATAAAAGATTTAACACAATCAAACTCAAGTTTTATACCTGACTCCTTACCTTCATTGAGGTCCCAATCCTCGGAGTTGCATTTAATTATTTCCAAGAGATCGCATCTGAATTCAATAGTCTTCTTCATAAAAGAACTAGTACAAGAAGTATCGAGCATGGATTGATCATTACGAGAAAGCCGAGCATGAATTTTTTGAATAATAATTTCTCTTGAGAGATCATGATTGGGGCATGAATATAACACTGACTTAAGCCTCCCCCAACCTTGAGCGATACTTTCTCCTTCACGAGTCCAAAAATTATATATATAATTTTGATCACGATGAACCAGATGCATAGGATAAAACTTCTGATGAAATTCCAACTTCACTCGGTTGTAATTCCAAGCTCCAATATCATCACATAGCTTATACCATGTCAATGCCTTTCCCTTCAAAGATAAAGGGAAAACCTTCTTCTTGACCTCATCTCCGGGTAAACCTGCAAGCTTAAATAATCCACAAACTTCATCCACATAGATTAGATGCATATCAGGATGTAGTGTTCCATCTCCTGTATAAGGATTAGCTAGCAGTTTCTCTATCATACCCGAAGGAATCTCATAATAAATATTTTCAGTAGGTGCAGTAGGATGAGGAGCAACTCTTTATGCTTCCGTTCGAGGTGAAGATACCCCGAACAAGCCCCTCAAAGGGTTATTTTCCATAATGACAGGTGACAATAAATTTCATCACACAATATAAATTTTTCCTTACCAAATTCCACTCACCAAAGGCGTTTCACTCCCTGGCAACGGCACCAGAAAAGAGTCTTTATGACCCACAAGTACAGGGGATCTATCGTAGTCCTTTCGATAAGTAAGAGTGTCGAACCCAATGAGTAGCAGAAGGAAATGACAAGCGGTTTTCAGCAAGGTATTCTCTGCAAGCACTGAAGTTATCGGTAACAGATAGTTTGGTGATAAGATAATTTGTAAAGGGTAACAAGTAACGAGCATAACAAAGGTGCAGCAAGGTGGCCCAATCCTTTTTATAGCAAAGGATAAGCCTGGACAAACTCTTATATAAAGCAAAGTGCACCCGAGGACACATGGGAATTATCATCAAGTTAGTTTTCATCATGCTCATATGTTTCGCGTTCGCTACTTTGATAATTTGACATGTGGGTGGACCGGTGCTTGGGTGTTGTCCTTACTTGGAAAAGCCTCCCACTTATGATTAACCCCTCTCACAAGCATCCGCAACTACGAAAGAAGAATTAAGATAAATCTAACCATAGTATGAAACATGTGGATCCAAATCAGCCCCTTACGAAGCAACGCATAAACTAGGGTTTAAGCTTCTGTCACTCTAGCAACCCATCATCTACTTATTACTTCCCAATGCCTTCCCCTAGGCCCAAATCATGGTAAAGTGTCATGTAGTTGACGTTAACATAACACAACTAGAGGAAAGACAATATACATCTCATCAAAATATCGAACGAATACCAAATTCACATGATTACTTATAACAAGACTTCTCCCATGTCCTCAGGAACAAACGTAACTACTCACAAAGCATGTTCATGTTCAAGATCAGAGGGGTAATAAATATCATTAAGGATTTTAACATATGATCTTCCACCAAATAAACCAACTAGCATCAACTACAAGGAGTAATAAACACTACTAGCAACCCACATGTACCAATCTGAGGTTCTGAAGCAAAGATTGAACAGAAGAGATGAACTAGGGTTTGAGAGGAGATGGTGCTGGTGAAGATGTTGATGAAGATTGACCCTCCCACGATGAGAGGATCGTTGATGATGACGATGGCTTCGATTTCCCCCTCCCGGAGGGAATTTCCCCGGCAGAATAGCTCCGCCGGAGCCCTAGATTGCTTCTGCCCAGGTTTCGCCTCGAGACGGCGGCGCTTTGTCCTGAAAGCTCTCCCTTGATTTTTTCTGGGTCAAAACCCTCCATATAGCAAAAGATGGACATCGGGGGCTGGTTAGGCGGCCCACAAGCCCTGGGGGCGCGTCAGCTTGTGGCCACCTGGTGGGTCCCCTTCTGTTGTTTCTTCGCCCAATATTTTTTTTATATTCCAAAACAATTCTCCGTAAAGTTTCAGGACATTTGGAGTTGTGAAGAATAGGTATCTTAGATTTGCTCCTTTCCGGTCCAGAATTCCAGCTGCCGGCATTCTCCCTCTTCATGTAATTCTTGTAAAATATGAGAGAAAAGGCATAAGTATTGTACCATAATATGAAATAACAGCCCATAATGTAATAAATAATAATATAAAAACATGGTGCAAAATGGACGTATAAGGGTACAAGTATTTGCTTTTGTGTGTGCAAGTGTTGTTCATGAGGGTTTGCGTGATTCTCCTATTGGTTTGATAAACCTTGGTTCCCGCTGAGGGAAATACTTATCTCTACTGTACTGCTCCACCCTTTCTCTTCGGGGAAAATCCCAACGCATCTCACAAGTAGCAGAAATAATTTCTGGCGCTGTTGCTGGGGAGACATCATCAAATCACTACAAGTACCTTCACTCAAACTGTCGTGGCCTTATCACGGCAGATGTCCTAGAGAAAGGACTTAGTCGTGGAGCCATCGCGACGGGTTAGCTTAAATAGGTTAAAGCGGACAAGGGACGCAGAGAGTTTATACTGGTTCGGCCCCTTGCGGTGAAGGTAAAGGCCTAATCCAGTTGTTGTGGAATTGCTAGGGTTTCGATGACCAGGGAGCGAATCCGCTATGCCTGGCTCTCGAGTTGTTGTCCCCCTCAAACCGCCGCTGGGTCATCCCCTTATATACATGGGTTGACGCCCGTCGGTTTACAGAATCCCGAGGCCGGCTCATAAACGTGTCCGGCTCGGTCTCTACTCTTTTCTTATCTTACAAGTTACATATAATATGGCGGTTTACACCTACAAGCCCTTAATCCGCCTTTGGGCCCTGGGCCTTCATAAAGCGCCATACTCCTTGTCTTCATGGGCTTCAAATACAAATAACTCATTATGGGGATAACCCGGCCTCTCCTGGCCGATTTACGCCCGGTAATAATATCCCCAACATTAGGCCCCAGATTGATTTGAACTTGTTCACATCAATTTTCAATACCTGACTTGTCACAATCTTGCATCACTTGTCTGATAAACCTTGCTGTAACCCGCCATGACGTTAGCTCATAGAATTTTCTTAACCGCCATGACGTCGCTTCACATTAACCTCGCACGTGGCCCAGAACATCTTAACTGATCTTTATCTTAATAACCGTCCCGAGAATCGAGGCGTCCGTATAGCCATATGATGATTTTGGCCTCCTCGATTCCCGCGCATGCCTTGTATCCACCCCCTTATAAATAGGGACAGGGGTCCTTATCATTTCCCCCCTCGTTTCCTCCTTCGTCTTCCTTCTCCGCCGCCGCGACCTCCGACCGCCGCATCAACGCAGGCCGCTGCATCGACTTGATCGGACCAGAAAATCACGATGCCTCTCCGCTGTTCCTTTCATACTGGTAAGCCTTCTCTCCTTCCACCCTTGATCTTATCATTAGGGTTTGTACTCATCGGAGTTCTTCGAAGTTCTAGAGCTGTTCTTCCCTGTTCTTCTCAGTAGCGCAAATGGCAAGTTAGATCTGATATTTTCCGGTGCCTTTGTAGTTAAAGCTCCCTTTTTCCCCATTAGAGCATCCCTTTCATACAGAAAAACTCATCTGAACCTGATGAACTGTTTAAGTACCTGAAGTTTAGGTCTGAGTATATTCCAGTTTTCTGTCGCGCTGCAGATCCGAAATTATCATATCACTTTATGAAACTTGTTTTTCCCTCACTTAGGTATTTTAGATCTGTTATCTTTCATACCAATATAGGCGGTTTAGCTTTGTCAAAGAACAATAATCCGGTAGGCATCATTAGTCCCCTCTTAAACCGCCGATTCATTGATCTTTGCACCTTCTCCACTGTCAGACTCCGGTTTAGTAATACCAAACTCCGGTTTTATAATATGTATATACCTCTGCTTCTGCTTATCTTGCATTGTTTTATGCTCGCCCGTCATAAATCTTAAACCGGCAATAAATGTGTTTCAGCTTCCCATTGAAATGGCCAAACAAGTTTACGAGTGCAACTGGGTTCCTTCCCGGGTTACTAAAGATCAATTAAACATATGTGTCACAACTAGAGCTTTAGCCAAGAAAGAAGTCATCCACTGGAGGGCCCCTGGTCCGGAAAATCCTCCTGAACCCAAGAACGGAGAAGTAGTTGTATTCACTGACCATCTGGGTCGAGGCTTTAGCCCTCCCGGTTCAAAAAAAATTCGGGATGTGCTGGCCAGCTTCCAACTCCACCCTCAAGATATTGGACCAAACTCTGTGTCCAATATTTGCAATTTCCAAGTATTTTGTGAGGCCTATCTTCAAGAGGAACCCACAGTTGAACTGTTCAGGGATTTCTTTTACTTAAACCGTCGCACAGAGTTCACAGACGGACCCAGCACTGAGCTTGGTGGAATGGCAATTCAAAAGAGGAAGGATGTCAGCTTCCCTCATGCCAAGCTTCATAGTCACCCCAAGGACTGGAATCAGACTTGGTTTTACTGCAAAGACACATCTCCAACTGATGAAAATCTTCTGCCGGGTTACCGTCCCCACCGGCTTAGCAACACTCATCCCTTCCCTCAAAGGCTGACTGCCAAGGAACGGTCCAACTATGCACCACAACTGTCAAAGCTCAGAGCCTTTATGGCAAACGGTTTGACAGGTGTCGACTTTGTTCGTTGTTGGATAACTTGGAGCATTCTGCCCTTAAGCCGGCGCCCCGGTTTAACAGAAGCCGAAGTTACTGAGGTTGTCAAGAAAATACTGAATGAACCGGAAGCTGTCTGTAGCCAGACCGGGTTAAGCCCTTTCTGCGTCTCCAACAGGCCGCCAACTGTAAGAATCACAACTTTCTTGTTTTAGTTTACCCCCTTTCAAATAGTCTAAAAATTTTGTCCATCTTTCACAGGGCGATGACCCATTCTGGAAGAAAAAACCATAGGATAAACCGGCCAAACCACTTCGCCCGAAGACCAAGGTCACCAAGAAACCTGCCAAGAAGAGGACCACTGAATCTTCTGAACCAAATGCTGATGCGGATCTGGCTAATCCGGACTCAGAGGTAGAACTTGACTCTCTTGGTTCTTTCTTCATACACCTTATTGACAACGACTGTTATCAGGATGACGCCGAAGGCAGCCAGGCTGATGATGCAGAGGTAACTATCCTTTCTTCCGGTTCAGACCCTCTGCCAACACAGAAACTCCGTCAAGCAAACCGGAAAATAAAATTTTCTCACCCCTTAGCTCACTTGGACCCAAACTTTCTTTTGAAGAAACAGCAACACGAAGCCCGCCGCACAACCCGGCACAGTGGTCAGGTAGTTACCTCTGCCGGTTTACCGAACACTCCAGTCCGGAAACGTCGAACAGAGGTCTCTTATACTCCTGATATTTCTTGCCCCAAGGCGGGTTGTTTTCGATAGCCCCTTAATCCGTCTGATTCAAATTATCAGGGAACACCTAATTCGTCCTCTGGCGAATCAACGGCCACACAACTTCCAACCCTCAAGACGGTCCCTGGGTAAGTTATGCTTTAATCTTATCCTTAATGTGTTATGTTTGCATACTGTACTGATCTTTATGCTTGTTCTTCTCAGTGCCAAGCCTAGACCCAGTAAGAAGGCCCGGTTAAATAAACCGTCTGATGACAATGTGGATATTGAACCGGAGAAGACTCCAGATCCGGAAAGAACAAATATTGATGTTACACATGATGATCCACCGTCTCAAGATTATAACTTCATAGTTGAACAAACAGAAGTTGACACCACAGGCCACACTGATAAACCGACTAGCCCGGCTCGCGCGGATGATACGTCGGCCAGCCCAGCTAAGGCTGCTGATAAACCGTCAACTCCCGTGAAGGCGGCTGATGATAAAGAAGATGATATTATGATTTCTGGCGTCGGACACACCGCTCCTGGCAATCCTGTTGCTTTATCGAAGCATAGTGCCAAGGACTAGGTTTCTGCTATGGGCAAATGCAAATGGAACACAGATTTGTCAACCTATGCTCACCTCAACGCCCAAGACATCCATTCTGGTTTTTTAAACCGCCTGTACACAAGCCGCGACTTTGAAGCCGGTTTAGTGAATCTAATGAAGGAGCGATATGAGGTAACTACATAACTACTTCTCTCTTGTGTTCAATTCCAAATATTAACTCCAGTAGCCCCCAAGTGCCGGTTTATGATAATCACCTAAACTGGGACTTTGTAATATCTCAACTTTGCATGCTTAGCCCCCAAGGGCCGGGTTATCTTTCTAAGATGAAACGGTACCTTAGAATTGCAATATTACAACTTTCGCCGGTATAGTCCCCAAGGGCCGGTTTAACTGATGAAGATGAACCGGGACTTTTAGAAGAATACTCATAATATCACTTTGAACCAGCATACATTAGCCCCCAAGTGCCAAGAGTAATACTTGTATTGCACTTGGGACTTGCAAAAATTTCTGATTACGAGCAAATATGCATTAGCCCCCAAGTATCAGGTGCATGACTTGTTATGTGCTTGGTACTTCAAATATGCACTGCCAATTCATGATATGTTTGTCTCTTATAGGCTGAGCTGAGCAAAAAGGAAACTCAAAACGCTGATCTGCAAGAAAACATCAAGTCCCAGCAGGCAGAAACCTCCAAAACCAAAGATGAGCTTACCAGTGCCTTAGCCGCTATGGAAAAGCTGAAGGAGAGTTTCAACAAGGAGCGGGCGGATTGGGACAAAGAAAAATCCGCATTGCAAAAAAGAGCCGAGGACGCAGAAGCAGCTCTCAAACCGGTGGTGGATGAGCTAACTGGTGTAAGGCGGCAAATACATGCCATGACTGCTGCTGTGTTTGGTAAATATCCTGGCTTTAAATTTTCAACATATCATCCCATACATTGCCGGTTTACTGATGTTTGTAATGGCGCAGGAACTCGCATTAGTCATCTGGGCTCTGACGTACAGAAGAAGCTGAAGGCTGCCTATACTCTTATAGAGCAGTTATATACCGGCGCGCAATGGATCATCTGCACTGCTTCTCACAACAAGACGCCCCCAACTTTAATCAAGGAGACCTTAGAAAGGTTGTCAATGCTGCCTGTCTGGGTAGAAGAGCTAAAGAGATCTGCTGCCAGAGCTGGTGCTCTGACCGCACTAACCCGGGCAAAAGCATGGGTGCATGATCTTGATCCGGTGGATGTGGCTAAAGGCTATCCAAGCTTAAAAGAAGACGGATCAGAATTTGGCCATGAGGACCTCCGAGCAATAAACTGCGAAGTACGTCCACTGGCTTGCCAACTGGCTGAAGAAACTGATCTTTCATATTACCAGGCGAGTTATGATGTCAACAACAAACGGGTTGCTGCACCAACCCCTGAAGCTCAAAATCTTATCCCGCCAATCCGTAAGCACACCTATGCCCCTGACGTTGAACCGTCCACACTTATAAGTGATGAAGCTGTGTTCCGAGCCTTAACTGGGATCGATTGGGCCACCATTGACTTCCAGCCGCTGGGTAGAGAGGATGAACCGGCGCAAGGCGATCCACAACCGTCAGGGCAGCCCGGTGACGAGTCATGATCCGGAGGCCGATTTAACCTTCCGCATGCTGCAATACTTGCCAAAAAACAATTATTCTTTTGGGCACTGAAACGCCTTGTAATAGGCTAGTTCAAACACTTGGTCTGCTATGCCATCGTGCATATTTTCTTTGCTTGATACTGTTAATTCACCATGCTTAAGATATATGATGTTCATAACCCAGAGCGATTTATTCAAGCTGTTCCTGCATACAAAAAGTTGAACTTGTCCTGGCGGTTTACCACCGGACGGGTCATGATGCCCAAGCATATAGCCTGGGTTTATAAACAAGGTTGTTAAAGATAATCGAATATGAAAATAAATGATACCTGTGACATTGAATCACATCGTAGGCTGACCAACTTTTGTAGTAAGGGTGATACCCCAAACATGAGTATTGATAACTCCTTCCATATTGTGCCGGTTTATGACAAACCCATACCGGGTTGTGAAAAAACACCGGATTACTCATATATAATACTGGCGACTTATAGTCAAAACTAGACCGGGTTAATAAGCACCGGAATATGACTAATCATGTACTGACAACTTGTAGTTGAAAGCCGAGCCGGGTTGATTAACGCCGGTTTACCAAAATTATCATAAATCTCATCAAAGGAGAAAAAACTTGGCAAATAAAAGCATATGAAAACTTGTAGTCGAGGCTTTTCACGGGCTGCCAGGCCCCAAATTCGAGGCTTTTCATGGGCTGCCGGGCCGCTGAGTTAAACCATTTTACAAAGCCTTTTAAGATGGACCTCAATCTTTAACCAATCATTGTTTTAACTTTGACAAGTTCAGGGTCTTATGAGATTGACTTGTTGAAGTTCGACGGGTCATACCAGGTTTACCTGGACGGAGTGACTTACTTAAAAAAGGCAGGTTAACCCGGGGTTTTAGGTGTATACACCAGGCTTCCAAGCCATGGCTTGATAGCCTATTACAAGTGTAGATTCTTTGTTCATTGCGACAGCAAAGAATCCCCAAGCAATATTTTGAGCTGTGCTTAGTGGGTGCCTATGTTTGAGTTGTTCTGGAACACTCTCTTTGGCCCCTAAGTAATTTTTCTTTTTGGCTCTGAGCCAATCAAGAGGTGTAGCTATGGTTCGGGTATGACCAAGCCCCCAAGTGATTTTTCTGGTGGCCTTGCGCCTATCAAGAGGTGTAGCTAAGGTTCGAATACGACCAAGCCCCCAAGTGATTTATATATATGGCTTGATAAGCCGAATCAAGGGATAAACCGGACGCCGCTTTATAAGCATAAATCTCCATGTAACCACACTTGATGTAAAAAACAATAGATACCCCGCTTTAGCTGAGGCTCCGGTTTACTATATTGATCATAATATATACATTGTCATAACTATGTACATGGCAGAGCCTAGGGCTCAGGTATAGTAAGGCCGTAGATGAGCGATATTCCACGGCCGGCGGGTCTCCTCCTTCGATTTACGTGAGTCTTTGTGCTCTCGAACATCGATTAGATAGTATGACCCGTTGTGCAGGTTCTTGCTGACCACAAAGGGTCCTTCCCAAGGCGGGGATAACTTGTGCATATCCGACTGATCCTGGATGAGTCGGAGCACCAGATCACTTTCTTGAAAAGTTCTGGTTCTAACCCGGCGGCTGTGATAACGATGCAGATCTTGCTGATAAATCGCCGAACGGGCTGCTGCAATGTCATGCTCCTAATCTAACAGGTCAAGTGCTTCCTGCCGTGCCTTCTCATTATCAGCTTCAACATAAGCCGCCACACGAGGCGAGTCATGACGGATGTCACTCGGGAGAACCGCCTCTGCTCCGTAGACCATGAAGAAAGGTGTGTAACCCGTAGACCTGTTGGGCGTGGTATTGATGCTCCATAACACAGAAGGTAACTCCTCCACCCAACAACCCGGCGTCCGTTGCAAAGGAACCATAAGCCGGGGCTTGATGCCTCTCAAGATCTCCTGATTGGCTCTCTCCGCTTGACCATTAGATTGGGGGTGAGCCACTGAAGATACGTCAAGCCGGATGCGCTCACGCTGACAGAACTCTTTCATAGCCCCTTTGGACAGATTAGTACCATTATCAGTTATAATGCTGTGTGGAAAGCCAAACCGGAAAATCACCTTCTTGATGAATTGAACCGCCGTAGCTGCATCACACTTACTGACTGGCTCTGCCTCCACCCACTTAGTGAACTTATTAACCGCCACCAAAAGGTGGGTCTTCTTGTCCTTGGATCTCTTAAAGGGCCCAACCATATCCAGCCCCCAAGTTGCAAACGGCCAAGTAATTGGAATCATCCTCAATTCCTGGGCCGGAACATGAGCTCGGCGTGAAAACTTCTGACAACCATCGCACTTTTTCACCAAGTCTTCCACATCAGCATGAGCCGTCAGCCAATAAAAACCATGACGAAAAGCTTTAGCTACCAAGGACTTTGAACCGGCATGGTGACCACAATCCCCTTCGTGGATCTCACGCATGATCTCACGGCCCTCTTCCGGAGATACACAACGTTGAAACGCCCCTGTTACACTGCAGTGATGTAATTCGCCATTGACAATAGTCATTGACTTGGATCGCCGGATTATCTGTCTGGCCAAAGTCTCATCCTCTGGTAACTTGCCCCGGTTCATATACGCCAGATACGGGATGTTCCAATCCGGAATAACATGAAGTGCTGCCACCAATTGAGCCTCCGGATCAGGAACAGCCAGATCCTCCTCTGTGGGAAGTTTAACCGACGGATTATGCAGCACATCCAAAAAGACGTTGGGTGGAACCGGCTTACGCTGGGAACCCAAACGGCTTAAAGCGTCCGTCGCTTCGTTCTTCCGTCGGTCCACATGATCAACCTGATAGCCTTTGAATGTGACCTGCAACAATATCCACCTCTCGACGATATGCAGCCATGAGCGGATCCCTAGAATCCCAAGTACCAGACACTTGTTGAGCCACCAGGTTCGAGTCACCGAAGCACTTAACCCGGCTCAAATTCATCTCCTTAGCCATCCGGAGACCGTGTAGTAAGGCCTCATATTCAGCTGCATTGTTAGTGCAAGGGAACATTAAACAGAGAACATAACAAAACTTATCACCTCGTGGGGAGGTTAATACGACTCCAGCCCCCGAGCCCTCCAATTGCCTGGACCCATCAAAATGAATAGTCCAATAAGTATGATCCGACTTCTCTTCTGGCGCCTGTAACTCTGTCCAATCATTGATGAAATCCACCAATGCTTGTGATTTGATTGCCGTCCGAGGCACATAATTTAACCCGTGAGGTCCAAGCTCAATGACCCACTTGGCAATCCGGCCAGTCGCTTCCCTGTTCCGGATTATTTCCCCCAAAGGAGCAGAGCTTACCACAGTGATGGGATGACCCTGGAAATATTGCTTAAGCTTCCGGCTTGCCATAAAAACTCCATACACCAGCTTCTGCCAATGTGGGTACCTTTGCTTAGACTCAATAAGTACCTCACTGATGTAATAAACCGGCCGTTGAACCGGATACTCCTTTCCGGTATCCTTGCGCTCCACCACAATAGCCACGCTAACTGCCCGGGCATTGGTAGCCACATATAACAGCAAAGGCTCTTTATCAACAGGAGCAGCAAGGACATGCGGCTCGGCTAGCTGCCGCTTTAAATCCTCAAACGCTTCATTGGCGGCGTTGCTCCAGACGAAATTGTCCGTCTTCTTCAGCATCTGATATAAAGGGATAGCCTTCTCCCGGAGGCGACTGATAAACCGGCTCAAGGCTGCAATCCGGCCTGCCAAGCGTTGAACATCATTGATGCACTTCGGTTTAGCCAAAGAAGTTATGGCCTTGATTTTCTCCGGATTAGCTTCAATGCCCCTGTTAGACACCAGAAAGCCCAAAAGCTTGCCTGCCAGTACACCAAAGACACATTTTGCCGGATTAAGCATCATCTTATAAACCCGGAGGTTATCAAAGGTCTCCTTCAAGTCATCTATCAATGTCTTCTTCTCTCTGGATTTTACCACAATATCACCCACATAAGCATGAACATTGCGGCCGATCTGATCATGAAGACAGCTCTGCACACAGCGCTGATAAGTCGCCTGGGCACTCTTTAGCCCAAAGGGCATAGACACATAGCAGAAGGCTCCAAAGGGAGTTATGAAAGTTGTCTTCTCCTGGTCCTTAACTGCCATTTTGATCTGATGGTAGCCAGAATACGCATCCAGAAAACTCAAACGCTCGCAACCCGCCGTAGCATCAATGATTTGATCAATACGAGGGAGGGCAAAAGGATCCGCTGGACAAGCCTTGTTCAAATCTGTGTAGTCCACACACATACGCCAAGTGCCGTTTTTCTTAAGTACTAGCACCGGATTAGCCAACCACTCAGGATGAAATACCTCCACAATAAAGCCAGCTGCCAAGAGCCTGGCCACTTCCTCACCAATAGCCTTGCGTCTTTCTTCATTGAACCGGCGGAGAAACTGCTTGACCGGTTTAAACTTGGGATCAACATTAAGAGTGTGCTCAGCGAGTTCCCTCGGTACACCTGGCATGTCAGAAGGCTTCCACGCAAAGATGTCCCGGTTCTCACGGATGAACTCGATGAGCGCGCTTTCCTATTTCGGATCCAAGGTAGCGCTGATACTGAACTACTGGGATGAATCACCAGGAACGAAATCAACCAGCTTAGTCTCATCAGCCGACTTAAACTTCAAGGCCGGATCATGCTCTGTAGTTGGCTTCTTCAAGGAAGTCATATCTGCCGGATCAACATTGTCTTTGTAAAACTTCAACTCCTCTGTTGCACAAACCGACTCCGCATAAGCCGCATCACCTTCTTCACATTCCAAAGCAATCTTACGACTCCCATGTACCGTAATGGTCCCCTTGTGACCCGGCATCTTGAGCTGCAGATAAACATAACAGGGCCTCGCCATGAATTTAGCATAAGCCGGCCGCCCAAACAGGGCATGATACGGGCTCTTGATTTTCACCACTTCAAAGGTCAGTGTCTCTGATCTTGAATCATGCTCATCACCAAAAGCAACCTCCAGAGCCATCTTACCGACCGGATACGCCGATTTACCAGGTACCACACCATGGAAGACCGTGCTGGACGGTTTAAGATTTTTATCAGTTAACCCCATGCGACGGAAGGTTTCATAATAAAGGATATTGATACTACTCCCCCCATCCATGAGTACTTTAGTGAACTTGTAACCTCCCACCTGAGGTGCCACCACCAACGCCAGATGACCCGGATTATCAACCCGAGGTGGATGATCCTCTCGACTCCACACAATGGGCTGTTCAGACCAGCGTAAGTAACGGGGCACCGCCGGTTCAACGGAGTTCACTGCCCTTTTATGAAGCTTCTGATCGCGCTTGCACAGGCTGGTGGTGAAGACATGGTACTGTCCACTGTTTAACTGTTTCGGGTTGCTCTGGTAACCCGACTGCTGCTGCTGCTGTTGGTTCCCCTGATGATTATAACCACCTTGGTTGCCTTGATTGCCTTGATTGCCATGTCCACTTTGATTACCATGGAACCCTGAACCGGAACTGCCTCTACCATAACCCGGCCCATGAGACCCGGGGCCTGAACCACCAGCCGGTCCATTATCATTCCGGAAAAAATCTGAATCTTTGAATTCTCGCATAATATAACAATCCTTCCAGAGGTGCGTGGCCGGCTTGTCCCGTGATCCGTGCTTTGGGCAGGGCTGCTTCAACAGGTAATTCAGGCGCTCCGGATTAGGACTTGGTTCTCTTCCACGCGAGGGCGGTTTACCCTTCCGACGCTGACCATTACCCTGCGCGTTGGTATTAGCTACAAAATCTGAACTGTTATCCGCTTTACGTTTACCGCTGTTTACATGCCCCGCCGAGTTATGTTGCTGCCCTTTGGTGCTGCCACCCTTCTTTCCCTTTCCTGTCTTGTCATCATCAGATTCAGGGTCCTTGGTACTATCAGAGTCGGCGTATTTCACCAGAGCTGCCATAAGCGTCCCCATGTCATTGCAATGGCATTTGAGCCGTCCCAGCTTCAACTTAAGAGGCGTAAACCGGCAATTGCCTTCCAACGTCAAAACGGCCGTATCAGCGTTGATGCGGTCCGATGAATGCAAAATCTCTGAAACCCGGCGCACCCAATGGGTTGTTGATTCTCCTTCCTCCTGGACACAGGTAGCTAAATCCACAATTGACATGGGCTGCTTGCACGTGTCTTTGAAATTTTGAATAAACCGGGCTCTTAGCTCGGCCCATGACCCAATGGAGTTAGCTGGTAGGTTTTTCAACCAAGTGTGAGCTGTCCCTTCCAACATCGTGGTGAAGTACTTAGCACATGCCGCATCATCTACGTCCAGCATCTCCATCGCCATTTCATAACTCTCCACCCACGACTCGGGGGATAAATCAGCAGTGTAATTTGGCACTTTACATGGGCCCTTGAAGTCCTTGGGCAGCCGTACATTGCGTAATGCTGGGACGAGACACGGCACCCCCAAAGAGCTGGAGGTAACCCCTGGTTCCATCAGAGTTGTTGGACAAACTGGAGTAAGCTGACGGGTCGCGTTCTGTGCTGCTAACTCAGCCTCTCGACGTGTCCTAGCACGGTCCACCACATCCTGAGCATCAACACCGCCACCCGCCGGGTTACGGCCTCGTAGCGGATTACAATTGCGGGCACTGCTAGACACAGCCGGTTCATCAACATGCCTGCTATAACTCCGGCTTGGGCGGGGGGTGGACTGAATCCTCTCGCGACTGTACGAATAAGCCTGTTGCTGAGTCAAAGCTGTCTGAAGGAGCTCCCTAGCCCGTCGCGTCTCCACCGCTACAAGGGACTCACCATCGACCGGAAGGGCTGCCAATCATGAAGCGGCCGCGACTATGTTATCCAAGGGGTTGGAATAATGACCCTGAGGCGTGGGCACATGCTGGGATGGGTTATTCTGAAGAGGCGGATCCATTGCGCGTGGCTGAACCGGCGTCCCCGTTCCGGGCGCTTCTACCCGGTTTACCACTGGCTGGTTGCTGGTTCCGGCCCCTGGCGTATTGAAGAGATTCCTGGCTTCGTAAACCGGAGGCAGGTGAGACCGGTACCTTCTCCTCATTACATCATTGGACGCGTTCTGATCCAACGTAAGCCGATAGGCCTGTGCATCTAACTCGGCCCGCTCTGCAGCCATCCTAGTGTTTTCAGCTACCAAATCCACCTTGGCTTGGGCTATCTGATCCTTCACCTTCGCCACTTCTGCGTTGTGCTGCTCCTGATCCGCCGGGCGGACTTCGGCCGCTAACAGTGCTGCCAAGGTGTCGAATAAATCGGACAGAGCCTGAGCCGGTGATGGCGCAGGGCCTCCTGCCCCGCCGTTGCTGAACCGGAGATCATCGCCGCAGCGGTCGAAGATTGTGGCGCTGACTGCGTATCGGCCATGAAGATCGCAACCCGGCTTGGCGGGTCGAGAGAGTCCAGAATACTGTCGCCATCGGAACAACCACCAAACCGGCCATCTTGCAGCTGGTACAATGACTCGGTCTCCCCAGTAGATGACTCGTCACCGGAATAAACAATGGTTTCGCCATCATACTCCGATCCATCTTCAGATTCCACTCCGTGGATGACTCCCACGAAGGCATGCTTCATGATAGGCCTAACCCGGGCAGACCTCGCACGCTGAGCCGTTTCGACGATGTCGGTGCAGATGTCCGGCTCAGGGCCCGGTTCACCAATCTTGCCAATGAACACATGAATGCCGCCGAAGGGGACCCGGTACCCGTACTCAATCGAGCCGGCCTCGGGGCCCCAGCCTGCGTCGTCGATGTAGAGCTTGCCGCGACGACTTTTGGTCATCCGGCCCACAGCGTATCCCTTGAGTCCTTCGAAGCTGCCCTCTAAGAACTCGAAACCATCGTGCGATAGCCCCACGGTGGGCGCCAACTGTCGTGGCCTTATCATGGCAGATGTCCTAGAGAAAGGACTTAGTCGTGGAGCCATCGCGACGGGTTAGCTTAAAGGGGTTAAAGCGGACAAGGGACGCAGAGAGTTTATACTGGTTCGGCCCCTTGCGGTGAAGGTAAAGGCCTAATCCAGTTGTTGTGGAATTGCTAGTGTTTTGATGACCAGGGAGCGAATCCGCTATGCCTGGCTCTCGAGTTGTTGTCCCCCTCAAACCGCCGCCGGGTCGTCCCCTTATATACATGGGTTGACGCCCGTCGGTTTACAGAATCCCGAGGCCAGCTCATAAACGTGTCCGGCTCGGTCTCTACTCTTTTCTTATCTTACAAGTTACATATAATATGGCGGTTTACACCTACAAGCCCTTAATCCGCCTTTGGGCCCTGGGCCTTCATAAAGCGCCATACTCCTTGTCTTCATGGGCTTCAAATACAAATAACTCATTATGGGGATAACCCGGCCTCTCCTGGCTGGTTTACGCCCGGTAATAATATCCCCAACACAAACAATCAATTACTTGCTCTACTTTTTATTTGCCTTTTTATTTGGCTTTGCCTCTCTTTTTCATCTCCCTCCACTTCTCTAAAAAAATAAAAAATACAAAAAATATTTTTGTGTGCTATCTTTGCTTGTGTTGACATGTGCCTTCTATTTGCGTGCTAAAACTTATTGATATGGATCCTCATGCACTTGCTAATCTTTTGAAAAGATCCAATTATGATGAATCAATTGCTAGTGAGTTGAGTGAACTTGAAGTTTTGCTTTAAAATCGTGAATTTGAAAATTATGATGAAGTGTTAAAAGAAGGAATTTATAAAGTGATTCATGATAGCTCCTTGAATGAAAAGCATGATTGCAATGATGTTAGTATAAATTATATTAATGTCAATTGTGCCAATGATGTGCAAAGCTACAAGCTTGGGATGGTGATTTTGCTATGTCCACCACTTATTGCAATGATCATGATTGGGGTGATAATGCTTCCTATGATCTTGAAAATTTATTTAAGCTTCATGATGAATATGTCATTGATAATAATGTTTGCAATAATATTGAAAGTGGGTTTGGAAGAGTGTCAACTTTTGGTAAAAAGAATCCCACATATTCGGAGAGTGTACAGTCTTATAATTTTTTTAGATAAAAGTGGGTTCAGAGAGGTCATGACTTTAGTTGATGTTAATCCCACTATCTTGGAAGACTATAAATGTTTTATGCATGTGGATCATAAAGAGAATATTATTTACGATAGCTATATTGTAGAATTTGAATATGATCCTACATATAATTATTATGAGAGAGGCAAATATCGTTTTAGGATTTTTCATGTTACTAAATTACCTCTGATTATGTTAAGCTTGTCAATGTTTTATTCTTCTTTGATCCTTGCAAGTAAGGAGTTCAAGGGGATTGACAACCCTCTTGCCCACGTTGGGTGCAAGTATTTGCTTTTGTGTGTGCAGGTGTTGTTCATGTGGGTTTCCGTGATTCTCCCATTGGTTAGATAAACCTTGGTTCTCACTGAGGAAAAATACTTATGTCTACTGTACTGCTCCACCCTTCCTCTCCGGGGAAAATCCTAACGCAGCTCACAAGTAGCATAGATTGAAATGATTCTGCATGTACTACTATTACTCCACCAATCGATCGACTGCTGCCTGCATCTATGGTATTAAGTTCATGACAAACAGAGTAACGCTTTAAGCAAGATGCCATAATATAGACAGAATAAAACCAAGCAATATGATTGAACACCGTCGTTTTACCCTTAGTAGCAACAATACAATACGTGCCTTGCCACTCCTTCTTTCACTTAGTGAGGACACCGCAAGATTGAACCCACTACAATGCACCTGTCCCACTGAAGATAAATCAATCTAGTTGGCCAAACCAAACAGATAGATCGGAGAGAAATACAAAGCTATAATAATCATGCATAAGAAAGTTCAGCAAAGATTCAATTACATTCAATGAATATTCCAATCATAAACCCACAATTCATCGGATCCCAATGAACACACCGTAAAAGAAGATTACATCGAATAGAACTCTGAGGAGAACATTATTGAAGATCAAAGAGAGAGAAGAAGCCATCTAACTAATCACTATGGACCCGTAGGTCTGTGGTAAGCTACTCACACATCATTGGAGGTGCAGCATGGTTGATGTAGAAGCCCTCCATGGTCGATTCCCCCTCCGACAGAGTACAAAAAAGGCCTCCATATGAAATCGTGGAAGAACAAAAGCTTGCAGTGGCGAAAAAATTGTTTTGGGTGGCTCTCTGTTTGTTTTGGGATTTATGAGAATTTATAGGCTTCAAATTAGGTCAAAAGGATCCGCCTAGGACCCATAAGCTCAGATGGGGCGCGCCGTGTGAGCTTGTGGCTCTCTCGTAGATCTTCTGGCCTCCTCCTGAAGCTTCTAGGGCACCTTCTGATCTACAAAAAATCACCGTAAAATTTCATCGTGTTTGGACTTCGTTTGGTATTGATTTTCTTAAAAACAAAAAACATGCAGAAAACAGGAACTGACACTGGGCACTGAGTTAATAGGTTAGTTCCCAAAAATGATATAAAATTGCATATGAAGCATCTAAGGTTGATAATATAATAGCATGAAATAATAAAAAAATTATAGATACGTTGGAGACGTATTAGATACCGCAAAATTCTAAGCAAAACCACTTGGAGGCTCCGAATAGATCAGAAGGCATGCGTGCAAGTCCAGTTTGAGTTAGGCTAGGGTTTTAGATTTTTGGACTCGTTTTGGAGTGCTTCTTCTCTATGGGAAGTCTAGCCGCCACATAAATAGATGAGAGGTCATGGTCGATTGAATAACAGACAATCGACAAACATATGTACTACTTTTTACCACGTCTTTACATCTCTCTTTTGTTTTTCTTTATCAATCTTCCTATTAGAGGGCCGCGATCCTTGATGATCTAGGGGTGGTTGGACTAACCTAGCACAGACAATAGCCACCGCACTCCCTGATGGGGTCCCTCCCCGGCATGTGAGGTTTCGGGTCTCAAAAGTTCTTGTCGGTGTCTCGTGCATATCGCGCTCCCAACGAGGCTCCTTCGGCGACATTTTGTGCATATCACGCTCGACGCTGGAGGTACACGATTCGTGTGTGAACACACTTTTAGATGACTCAGCTGTGGACGAAGCTTCAAATATTCCATCATATTTTTTCTTGCTATGAAGAGATCATCATCTAGGGTTTGAAATCTACAAAGGTAATATGAATACACAATTCACTTATTTTGATGCAAATAATTCATATGTTATTGTTAGGTCGTTTAATGAGCATAATGTATCTGCTAGCCCTAGTTTTATCAATCATGCATCTAATTATGTGCAAGAGTTGGTGCAAAGTAATCTACATCCTTCAACATCTTATAATTTTAGTAACATGCGACATATGTATTCGAATCATCATGCATCGGCAACCCCACAAATCCATATGCCGATGAACACCATGATGAGTTTGGTTAATCAATTTGCAACACCTAATGTAGGAATTCCTAATAGCATACAACTAAGTGTTTCACCCTTTTATTCATCGGCAACTAACTTGCAATACGTGAATCCAAACATGTTGGTGGATAGGGGAATTGACCATGCTACTACTAGATATTCGGCCAATTACCCTCAAACATATGCTACACCTTATGCTATTGATTTTTTGGCACCATACACAACTGTATATATTCACAATTTGGCTCCGCACCTTCATGCTCGTATTCGAACAAGTGAAAATTCTATAGGAGCGCATACGCCTTCACCTAGTACGATGGCATATAATGTTGCACCTACACAATTACGGAATTTCCATGACATTTATTGCTGAAAGAGTCTAAAAGCATTGGGGGGGGGCAATCCCATGAAGAGTGGGTTGAAATTGAGATGAAAAAGTTTAAAGCTTGCCAGGCTACAATGTGGGCTAAATTAGACAAGAAAGAGAAGCCTTGCTAATTAACAAAATAAAATAATAGTGATTTGGATAACAAAGTTAATTTGGTTACTGAAAAAGCTGAATAAAATAGTACATGTGCTGGATCTACTAAAGAAAAAGAAGTCTTGCCAATTGGTAGAATTTGTTAGAAGAAGGATGATTCGAAGGACGAAGGTGCTTCGGTTGAAAAGGCCGAATCGAATAGTATATATTATGGATCCATCAAATCCAAGGAGGAAAGCATCATTGAGAAAGGGCATGCCAACCATAGCAAGACATGCAAATCCAAGGAGGCAAGTATCAGTGAGAAAGGGCATGACAAGCATAGCGAGATGGACCTGCTTGGTCTTCCTAAAGTTAAGGGAACATATTTTCTAACCTGTGAGCTTTGTGATTGACGAGTCCAATTTATGTGATGATTTTGATAGTTATTTTGTGCCTACATGGTAGGCTTTGTGGAATTTTATTGCGTTCGCGCTCTACTTTTTATCTGTATTTCATATGTAATGTCTTTTGGAGCAAATAAAGTTATATGGAAGGAATCCTAGAAAATGGTGGTAGAATCACGTTATTTAAGGTGATAACCAACTACCATAAAAGAATGAAGCAAAGGACCCAAAGGAGGAGCTCCAGCGACGGCCACAGAACAAAAGACGGCATACCATATGAGCACACCCGCTCGTATGGGAAGTCATATGAGGTGCTAGTGCCGCCGCCTCGTTCACTACTTCCACCCCATGAAGTCGGACCGGGAAAAGTCGAACACGCATGATGAGTGTTATTTTTACACTCCTCTAACCTGAGTTTAAACTGATATATTTCATTAAAATCAAGATATTTGCTCTGATATTGCCACTAATGACTAATGAAAGCATAGGATTCCAAGAATCCTTTCTTTATTTTGTTTCCACAGGAAACGGGTTATTTATGGACGAAATCAAGCCAATACTTGGAAAGGAGTAAACTGAAGATAGAGGGAATCAAGTGGGAGGCGCACCAAAGGAAACAGAGCAAAAGACGGCATTCCATGCGATCGCGCCCGCTCATATGAGCGGTCATATGGTGTGGAAACTGAGGCTCCTCGTCCACCTAAACAACCTTTATAACTGGGCCAGCGCCAAATGGATAACAGAACAACCATGTAGGAAGCGCAAAACAACCAGTCTCCAACTCCATCAACCCTAGCTGCCGCCATTTCCCATCTCCCTAGCCACCACCCTTCACCTCCACCATATTTCTCGACAACCTAGTCATACTTGTAATCATGTATCACACGCGACATCCATTGTAAGACATATTATCAATCAATCTATCTTCATGATGTCTTCTTTGATGTGTTCTTCGTGTGATCTGATCTCCATGTATGAGTAGTTTGGTAAGGTAAGAGTTGAGACAAGGTCCTTGCAACCCGATGTATTTGTTGGAGGCATCAATGGAATGACTTTGAATTAATGTCTTGTATGTGTAACAAAAAATTGTTCCATAGTTATCTCTTGTCTCGTTCGCATTTTTCATCCCTACAGGTACCCAGGATCATGGAGAATGAGCCACAAAGAGGCTAAGGGCAAGGAGACCATGAAGTGTTATTCTGAACATCATTGACAGAAAGGTTTAGTACGCTAACACGAATCCTATCCCTGGGGATTCAAGAGGTGCAGTCATTAAACTCCCAATGCTTTTGTCTGATTATTGCAATCTTAATTATCGAGGCAACACCGCGCGACGGATAGGGCCGTCGGTTGGACAGCTGAGTCTTGATGTAGGACGTGTGCCGGTTAGGACGTAATTTGGACACATCCCCCACTTCGATACATAGCAAGCACATCCTGACGAGTGACGTCCAGAGCACAAATTGATCATATTTGGTCCCATCACAAATATATGGTTGTAAGCACAAGACCTCATACCCATGCCTATTTTTATTATAAGTGTTCTTCCTATGTCAGTTTGATTTAAGATCCAGTCAAAAGCTGGAATTAATTCTTTAGCAAAAGCTTGTTTGAGACCCTAGCTTAAAGGGAACCGTCCACCCATGGGTTCGATAACTCAGGGTCACCTCTGGGGGGAAAAGGCGAGAATCCTTTCTGCTCCATTTCCGGATCACCAAAGGAAGTAACCAAACCTTTTTGTGGCACCATTGTCGGGCAGGCTTTGTGTCTTTGTGTTTAGATTTTTTGTTAAAGTTTTGTTAAAGTTTTTAGTTTACATTTTGTTGCAAGTCTTGTCTATAGAAAACCACAAAAAGATTACCATGGCTCGTAATCTTGGAAGCTTTTCTACTCCTAGCAATAGTTTCATGTGTGAACCTATAACACAGCCTAATGTTGCTGCCGCTGAGTATGAGATAAAACTGAACCTAGTCTTTATGGTTCAACATAACCAATTTGGGGGCTCTACTTCTGAGGATGCCAGTATGCACTTGCATATTTTTTCTGAATTGTGCAACATGACACACATTAGAGATTATGATCCATACGCTTTGAAACTGTGTCTATTTCCTTTCTATTTGAGAGGAAAAGCAAAATAATGGCTTCTAGCTTTGCCTACAGGTAATATAACTTCTTGGAATGATTACTGCATTAAGTTTTTGTCCAAGTTTTTCCCAGCCGCAAAAATTATGCAACTTCGTTCACAGATAACAAGTTTTAAGCAAGAAGATCATGAGCCACTAGCGCTTGTGTGGTATCACATGAAGGAAGTTATAAGGATGTCCCAACCATGGAATAGAAGAATGTTTAATCCTTCATATGTTTTATAATGCTTTAAATCCTACTCCCTCTGTACCGAAATATAGATCACTGGGGAAAATGTTCCAACCAGGTGAAATCATAGGAAATGATGTCGATACCCCTAATTTGAAATCCCCATCATCGTCTTCCTCCGCCCAGGCGCTGCTCCACCACCCAGGCACGCTGCTCCTCCACCCAGGCTACTGCTTCTCCTCATCGTCCAGGCACTACTGATCCAGGCTTCTGATCCAGTAGCAGCCCCAGGTCAGAAGCACCAGCCCCATGTAACACCCCCTATGTAATAGCCACTGTGATCATCTGCTAATAATGCCAAGTCATTCTCATTTGCAGTGCCTAGTCACCTTGGTTAAAGATTCAATTCAGATCCTATTCTGAAAATCAATTCAAACTCAAAAGTGAAAAATGAAGTTGCTCCAAACATGTTGGAAAAATGTTCACATTATAGCAAATAATCCAAAACTATTTGTTGTTAAGGAACACAACATCATCATCAATTCTAACTGGGCCTAATGCATTTTAGCAGAGTCAAAACAACACTTAAATTGCCCTATTCATTTTTGAATAAATTCAAATGGGTTCCAAAAATGCCCAAACTTTTTGTGGCAGTGCTGGATATTGCAATATACTAGTGTGAGCAAGTTTCACATTTTTGCAAACTCATTTGAATGCTCAAAATATTCCAAAGCTATCTCTGTTAAAAGAAAAAGCATAAAACAAAAAAATAAAATAGAAAAAGGCACTGTGCACTGGGCCTAAGTGCACAGTGCCCCAAAACCGGCCCAACGGGCCCATCCCACCTTTTCTCTCCCTCGCCGTGTCAGCTCGCCTGTGGCCGCGCGCGCGCGCGCTGGCCGAACGGCGACACGGCGACGGCCACTGACGCCCCACCGACGTAGGGGACAAGGCCTCAGCCCCATTCCTCCCCCCTAGTCCTCTCCGCTCACTCTTCTCCTCTCTCCCTCACTCGCCCTGACGCTTTCTTCCTCAGATCCACCGATGCCCGACGCCATCACCGCCGTGCCTCACTCGTCACCGCGGCCACAGCCACCACCTCGCTTCGCCGTCTTGTCCAGGAGCTCCGCCGGCCTCTTGTGCCTCTTCTGGTGTAACCAGGCGGAGCCAGGAATCGCTGCAGCAAGCCACACGACCTCGTCTTCAACCTCAATCGCCGGCGATCCCCTTCTTCTCCGTCGCCGTTCTGCTGCTCCTAACCTTTCATGGGCCAACTTGCGTGCCGCACGGTGAGCCCCTCCACCTCCTGTTCCTCTTCGCTAACCTCCTCGCGCGCCGTAGCTAGCTCAACGTCGTGCCCGTGAGCTCACCGCCGCAGATCGCTTCGCTGCCGTGGCCATGGCCCCTGTCGTGCTCGCCTGAGCACGACATCGAGCTCCTGGTGCTCCCAGGAGCCCAACGAGCCCGCGCCCGAGCCTCCCCGTGCCTCCTAGTGTAGTTTCCATCGAGGTCCCGAACGCGCTGCCGCCAAAGCTCGCCGCCGGCCACTTTTCCGGCGACCATTTGGTCCGGCACCACCACCAAGCGACGCGGCACCCTTCGGCCGTTCGAACGCAAGTAGCCGCGCGCGAAATAACCCTCTGTGGAGCGTTTCCGAGCATCTCCGGCGAGCTCCGCCGCGATTTTGGTCGCCGAAGTTGTCTTTGGCACCGACGCCGACGTGGCTCGGTGGGCCCCGCCCCTGGGTCGTTGACCAATGGGTCCGGGGGGCCTCGTTGACTGGGCTGACCCAGTCAACGTACTGACTGGGCAGCTCCAGCCACTGACATGTGGGTCCCATCGATTAATTAGCCTAACTAATAATTTATTAAATAAAAATAATTAGTTTAGCCTAATATCTCACTGACATATGGGGCCCACACCCCTAATTAACCCAGTTAGTTAGTTTAATCCACTATTAAGCTAACAGAGACTGACATGTGGGTCCCACTGGACCCACAGGTCAGGTTTGACCTTGGTCAGCCCACCTGTTAACTGCTGATGTCATCCCCACTCAATGCTGATGTCATAAATCATTTCTGTTAATAAAAATAATTCCAGGAAATTGTTTAAATCTTCTAAAATTCGTAGAAAATAAACCGTAACTCGGATCGGAAAACTTTCTACATGAAAGTTGCTCAGAACGACGAGACGAATTTGATCGTGTCGTCTGTTCCCATGTCGGAACCCTCTACGTAGGTGAACCCGCAGCTTACTTTCCATTTCCGGTAGATGAATAGTGCATATGCACCGGTTAATAAATCCACTTTAATCCTAAAATAACCAAAATGACTTAGACATACTTTTAGGCAACCCTGCACTGCATCTTAGGCGTAGCATGCTCTGTGTTGCATATGTCAGATGTGTATTTATCTGTTTCCTCCCCCTCTTCTCTCTCGGTAGACCCCGACACCGACGTAGCCCCGGAGGCCGACACAGCTCCGGAGGTCGACTACGCCCCTAACGACCAGACCCTTGCCGCAGAGCTTCCAGGCAAGCACCCTCCCTTTGAGCATACCGATATCGCCTATTCTTCTCTCTCTTATGCTTGCATTAGAAGTTGCTGCTGTTACTGTTAACCTATTTCTGCTGCATAGCCTGTTTATTGTAACCTGCTGTTGTTACATACCTGCTTATCCTAAACTGTTTAGTATAGGCTGGGTAGAGACCCATCAGAGACCCCCACTTTGTCCCGACTGCCCCGCTGGATTATCAGAAGACCCGATCAACGGGATCGAAGACCAGGCCCCGGCACCGCACATCACTTCCCCCTTAGTTGCTCGACACTACTGGGTTACTATCAAGTACCGAGGGTGATACCTCGTCAGCACTTCTGATGTTATCCTTGTAGGTTAGTTCATCGGTTGTGGTCATCAAGGGTGATTCCTCCATCTCCACTCCCGATAACGACACTATCGTGCAACTCCTCAAGAGTGGACCTCGAGGGTGGTTCCTCCTTCGTTCACCTTGACGATTACATCAGGTGGATTTCCATCGAGGGTGATTCCTCAGGATTCCCCCTTGGTGTTCTGGACACACGGATACTATGACTATACCACATAACCATGATACTAAAGTCGGGTCGGCCCTGAGGGGTACCCGCGCGGGCAAGTGATGCGATTGATGTGTAGTCGGGTGACCAGAGAGAGTACCCGCGAGATAATTACGAGGCGTGGCCGGACATTCTTAGCCCTTGCCACAAGTCCTTGAGATGGGGCGACGGGGTCACATCGATCGTGAGTCTCTGCTCGTTATCGTGCGCTCCCAATTCACTAACGGTTTGGATATTTGATCCGAGTGGGCCTCTGGCTTAATAGCACTAACCATCACGTGGGAACAGTTATGGGCACTCTGCGTCGTGGCATCAGCCGAAGCTTACTGGATGTCAGCAAGGAGCGGCACGCGCCGGGTTGGACCGCGTTAAGCACCCTCCGTTGTACTGGAGGCTGCTAGGTCTGCTCTTGGTCGTGAACGTAACGTGCAGGAGCGCTCAGGGCAAGGGGCCCAGCCCCCTGGGCGCATAGGTTTAGTCCGGCATGCTGACCTCTCTGATAAGCCTAGGTCGGGTTGCGGCATATCATTTGGCCGAGGCCGGGCATGACCCAGGAAAGTGTGTCCGGCCGGAGTTAATCGAGCGTGGTGGGTAAGTTGGTGCACCCCTGCAGGGAAGAACTAAACTATGCATAGCCGATCCTCGGTAACGGACGCTCGAAGTTGTATCCCGATCGATACAACTAGAACTGGATACTTGTGATGAGAAATGGATACTAGGGCTCTGGGATTGCTTTCTCGCAGGGAGTCGAGAAAGGATCTCTAGCCGAGGTTGATACTGATTACTGCTACTACTTTAAGCTATACTGATCTAGACTCTCCTAATGCTGCAAGACCGCTGACGATGCTAGTCTTCGATAGGACTAGGCCTTCTCTCTATTCTGGCATTTCTGCAGCCCGGTCCATAGATACAGCCTCTCTTTGAAAATATTGCATATGTAGTGTAGATCCTTGCTTGCTGAGTACTTCGGATGAGTACTCACGGTTGCTTTGCTTCCTCTTTTTCCCCTTTCCCCTTTTGATGCAACCAGACGACCGAGCCCCGGAGCCAGCTACCCCCGCCGATGACTACTACTACCACCCCGAGGGTGGTTACTACTACGAGCTGGCCGACGAACAGGAGTAGGTTCAGAGGGTCCCAGGCAGGAGGCCTGCGCCTTTCGATCGTAGCTTTTGTTTTGTCCCGCCTTTATAAAGGCTTCTCTGTTTCTGTTTCATATCTGTACTCAGATATCTGATGCTTCTGCTTCCGCTTGTACGCAAGCTTATGTATTCGAGCCCTCGAGGCCCCTGGCTTGTAATATAAAGCTTGTATGACTTTATGTATGTTTTAGAGTTGTGTTGTGATATCTTCAAGTGAGTCCTTAGGCTTGATCGTGTGCATTTGCGTGTATGATTAGTGCACAATTAAGCCGGGGTCGTCACACCCCAGTTCATAAGCACCATCCCCAGCCCAGTTGTAGCTGGAGCAGTTTGATCTGCAGCATCTCAGAGAAGCAGCAGCAGCAATCCCCAGGTCCCTTTGGGCGTGCTCCTTCTCTTGCAATGCAACAACAAGTTCCAGTCAATTACATGATTTGATTTGCAACAACAGCAAATTGCCGGAGAAGCAAGAGCAGTACTGAGAAGCAACAGCAATAGCAACAATTTGATTTGCAACAACAGCAGTACTGAGAAGCAGTAGTAGCAATTTGACATAGCAACAACAACATCAATTTGACATGGCAACAATAGTAGCAGTACCTGACAGTAGCATTAGTTTGACAACAACAACAACAACAACAACAATAGTAGCAGTACCTGACAGCAGCATTAGTTTGACAGCAACAACCAGTTATGCAATCTTGACCTCAGACAGTAGCAACAACAGCTCCACCCTAGTATCAGCAACAACTCCGGCATGGCACGACACCTTGCAAGAGGGGAAGTCAACGATCAACATGAAATTTTACCTCAACTGTACTCCACCCGAAGAAGAGGACATACCTGTAGGAGGCCATGTCGATCAAGATAGTGATTTCATCATGGAAGAATATGGCATCGATCCCAATCAAGAAGCAAGTGGTGAGTACTCTAGGAAGCTATTGCATTTGATGAACTCTTGATCTTGATCTTGTTGGAGTAGATCAAGATGGTGATCCTGTAGTGTATACACATGATTATTTTTAAACAGAATTTCAATGTGCATTGTGTAAATTTAAACAAGATTTTTAAACAGGATAATACTCCTGGAGTACACTTGATGCTACTCCTGGAGTACACTTGATGCTACTCCTGGAGTACACTTGATGCTACTTGCACAAGTGTGTACTGTGTTTACACTTGATGTACACTGTTTTAATGTACTCCTGATAACCCACAAGTATAGGGGGTCGCAACAGTTTTTGAGGGTAGAGTATTCAACCCAATTTATTGATTCGACACAAGGGGAGCCAAAGAATATTTGCAAGTATTAGCAGTTGGGTTGTCAAGTCAACCACACCTGGAGAACTAATATCTATAGCCAAGTGATCAATAGCACATTGGTATGGTAATTTGATAGCAGTGGTAACAATAGCAATAGTAACGCTAATGGTAACAGTAGCAGTAGCGGTTTCATAGTGATTGTAAAAGTAGTAGCAACAACAATAATAAGTTAGCAAGATCAATATGCGAAAGTCATAGGCATTGGATCAGTGATGGATAATTATGTTGGATGACATTCATCATGTAATAGTTATAACCTAGAGCGACACAAAACTAGCTCCAATTCATCAATGTAATGTAGGCATGTATTCCGTATATAGTCATACATGCTTATGGTAAGAACTTGCATGACATCTTTTGTCCTACCCTCCCGTGGCAGTGAGGTCCATAAGGAAACTAAGGGACATTAAGGCATCCTAGTAATAGAGAACCGGTACAAAGCATTAACACATAGTGAATACATGAACTCCTCAAATTACAGTAATCACCGGAAAGAATCCCAATTATTGTCACCTTGGGGTATGCAAATCATAACACGTAATAGGTGCATATAACTTGCAATATAGGATCAAGAACACAAATATATTCGTGAAAACATAAAGGGTTCAGATCTGAAATCATGGCACTCGGGCCCTAGTGACAAGCATTAAGCACAGCAAAGTCATAGCAACATCAATCTCAGAACATAGTGGATACTAGGGATCAAGCCCTAACAAAACTAACTCGATTACATGATAAATCTCATCCAACCCATCACCATCCAGCAAGCCTACGGAGAAATTACTCACTCCCAGTGGTGGTCATCATGAAATTGGTGATGAAGAAGGGTTGGTGATGATGATGGCGATGAATCCCCCTCTCCGGAGCCTAGAACTGACTGTAGATCTGGCCTCACAATGAAGAACAGGAGGTGGCGGCGGCTCCGTATTATAAAACGCAATGAGACTTCTTCTCCTATTTTTTCTCGGGAAATTTGAATTTATAGCATTGGAATTAAGGTCAGCGAAGCCATGTGGGCCCCACAAGCCACCAGGGGGGTGGGTGCGCCCTGGTGCCTTGTGGGCAGCAGGTGGCCCACCTCTGGTGGGTCTTGGCTCCAATATTTTTTATATATTCCATAAAAAATCTCCTAAAAGTTTCGTCCAATTCCAAGAACTTTCATTTCTGCACAAAAACAATACCATGGTAGTACTGCTGAAAACAGCGTCAGTCCGGGTTAGTTTCATTCAAATCATGCAAATTAGAGTCCAAAACAATAGCAAAAGTGTTTGGAAAAGTAGATATGATGGAGACGTATCAACTCCCCCAAGCTTAACTCATTGCTTGTCCTCAAGCAATTCAGTTGACAAACTGAAAGTGATAAAGAAAAACTTTTACGAACTCTTTTATTCTTGTATCCGTATATAAGCTTAAATAGTACCCAGGTTTTCAGCAATGATCATAACTAACCTTGCAAATAATAACTCTTAGAAATTATATTCACTCATATCAATGGCATAATCAACTAGCGAGCAATAATAACATATCTCAAATGCCAACACTTTGTCAAAATAATCATGATATAATATGACAACATGGTATCTCACTAGCCCTTTCTGAGACCGCAAAACATAAACACAAAGCACCTCCAAAGTACAAGCAGTGACTAAACATTGTAATTCACGGTAGAAGAGATCCAGTCATGATGCACACAACATTAACTATACACAATGCATAAGAATGACAATAGTGCTCTCAGGACTGGTGCTTGATTGAGAAGGCGATGACTCACCAATAAAAGTAAAGTAACATAAAAGTAAATAGATAGGCCCTTCGTAGAGGGAAGCAGGGATTTGCAGAGGTGCTAGAGCTCGAAGCTTAAATCAGAGATAAATGTAATTTTGAGAGGCATGCATTTCCTGTCAACATCACGACCGAGAGGTTTCAATATCTTCCATGGTAAACACATTAGCGGCAGTTCCCAAGCGGTAAAGTAAAGTTTACTCCCCTTCCACCAACAAACACAAGCCATGTCTAGCCGAATCCTCGGGTGCCCTCCATACCAACAACTTTCTGGGGTGTTTGTTTAATTATTTTGCAATTTAATCATGGGACTGGGCATCCTGAATACCATCCCCTCTCGTGCAAGGACAAGTGAATAAACACTTATCATGAGACTAATCCACTTAGCATGGAAGATACTGACCGCTCCCTGTCGCTCCATGAGCGGTACTGGCACACAAAACAGATGTTCATTTGAATATTTAGAGGTGGCACATGCAAATTTACTTGGGACGGCAGGGGAATACCTCATATAGGTAGATATAGTGGACTCATCTGGAATAACTTTGATTTAGGGATTTGGATGCACAAGCAGTATTCCCGCTTAGTACAGGAGAAGGCTAGAAAATAGATTGAGAAGCGACCAACTAGAGAGCGACAACGGTCATAAACATGCATTGTGAATAATTAACATTGAATACTAGCATGAGTAGCATATAAACACCATGAACATAACTACCGTGGAGGCTATGTTGGTCTTGAATCAACTACATGCGTGAACATGTGCCAAGTCAAGCCACTTGAAACATTCAGAGGAGAACACCATACTATCATACCACATCACAATCATTTTAATGCATGTTGACACCCAAGATAAATCATTATCCACTCCTACCTACTTAAGCATGGCATGAGCAACTATAATATCTATTTTTTATCATAAACATGTTTACTCATAATATGTTCAATCATGGATATTGAATTAAACATATTTACAAAAACAAAAACAAGTTGAGTTCATACCCGCTTTTCCTTGCCACAGTCACTTCATCAAATATCGTCATTATTGCCTTTCACTTGCATGACCGGATGATATGAAAATAATAATACTGCAAGAGTGCCGTGGACTAAGCTGGAATCTGTGAACATGTTTTTTAAAGGAGAAGACAAGGTAATATGGGCTATTTTTTAGATCAACAATAATGCATGTGAGAGCCACTCAATATTTTCATCGTGGTCCTCTCCTTACGACGACTCAACAAAAGAAAAGAATTTCAGAGAAACACACTAAAATATTTTTGGAGTTTTTAGTTTTTCTGAAGAAAGCAAATTAACAAAGGAAAAACAAAAATGAGAAAAACTATTTACATGGGAAAACTCCCAACAAGCAAAAGAAGAAACGAGAAATCTTTTGGGGTTTTCTTTTAATACTACAACTAATTAAACTAGAAAGAAAAACCGAAAAGAAGCGAGAAATATTTTTTGATTTTCTCAAGGTTTTTGAAACACACAAGAAGAAAGCAAAAATACAACTAAAATGGATTATACAATGAAAGAGGATGAACACCGGCAACTGGAATGAAATGTGTAAACATGAGAAATACGTACTCCCCAAGCTTAGGCTTTTGCCTAGCTTGGTGATCACCATCGCTGGTCTTGGTAATAATCAAAGTGGTAGCTCGTGGAGGCTCTATGTTCAGCCTCCTCAGCCAGACGAGCGGCTTCTACTGCTGTGTTGTACTCGCGTGCCTCGCTCTCATGAATGAAATATCTTTGTTTGCTCTGAAAATCAAAGAGAGCAGGTGCAGGCAAAAAAATAGATACAACACAATTTTATCGAACATTAAGTTATAGTCATAGTTCTAAGCTCAATCCTTAATAAAATTGTGGCGCCGCATTGCCTCAAAGTCTAAGTATTTATCAGGTAGTATAGGATCATTGGGCCTAGGTGAGACTCCTAGCCTTTCAGTTACGCGAGAGGCATAAATTCCTCCATAAAAATGACCACTTCCCGTGTTGCGTTGCAGTCTCCGTGCAACAGTCGCCCCAAGATTATATGGTTTGAGGCCCGTTAAAGCAGTATGAATAATGCTCAAGTCAGGGGTGCAAAGTGCACTACAGTCTTGTTTACCCACGATGCATTTGCCATTAAAGAGCGCAAAGTAATGAATAGAGGGAAATTTAATACTTTTTATTCTAGTTTGTGTGACTCCTCTATCCTCGCCACTGCAGAGACTACTTAGGAACATCTCATAATCAGATTTTTGTGGTGATCTAGCAAACCCCAATATGGAATTTTGCATGCATCACAGAATTCTTCTAGAGGCATACCATAGGCTCTGTCATTTAAGTGAAACAAAACTCTAGAGGTACGGGGATGAAACTCAAAATTCTTAGTGAATGAGATGGTGAGGTTGTAGTGTTGCGTGCACTTATCTGCAATGAAGGGGGCGAGCTCAGTGCTATGAATGAATTGGTCAAATTCTTCTTTAATATCTGCGCCTATCATGAACTTGTTGCACGGCCACCAACATGATTTGGTATCGGTGATCCAAACCGAGCTTGCCCTTGGTTCAACATACGCCTGTCGTATTGAGCTCTCGCTCGACGACCCCTCCGAGGACCTCCTCCTCGAAGAACTGCTCCTAAAGAAGTTCATTTTTCCTACGAACAAATTTCTAAAAAATTTGGGCCACAAAATGATGTCAATAAAACTTCACAAGATTGATAGCAACTACTCATATGAACGTCTGGGGGCTATATCAAGCATTCAAACTACTTGGAACTCAAAGAATTCAACATGCAAGCTCATTTTCAGTAGCACCAAGAGTAGCTGATTATGCAAAATATAATCCACTAAAGCAAAAACTAATTGGAGCAATGGAGGAGTCACATATCAAGAATCAATCCCTAAAAACAGTTTCAAAAATGGAGCTCCAAGCAAAGAGATTGAATATCTCAGGTTTGGGAGCAAGAAATCGAAGGAGAGAGCTACCATGATTTTTTGCTAGAGGTAAGAGATGAAGTGAGCTAAAGAGATAAGTGAGGGGGTCCCTGTGGGGCCCACAAGCCACCATGGCACTCCCAGGGGGTGGGCACGCCCTGGTGCCTCTTGGAAACCTAGGGCATCCCCCTGTTGTGTTCAGTGCAAGAAATTCTCAAGTATTATAGAAAAATTCATGTTAAAAATTTACGTCATTCTGAACACTTTTAGTTTTGGGCCATTTTGTATTGCAAGGATAATTCAGAAATAGGATAATCATGGCATTTTATTTTATTTAACTAAGAATAACATGGAACAAATAGTAGGTGCAGAAAGTTATGCTTACTAAATTCATCAACCACATGCCCCTAAAAAAGAATCCATTAATAAGGTTGATCAAGTCTTATTAACAAACCATTTTTGAATGACATGAAACCAAAGAATCTTCGTATAACACTAAGTTGCCTCAATGGGGATATGCATCTCCCCTATAATAAGAGTTTCATATTTATTTTTGACAGAAGGAATAGGGAATTGAAAACTTCCAATAGTAATTACCGAATCCTTTTCAATAATATTGATACCATTCACTAGGAATTGTTTCTTCGGAAAGTGCACCGTATGCTCATTACCATTCATATGAAAAGTGATATTGCTTTTGTTGCAATCAATAACAGCCCTGCAGTATTCAAGAAAGGTCTATCAAGGATAATTGACATGTGGTCGTCCTCGGGCATATCAAGTATAACAAAGTCTGTTAAGATAGTGACATTTGCAACTACAACAGGCACATCCTCACAAATACCGATAGGTATGGCAGTTGATTTGTCAGCCATCTGCAATGATATTTCAGTGGGTGTGAGTCTATTAAAATCAAGTCTTCTATATAAAGAGAAAGACATACCACTAACACCGGCTCCCAAATCACATAAAGCAGTTTTAACATAATTTCGTTTGATGGAGCATGGTATAGTAGGTATTCCTGGATCTCCTAGTTTTTTAGGTACTCTATCCTTAAAAGAATAATTTGCAAGCATGGTGGAGATTTCAGCTTCAGGTATTTTTCTTTTATTAGTGAAAATATCTTTCATGTATTTAGCATATGGGGCCATCTTTAAAATATCAGGCAAACGAGTACTCAAAAAGACTGGCCTAAGCATTTTCGCAAAGCGAAATTCTTCCTCATCATGTTTTCTCTTTCTTTACCATGTTTTCTAGCAATGAAATCTTTCTTAGATGGTTTAGTTGAGAAAGGCATGGGTTTCTAAACCCATGGTTCTCTTTCTTTACCATGTTTTCTAGCAATGAAATCTCTTTTATCATATTGTTTGTTTTTAGAAGGTGGGTTATCGAGATTAACAACAGGTTCTATTTCAACATCATTATCAAGTTCTTTAGCATTATCTGGTTGAGCATCTACATGAACATCATCATTATCATTATCACTAAGTGAATGTTCATTACCAGATTGTGTCTCAGCATCAGAAATAGAAACATCGTTACTATTCTCAGAAGGTTTTTCTACTTCAGGTTCACTAGAAGCATGCAAAGTCTTATCATTTTTATTTTTATTCTTAGATGGACTAGGTGCATCTATATTAATTCTTTGGGAATCTTGTTCAATTCTTTTAGGGTGACCTTCAGGATAAAGTGGCTCCTGAGTCATTCTATCCCCTCTAGTCATTACTCTGACATCATGATCATTTATATTATTATTCATCTCATTCAGTAAATCATTTTGAGACTTAGCAACTTATCCTAACTGAGTCTAAATCATGGATGTCTGTTTCCCTTGGCCTTTAACATCATTAGAAATTTTGAACATTAAGTCACTCAAGCAATTAATCATGAAAGCAATACGCTTCAACTGATCCATAACATACTTATTAAAGTGTTCTTGCTTAACAATGTAATTATCAAATTCATCCAGGCATTGACTAGCAGACTTATTGTAAGGAATACCACCTTCATCAAATCTCATAAGATAATTTACCTCTACCACCTGTGTCGGGGTGTCTAAACCATGTATTTCTTCAATAGGTGGTAAATTCTTAACATCTTCGGATTTAATACCCTTTTCTCTCATAGATTTCTTTACCTCTTGAATATCTTCAAGACTGAGAAATGAATACTCCTCTTCGTCGGAGTTGGTTTAGGTGGTAGTTCAGGAAGTGTCCAATCATTATCATTCCTCAATATATTATTCAATAGCTCTTTAGCTTGTTCAATAGTTCGTTCCCTGAAAAAAAAAACCCAGCACAACTATCTAGGTAGTCCCTAGAAGCATCGGTTAGTCCATTATAGAAGATATCAAGTATTTCATTTTTTCTTAAGAGGATGACCAGGCAAAGCATTAAGTAATTGGAGAAGCCTCCCCCAAGCTTGAGGGAGATTCTCTGCTTCAATTTGCACAAAGTTAAATACTTCCTGTAAGGCACCTTGTTTCTTATGAGCAGGAAAATATTTTTCAGAGAAGTAATATATCATATCCTGGGGACTACGTACACAACCAGGAGCAAGAGTATTAAACCATATCTTAGCAGCACCCTTTAGTGAGAAAGGAAACAACTTAAGAATATAGTCGTAACGAATTTTTCCTCATGAGCAAACAGGGTGGCTATATCATTCAGTTTAGTGAGATGTGCCACAACAGTTTCAGATTCATAACCATGAAAAGGATCAGATTCAACCAAAGTAATTAACTCGGGATCGACAGATAATTCATAATACTTATCAATAACAAAGATAGGTGAAGTAGCAAACTTAGGATCATATTTCATTCTTGTATTCAGAGATTTTTCTTTCAGCTTGGCTAGTAGTTTCTTAACATCATCTCTATCTTTGCAAGCAAGAAGTTCTCTAGTTATCTCATCATCCGCGACATAGCCTTCAGGTATCTTAAGCATTTCAATTCTAGGATAACTAGGCCTAATAGGTGAACCATAAATTTCATCAGTTTCAGTAATTTCATTGGTTTCAGCATTTTCAAATTCTTTAGCTCTAGCAAGTTTTTCATCAAGAAATTCACCTAGTGGCATAGTATTACCAAGCATAGTACTAGCATCATCAATAGCATCATTCATAGCAGAAGTAGCATCATCAATTACTTGCAACATATCAGAATTAATAGGAGGTGGTGGTGTTGCAAGCTTACTTAAAACAGAAGGTGAACAAAGTGCCGAGCTAGATGGAAGTTCCTTACCTCCCCTTGTCTTAGAGGGAACGATCTTGGTTATATCATCCTTTAGATTCTTTATAGTGATCAACAGATATAAATCCCAAGTGACTCAACAAATAGAGCTATGCTCCCCGGCAACGGCGCCAGAAAAAGGTCTTGATAACCCACAAGTATAGGGGATCGCAACAATTTATTGATTCGACATAAGGGGAGCCAAAGAATATATGCAAGTATTAACAGCTGAGTTGTCAATTCAACCACACCTGGAGAACTAAATATCTACAGCAGAGTAATCAATAGCACAGTAGTATGGTAATTTGATAACAGTGGTAACAATAGCAATAGTAACAGTAACGGTAACAGTAGCGGTAGGAGTTTTATAGTGACTGTAAAAGTAGTAGAAACAACAATAATAACTTAGCACGATCAATATGCAAAAGTCGTAGGCATTGGATCAATGATGGATAATTATGTTGGATGACATTCATCATGTAATAGTTATAACCTAGAGCGACACAGAACTAGCTCCAATTCATCAATGTAATGTAGGCATGTATTCCGTATATAGTCATACGTGCTTATGGAAGAACTTGCATGACATATTTTGTCCTACCCTCCCGTGGCAGCGGGGTCCATAAGGAAACTAAGGGATATTAAGTCCTCCTTTTAATAGAGAATCGAAACAAAGCATTAACACATAGTGAATACATGAACTCCTCAAATTACGGTAATCACCGGAAAGAATCCCAAGTATTGTCACCTTGGGGTATGCGGATCATAACACGTAATAGGTGCGTATAACTTGCAAGATAGGATCAAGAACACAAATATATTCATGAAAACATAAAGGGTTCAGATATGAAATCATGGCACTCGGGCCCTAGTGAGAAGCATTAAGCATAGCAAAGTCATAGCAACATCAATCTCAGAACATAGTGGATACTAGGGATCAAGCCCTAACAAAACTAACTTGATTACATGACAAATCTCATCCAACCCATCACCGTCCAGCAAGCCTACGAAGAAATTACTCACTGTCGGTGGTGAGCATCATGAAATTGGTGATGAAGAAGGGTTGGTGATGATGATGGCGATGGATCCCCCTCTCTGTAGCCCAGAACAGACTCTAGATCTGGCCTCCCGATGAAGAATAGGAGGTGGCGGTGGCTCCATATCATAAAACGTGATGAGACTTCTTCTCCTATTTTTTCTCGGGAAATCTGAATTTATAGCGTTGAAATTAGGGTTAGCGGAGCTACGTGGGCCTCACAAGCTACCAGGGCGCGCCCTGGTAGCTTGTGGGCAGCAGGTGGCCCCCCTCTGGTGGGTCTAGACTCCAGTATTTTTTATATATTTCATAATAAATCTCCAAAAAGTTTCGTCCAGTTCCAAGAACTTTTATTTCTACACAAAAACAACAGTGGTAGTTCTGCTGAAAACAGCGTCAGTCCGGGTTTGTTTCATTCAAATCATGCAAATTAAAGTCCAAAACAAGACCAAAAGTGTTTGGAAAAGTAGATACGACAGAGACGTATCAACTCATGATGCTACTGGAGTATACACTTGATGCTCCTCCTGATGCTACTGTGTACTCCTGGAGTATTTTGTTGTCACAGTTTACTCCTCGAGTATAAAACAATGATCAAACTTAACTGAAGTGTACTTCTGTTACTGTGTATTCTAGCATACAAGCATATTACTCCGTGCTTGCAAACTTTACTGCTACACCAAAATTCCAGCATACAAGCATATTAATCCAGCATGCAAGCACAACAATGAATGATTAAATGAAAATATTCAGTCAACTTTAACTGAATATTTCCACTTAAATGAATATTTTCATTCAAAGTTAACTGAATATTTTCATTTGATAATTTGATAATTTTATCAAATAATCATTTGATCATTTGTTTTGATCATTTCATCAATGATCATTTGATCATTTGGCCATTTGATTTTATCATTTTATCAAATGATCTTTTATCATTTTATCAAATCAAATGATCATTTGATAAAATGATCAAATGATCACTTGATTTGATCATTTTCAAATGATCATTTTATCAAATTTGATTTGATCATTTTATCAAATGATCATTTATTGATGTAATCCTAACTTTGATCACTTATTGTTGTACTCCTAAAGTTTGATCATTTCATCATTTTTATCATTTGAGTGTTTCTTCGTGCAAGTGTTGAGCAAGTAGTTCAAAATAGGGATAGCCTCGATCACAAGCAAAAATATGCTGCTTATGTTGTACATTAATTGTGCATGAGTAGAGGGGGAAAGTTTAAGAGAGGTGACAACAAAAATATTGTTGATTTTTTGGAGTGGGTGTCTAGAATATACAAAGAGTTTGGAAGAAAGCGATGAAGCAAATTGCTCAAGGTCTGGAGGTAGATGTTTCAAGTCAGAGAAAAGGAATTGTGTAAGAAAGCAAAAAGACATCAATCTAGAGCAAATCCCTACCATCCCACTGAACAAGAGGTCTACTATCAGGTCACTAGCTTGGCAACTCGGATGAAGCCCTACCACACTCCATAGGAAGTTCATGCTGAACTTGATAAAGAGGCATACAAACTGTGTGAAGCCAATTCTGAAGGAAAAGAACAAGAGGGATAGGATGAATTTTTTTTGTCAATGCTCGATGTGACAACAATAGAAACTAGAAGGCCTAAATTCAAGACCATGCACAACATTGTGCACACTGATGAGAAATGGTTCTATATGGCCAAGAAAAATCGGAACTATTATCTGCTGGATGAGGAGGAACGGCCTACGAGAAGTATACAAAGCGGAAATTGTATTGGAAAGGTCATGTTCTTGATTGCCGTTGCTAGGCCAAGGTGGGATAGCGAAGGAAATGTGACCTTCTCTGGGAAAATTAGTATTTGGCCAGTTGTGAAATAAGTTCCCGCTCAGAGGACAAGCGAAAACATGCCTAGAGGAACAATGGAGGCAAAGTCCATAAAAGTCATCCGGCAAGTATTGAGAGAGGTCATGATAGAGAACCTACTGCCAGCAATACAAGCAGGTTGCCTGAGAATGATGTTGGGCAAACCATCTACATACTGCAAGACAGCGCTAAGTCCCATATCTTGCCTAATGACCCAGAATTTGTAGCAGCTGTCGAAAGAACTTGACTCAACATTAGAATAATTCAACAGCCTACCAATAGCCCTGATTTGTATGGGCTTGACCTTGGGTTCTTCAACTCATTGCAATCTCTGACATATTGTATAAGCCCTAGAAAACTTCAAGATCTTATCAAGGGTGTGCTAGATGAATTTGAAAACTATGAGGTTTATAAGCTGAATAGAGTTTTCCTATCTCTACAGGCTTGCATGATTGAAATTTTGAACCATGAAAGGGCAATGGGTATAAAATACCCCATGTGAACAAGGAATGGCTTGAGAATCTTGGGTTGCTGCCTCCAAGACTTACATGCCCTCAAGAGATTTATGCAAATGCCCTACACAACCTAGAGCTAATGGAGACAGTTCAATTATGGATGCTTGTGATGAGGCTAGAGATGGATGCTTGTGATGAGGCTAAAGATGCTTTGGATGGATGCTTGTGATGCGGCTAGAGATGCCTGTGATGGATGCTTGTGATGAGGCTAAAGATGCTTGTGATGGATGCTTGAGTATGCTTGTTGCATCCTTGTGATCATTTGTAACTCCTTGTTGTTTTTGAATTGTGTTGGAGTTTGATTATGAGTATGTTGGAGGCTATGATTTTTGGATTATGAGTTTTTGATTTTTCTGATTTTTAAAAGCTTCATTTAATTTTATTAACACAAAAGGTTTCATGTAGATGAACGCAAAAGGTTTCATTTAGATTTATTAACACAAAAGATTCATTTAGATTTAATTAATGAAAGATGCTTGAGAAGAGAAGAGAAAAGAAGAGAGAAAGAAGAGAAAAGAAGAGAGCAAGAGGAGTACTACATTAGTGAACATTTTAGTTAAATCCAGTTAAAGTTTCAGTTAAAGAAAATGTTTCATTTGGTGTCATTTGTTTATGGAATTGGAGTAAAAGGGAAGCACTAATAATCCTACACCATAGCTGCTGCTGCTTGTTCCATATGGAGGGCAGAGAAGAGAAGAGAAGAAGAGAAATTGGAGTAAAAGGAATTGGAGTTCCATTTTCCGCTTGTTTCATATGGAAGGCAGAGAAGAGAAGATAAGAAGAAGAAGAGAGAAGAGAAGAGAGCAAGAATACTCCTACACTACTGCTGCTACACTTGCTAACAAGAGCAGTGCACTATACTACTCCTACACTACAGAAAATTAAACCAAACAACAAGCAGAAAATTAAATCAATTTGGAAAATTAATTGACTGGTAAGAGAAGAGAAGAAGTTTGCTTGTACTCCTACACTACTCCTGCACTAAATCTAGAGTACTCCTACACTAAATCTGGCAGAGAAGAGAGTAGAAGAGGACTAGAAGTGCAAGCAGAGAAGAGAAGAGAAAGAGAAGACAGAAGAGAAGAGAAGAGAAGAGAAGAGAAGAGAGTAACTAAACTACTGATTGCAAGAAGAGAGTAAGAAGAAAGAAGTGAGAAGGAGAGCAAGAAGAGAGAATAGAGAAGTGCTACTGCTTGCAAGCACTACTGCCTGCAAGTTCTACAGTAAAATGGTTTCAGTTAATTAACAAAAAATGTTTCAGATAATTTTAATTAACACAAATGGTTTCAGTTAATTTTAACTAACTGAAAAGGTTTAAGTTAATTAAAGGAAAATGTTTCAGTTTATCTTGATAAATAGAAAAATGTTACTCCAAAATTACTCCTTGCTTTAGTAAATTTAGTGAATCAAGTCTGAAGAAGCTACAGGAGATCACTACAAATCTCTACTCCATGCTTTATCACATTCAATTACACACAGGAGATCACAGAAGAAGATGTACTCCTACACTTTGATGAAAAAGAAGAGAGAAAGAGAGGACACTGCTGCACAAGCATAAGCCCAAGTTAATTTTAATTACTCCAAGCACAAGCACAAGTTAATTTTAATTACTCCAAGCACACTGCTACTCCTTTTTATCAATTCAGAATTGGGATGGTCATTTTTATTCTTTAGATACTCCTTTTTATTAATTCAGAATTGGGATGGTCATTTTTATTACAAGACTCGACAACAACAGAATCACACTACAAACTGCACATCATTGTTACCACAAGAGTGCACATCATTGTTATCACAAGAGTACTCCAAAATATCAGGAGCTTTTATTCACACCAAATTCATTTATAAAGTGTGCAATAAAAAAGCTTCATAATGTGCAGTAAAAAAGCTTCACAATGTACACCAAAATCCTAACAACAACTCCAGAACAGAATTGGCAAAGAAGAAAAGGCACTATACACCTTAATCTACTCCATCACAAAATCTCTTAAACAGCACAGAGAAGAATCCTAAGAAAGATAGCAAGTGAAGCAACTACTCCATCTATTCACGTCAGAACAACATTGCTTAATGTGAAGAAATTGCTCATCACCTTTACAATCACCATGAAGATGGGCTCCTCCTCCTTGGTGGCGGTCGCGCCGCAGGCCACGACACAGGCATTGTTGCTGCTTCTAGTGGTGGTCTGGTTGTGCAGGTGGTGGGCGAGGATGGGCTGGAGCTCATGGAGGAAGACGTGGTGGTTGGTCTCGTCCTGCAGGTAGCACCAGTCCAGCCTATAGTAGGGGAACGAGTGAGGAGGGGGAAAATGTTCAGCCGGGAAGGAATTAATGATAGAATGAAATGGGAACTGAGGAAGGAAACCAAGTACCCTTGCGACAAAGAGGACGATGTGGAAGGAGGGTCGGAGCTGCGACGGCGGGGGTGAAGGAGAAGATGGCGTCAGCGCCGGCTCCGGAGGCGCGGGGGCGACGGCCACGCGAGGCGGTGACCTGGGACAATGATGTCCCAGCGGTAGGAGCTGGCGCTGTCGTTGTGGTGCTCGCCGCGGCAGAAGGGGAGCAGATCCTGGCGACGACCCTGGCGGCGCCATCCCCTTTGACGAGCGCCGGCGTCGCTGATGCCACCGCCTCCTCCTCCATCGAAATTAGATCCACAATGCTCAACAGCAGCTGCCGCCTCCACATCCAACGCCTCCATCGCTCATCATCGACGCAAAAAATTGATCTTTTCACCATCGGACTCACCGGCGCATACGGTGGTGGGGAGAAAGGGGGTGGTGGAAGAGGCCGGCGACATTGAGAGGGGGAGGCAGAGGGGAGGCCAATGTCGATGGGGAGTGGCAGAGGGGTGGCTGGCGACGGGGCCGTGGGCCGCCGGCGAGCGGATCTAGGAGAACGTGGGGAGAGCGAGTGGAGTGCGATGGGGAGAGCGGTGCGAGTGAGCAAGTGGTGCGGATGAACTGCAGTGAGCGAGCGATGCGGGAGGGAAAATTGGGAAAGTGAATGAATTTCGTAACGTGACAAAAATTACACTACAATCGCTTAAATGACCTACATTTCGGAACAGAGGGAGTATATCGAAAACTATGCTTGATACTACTACAATAGGAACTATTATGGGAAACCAATAGCCGATGTTAAAAAGTTGCTCGACAAGATGCAAGAAAACCATACCCAATGGCATGTTGAAAGGACTACCACCAAGAGAGTCAACGCAATTGAAGAACAGAATACGGAGTTGACCGCTAAGTTTGATGAACTCATCTCCGTTATGAAAGGTAAAGAAGAGGTAAAAGTGAACGCTATTATTGATGAAGACGTTAATGATGTGAATTTCATTGCTCATAATAGCTATAATTCCAACTAGAAAATTAATAGGCATGCTCCAAGATTACCTTATCCTAATAGTGGAGCACCTAAGAATTTTAATGGAGCAATGGCAATAGAAATACTCTAGAGGAAACTCTGGAAAAAATGTATTGCTAGTCAAAGTGAGCAGAATGAAACCTTTAAAAGTATCTTGAAGAATCATGATAACTTACTTGGTCAATTGACCTGTAAGATTGTTGGACTCACTAACGATGTGAAGGCTCTAGATGGAACAACTAAGAGCATGGAAGCACAATTGGCTAATATTATAGAGAGCCAAACTTTTACCATAGCCAAGTTTGAAGGTAATCCGGAACCTAACTCGGTTAAAGATATAGAGATGATGAGAAGTAACAAACAAAATTCAGAACTACTTGATAAAAGCCATGTACAAGGGTATACATATACGGTTGCAGACTTCGTGAAGATGATAGCAATGAAACACCCACTATCTGAGGTATCAAATGACGAGGCATATAATGTCTTTGTTTATCATGTTGCAACTAAGGTACGTGAGTTAGATGATGAAAGGAAAAAAGATATATAGTAAGTTGCCTGCTAAGCAAGAAGATGCTTTTGAGCCTACTATTGAGATTGAGATTGAGGTTGGTCTGAATAAATTCAATGCTTTATGTGATCTAGGTGCTAGTGTTTCCACTATCCCTAAATCTGTTTACGAAAGTCTCAATCTTGGTCCTTATGCTACTACTGAGATTAAATTGAATATGACTAATTCTACTTTTACACAAGAAGTAGGGATTAAGCATGGTGTTATTGTTCAAATAAATGATTGCCCTGTCATGATTGATCTTGTTATGCTTGAAGATCCCATTGCTCCTATTATTCTCGGTAGGCCTTTTCTTAGGACCATAAAAGTTGTTATCAATGTGTTTGAGGGGAATGTAAGATTTGACCTTCCTTCAAAGGATCCTTTTGTGAGACATTTCCCCAGGAAAAAGAAAATGAAGACATACATCGAAACCTAGGAGGGAGTTTGTCGAACACATCCACGGGAAAGCAGGATCAGGCGATCCATGGGAAAGCGGGGAGACACAAACACCGATTGGTAGGGAATACATGATCCCAAAAGAAGGCAGAGAAAGAATAGAGACTCATGTCGAGGGAGTCGGCACAAGGATAATTTGCCATCATGAAGGTAATAAAAAATAAATTTGCCATGGTCCAAAAGTATAATTTGCCATGATAGAAAAAATAAAAATGCCGTGGTACCAAAGATAAATTTGCCATCATTATGAAATAAGGGAAAACATAATTTGCCATGGTCCTAAAATATAATTTTCCATGTTACAAACAATAAAATTGTGAGGGCTTAGAAAAGAATTTGCCATCATGAAGGTAAGGGGGAAATATAATTTTCCATGGTCCAAAAATATAATTTGCCATGTTACATTTTCTTTTTGCGTGGTGCTAAAGATAATATTTTTCATGTTTTTTGAGAAAAAAAATCACTCTATTTTTTCATGGATATATTTTCTAGAATAACATGGCAAAAACATTGTAAAAGCAACTAAGAAAGGATATACAATGTGCACATTATAAGTGAGAAAATATATAAATTTGCCATGATTGCAAAAAAGAATGCTATGAATTTTCCATGTGACAAGTATAATTTTTTTTACATCATTTGCAATGTGTAGGGGGAGATTTTTCTTAGAAAATTACAAAAAATATGGAAAGTTGTCATGTGAAAAAAAGTTGAAAACATTCACAAAATTGCCATGAATAAGGAGAAAAACTACTAAAGTTTGACATGAGAGCATCACAAAAAAAATCTAAAAAACTGTCATGTTGGAGGACCAATTTTTCTTATGAATTTGCCATGTGTTGGGAGATAAAATCTCTAAATTTTGCCATGTGTTGTACACAAAGAGGCGTGATTTTTCCATGTGACAAGTAAAAACATTCCCCAAATTGCCACGTCTTTGTACGTAAAAAAGCAGACACAAAATTTGCGATGTCTCGTACACAAAATAAATAAAACACAATTTTCGTAGTACAAAATTTGCCCTGTATAGTTTGTTGGTAAAGTTTGCCATGTACCTAGTACCTAGAAATTTGTACTATCACTAGGTCAAAGCTTTCATGGTCTGCGTAAGAAAAATAAATCTAAGAAATGCCACCCCCTGAACACTCGTGTGAAAAGCAAAAATGTGGGTACAGTGCTAGATTTGCCATGTTATAGAACATCGATACATTTGCCATCTTAGAGCATCTATAGTCAGACGCCCCAAACCTGCCTCAAACGCCCGGGCGGTCGACCCAGTTACTCACCGGTCACGAAAAAGCAACCGAGACAGACACCTCAAAGGGGCCTCAAACGCCTGGGCTGACCGGTACCCCTCATATCCAGTCTAAATATGGAGTAAAAATGGGGCGCCCGGACGCGCCATGGCGCATCCACCACTTCAGACTGATGATGCGGTCTCACACGAAATCTCCCGAAAACCCGGCGGTCCGACGGACGTCTCCTCCAGTGGGCGGTGAGAATACCATGTGGCGCCACTCCGCTCGCCACCCGAGGGGAAATTCAGCTATTTAAGCCAGCTGACGTCCCCCAACCCTAGCCATATCCTCCTCCTCCCTCTGTGCGTCGCCAGCCTGAGCCCATCCACCTCCCCTCTCCCGCTCCGCCGCTCTTCAGCCTCGCCATGGTTCGGCAAAAGATAACCACGTATGCTATGCTCACGCCGGAACACCGGTACCAGATCAAGCAGGAGATCTGGGCGAGGCGCGCCACACGCGCCGCTTGCATTGTTTCTGGGCTGCCTCCAGACTTGCCGGAGCCGGAGGAGCAGGCGAAGGAGGAGGAGGAGGTAGAGGAGCAGTAGCCGGCTCCGATGGAGGTGGCGAATCCGGAGGAGGATGAGGCAGAGCAGCCAGAGCAGGAGCTCGCGACGGCTCCGGGCTTCAATATGGAGGACGCCAAGGCAGAGTTCGCGGTCGCCCAAGCGCGCAAGATGGCGGAGCAACGGGCCATCCTTGAGTCCATCTAGGATGAGGCCTATGTGGAGGTCAACCGGCAGTTCATCCAGCAGGAACAGGAGGCGACCGACACGTTCTTTGCCGAGGTCGAAGCGGAGATGGATGAGGAGGACCCAGAGAAGCCGCAGGGCAGCCCATGTACCCGGAGCCGGGCGCGGAGATAGGGGACATCTTCGACGAGGATTAGGGTAGTTGGTCTACGTAGTACGTGGATTTTATCCTTTGCATGCTTTTGTATGGATTTAACATTTCTAGGATGAGGTATCCGGATACAGATGAGAAAATTTGAGGTGTGACCGGTCACTGTCTGTGGACGCGTCCGGACGCGTCCGCGGGCGTTTGAGAGGTCTGATTTGCTGTTCGCGGCTGTAGATGCTCTTATAGGGCATTTTGTTCTTAAAAATTGACATGGACCGAAATACAAAAACATTCAAAAAAAATTGACATGGCAAATTAGCTCCCAGGATTCAAACCCTGGTCGCCCCACTGCTAGTGGGCAATAGATAGCCACTAGGCTTGTACCCAAATCATGATGTAGAAGGGCTAAGGAGGGGAAATATCTTGTGCTCCCGTGCGAGCTCGGCTGTAGGATCTCAGATGCACGAGTTCTCGTGAGATGACAATTTTTTTTTTGGCAAAAAACCCTTGAGGAGTCCGAAAAATACACACAAGTACAACAGCTAAAACATGCACCTGAAGAGCTTTTGTAGCTGCTGTAGCTCCCATGATACGGCCTTCTGGGCTGTAGGATCTCAAATCCAATACTGCGTTGTGCGCGCTGGGAGAAGACGCAGCGCGCCCGTTTGGGCCGCCAATGTCCGGGCGTCCTGTTTTTTTAATTTTGTTTTTAATTTTTAATTTTTTTTTCTAGTTTTCATTTTTTTTTCAATTTAAATAATTTGGGACTTCAAAATGTTTCTGAAATTTTTAAAAAATAGAATTATGAAATAAAATGTTCGTGGATTCAAAAAATTTAGCCATTTTATAAATTTTTCCTTATTCAAAAAATGATCAAAATTTTGAAAACAAATGATCGGGAAATCAAAAAATGTTCATGAATTTTTTTTAAAAGTTTGAGTATTAAAAAATGTTAACAGAATTGAACAAAATTTCACCAATTCAAAAAATGTTCATCAATGTAAAAATATCTTAAAAAATAAAAAACACTGTTAGTGACTTACAAAATAGTTATTCATTCATAAAATGTTCGCTGATTTAAAAAACGATCATGAATTTCAAAAAATGTTCGTTAAATCAATTTTTTTCTTGAATTTCAAAAATTGTTCCACCAAATTCCAAAACCAGGTTTGTCCAATCTAGAAATGTTGGAAGATTCAAGAAAATTGTTTAAAAAAGTCCACAATTTAAAAAAATGTTAGCAAATAGTATAAAATGTTCATGAATTCAAAAAATGTTCTTGATTTTAGAAAATGTTTGAAAATTTGTAAAAGTGTTCAAGAATTTGAAAAATATTCACGATTTCAAATATGTTCTTCAGTTTAACAAATGTTCATGATTTCCCGAAATTGAGAGTGACAGTGTATCTCGCTGATGCAACAAAATGTGATCATGGCCATTGGAGACTATGATTTTTTGTCCCATTGCAACGCACGAGCCCTTTTGCTAGTCTATATCTATATCTATACCTAATAGTGCTTCCGCCCATCCATCCTAAAGTTACCCACGAAAGTTGTCATAAGTCACCCACTATGCCACTCATAAGTGAAGAAAAGATTTTGATTTTTTCTGTCAAAGATGTGTCGGGTTCGGTTCTTTTATATAGTGATACCCTAAAATATCACAAACACAAATGAACTACAGTGGCTGAAGCCCACCTCCTTGATGCCAGGGACGAATGTTTGATCCTCGGTTATATCCATTTTCTCTCCCTTTTCAGCAAGCGTGCACCCCACCTCCCGCGTTTATGGGCCGGCACATGAGTGTGGCGTGGCGCCCCCCCCCCTTTGTTTTGCCTTTTCTTGTATGTTTCTGTTTTTATTTTTCCTTCTTTAAATTAATTTAGGATTTCTAAAAATTTCAAATTTCAACGAGTTGCGATTTTTTAAAAAAGGTTTGCAAAATCATAAAATGTTCGTGAATTCAAGAAATGTTCGGGAAATCATAAAAAGTTCACAGATTCAAAAAATGAGGGTGATTTTAAAAAATTGTTCACGTATGATAAAATAATTTACAATTAAAAAAAAATTGGAAAATAAAAAAAATTTCATGACTTTGAAAAATAGATCAAGTATTCAAAAAATATTCATAAATTGAAAAAATGACCATTTAATTTTATAACATGCTCACAAAAATTCAAAAAAATCACCAATTTAAAATTTGTTCCCCAATTTCAAAAACAGTTCATTGATTCAAAAACTGTTTACTGATACACAAACTATTTCTGAATTCAAAAGCTGTTCATTCATTTCACAAAATGTTCGTCTAAATTTTCTTTTTGTGAATTTCGAATTTTTTTCCCAATTCAACAATATGCTTGTCAAATCACAAAAAGTTTGCCGATTCAAAATATTCCTAAAAAATGTTCACGAATTCAGAAAATGTTCATGATTTCATAAAATGTCCAGGACTTTGTACAAAATGTTAGTGAATTTGAAAAAAAGTTTATGATTTTAGAAACTTTTGCTATTTCAAAAAATATTGAATCCCAAAAATGTTTAGGATTTCAGAAAATATTCAAGAATTTGAAATATGTTCACAAAATGAAAAGTTAAAATTTAAAAAAGAAAATGAAGAAAAAGTAAAACCCAACTTGAAAAAAACCTAAATGAAAAAATATTTTTTTAAAGGAAAAGGGAAATGTTTAAGATTTCAAAAAATGTTTATGATTTCAAAAAGTATTGAATTCCAAAAATGGTTAGGATTTCAAAAAATATTCAAGTATTTCAAAGATGTTCGCAAAATGAAAAATTAAAATTTGAAAAGGAAAAGGAAAAATAAAAATAAAAATAAAAGAAAAGAAAAGCAAACTTGAAAAAAACCTTAAATAAAAAAGAAAATTTAAAAGAAAAATGAAAACAGAAAATAAAAATTAAAAACGTAAAAATGTAAAATAATAAAAATAAAAACTAGGCAAAAAAAGGTACATTTCCCAAAACCAGTGTACACTAATTTGCTGATACGAGGTTTATGTAAACCAGTGGCTTAATGTTGATTTCCATAATATTTGAAATTGTGCTCGTAAATTTATTTTTAAGAATATCATGTGGTCTTTTTTAGTATTTCTCCATAAGATTGCTCTAGATAGCTCTACAATATGGGCAGCTAAGTCTCTTATGTCTAGGATTTAATTAGTTTTTGAAAAGTATTTATATGTTTAGGCGTTCGGAGTAGTTCGTGGTTGACGAGATTAGTTTGACGTGGACACCACGGTCATCAACAGCGAGGGCGAGAAAAAAATATAAGAGCCGACATGGTGGGCCATCATGTTAAAATAGAGGACGCTCATATGTTGGGGTATTGAGCCATACTTATTTGGTTAGGGCATAATATTTTTATCTCTCGTTGCATCGCATGAGCATGTTTGCTAGTATACGAGAATAAAGTCAATAGATTCGCAAAAAAAAAGAGAATAAAGTCAATAGATACCATATCACTTCACGGACCGTGAAGAAAAATTCCCGTGGGGACGGGGGGACGCAAACAAGGCGATTGTTTGCTTCGTTTGGGATCGGCCCGTGAAGGAATAGACATTTCTGTACCATTCGGCCATTCTATGTCCTCACCAATCACCATGAACATAAGGACGTCGATCGCTCTGCAGCAGCCTCGTAATTTAGACATTTCGGTCACAAGTGCATACAAATTTATCCTGCCAGTTCTACCTTGTAACTTAGAAGCACACTCGATCCGAGTAGATGTGTGCGTTGGCGTGTGCGTCATGCTTGTAATTTGAAATGTTTGGCACTAGTGGTAATGCTGAGGCACTACGCGCGTCCCCGTCAACCATCGCGTAAACCTAAGGGCCCAAGTGCACGCTTTTGTCTTGTCTGGTGTGTCCTTGGAGTTCTCGCTTGCTGTTAATCTGTCCAATGCAGCACCAAATTATCTATCACCTTCCGCCCTCGATGTCCGGGGTGAATCTTCCACAAATTTTCTAGTTGGTTTGAACCAAATACCTAGAGTAGCAACGGAACTCTTCTTTAATATTTCGAGTCTCGACAAATCCGAGGATTGAAGGAGAAGCGACATAACATGGTGGAGCTAGCAAAACAAGCCGATGGTTATAATATGCCACATGACAAAGTTCTCCTTGATTGTGTATATATAGTTGCGTCGACTTGCTCAGTGCTCACTACCCTCTCCTGTCATCCCAGTGCTTCCACATTCTGGTCGCCCTAGCTAGTTTTGTCACTTGGAGTGTGTACCAGCAGATCGAGGCAGAAATGGCTAGGCGGGACGACGACTCTGCTTACACGAATGGATCGGTGTCGGTGAACGATTTCTCCGTGGAGGACGGGAGGAAGGAGAAGGAGGTGTCTGCTGATTACCACCCTGACCAGGACATGGTCTGTGGCTTCCCCGTCTCCGTTTCTTTTCTTCAGATGGTGAGCCTACTTCTCTCGATGGATGTACGTATATGCTTGTGTACATTCTCTTTTCATCCAACCTCTGTTTGGCTACGCTGGCATGTGCATGTAGCTCCTCGCCGAGTTGTTCTCCACATTCTTCTTGCTGTTCGCCGGCATGGGCGCCATCGTGGTGAATGGGGAGAAGCAGGGCGGCATCGTGGTGAACGGGGAGAAGCAGGGCGCAGTCACGTTCCCGGGCATCACCGTGGTGTGGGGGATGGCCGTCATGGTCATGGTCTACACCGTCGGCCACATCTCCGGTGCGCACATGAACCCCGCCGTCACCGTCGGCTTCGCCATCGCCCACCGGTTCCCCTGGAGGCGGGTAAGCGTCGCCGCCAGACTCGCCCCGTGACGAGAGTGAGCAACCTGCAGATGACACGTGTGCATATGTGCATGCAGGTGCCGGCGTACATGGCGGTGCAGATGGTGGCCGCGCTGATCGCGAGCTTTCTGCTGCGGCTATTGTTCGACGGGAAGCACGAATTCGCGCCGGTGACGCTGCCCACGGGCTCCAACCTCCAGTCGCTGGTGATGGAGTTCATCACCACTTTCTACCTCGTCTTCGTCATCATGGCCGTGGCTACAGACGACCGAGCAGTAAGCCATGCATGCATGCACCGACGAGAGACACGCGTGCATATGCATACCTGCGCCGTACGTACTCCTACGTACTTACCATCCATTTCTTGTATTTGTGCAGTCGGGGCAGATGGCTGGGCTGGCTGTGGGCGCGACCATCATGCTTAACGCACTATTCTCTGGGTACGTACGCTCTCCTACGCTGTTTGTTGTTTAACTTTACTGCATGATCATTGATGTACGTACGCACGTTTGGTCGACGATGACAGGCCGGTGACGGGAGCATCGATGAACCCGGCGAGGAGCATCGGGCCAGCGCTGGTGGCGGGCAAGTTCAAGTCGCTCTGGGTGTACATCCTCGGGCCGTTCGCCGGCGGGGCGGTCGGAGCTTGGGCTTACGGCCTCGTCCGCCACACCGGCAAGCCACTGCGCGAGATCACCAAGAGCGCCGACCGCGCTTAATGAATTCCTAGTAAATTAAGAACAGTGCGGTATACATGTTCGGACCGATCGACACGCCCAAGAGAGGAGCAATAATTGGAGCTATATATGCATGAGTGTATGGTGTGGTTACTATCTCAAACGATGCATTCCTAGCTAGTCTAGCATAGCGTGTATCGATCTACTTACAGAGGACGGAGGATATACGAACGAATAAATATCCATGTGCTTTTACTTGTTGCCTGGTTGGTATATATGTGTAGTGATTATTGGCGAGGCGATAATCGATATGTGTGTATCTTACTGTCATATGTGCACGTCCATTTTTTTGTTGTTGATTTTAAGATCTTTGCTGATTCATTAAGTAGAAAAGAGTTTAGTTACCCATCTAAAAAAACAGTTTGATACATGAGGCAAAAGTAGTCGAACAATTGTGTTAAAAAAAGCAGTCGAACAACAAGTCAGCAACTCAAAGAAAAATGGCGAACATAGTTGACTTTTTTTGGAGCGACAAGCCATCTCCAACGCCGACCTGCAAATTTGTTCCGGCATCCGTCCGCGGACAGGGAGTGACCAGTCCATGGACACGAATGCGGGAGCCGACCATCCAAAGCTATCCGCATAAATCCGACCCTAATTTTTTTCTAAGTCTGCATGTTCAAATAGGCGCATATATAGTCTGAAATAGTTTTAATGTTCAAACCCATCGGTAGTTCTAATTAAAAAAAGTTTAAATATCCAACATTGTTGTTCCCCTTAACCGCCCGCAGATGCTCAATCAGATCTTTCTTCAGTTGCTCGTGAGTTGCTCGATGCCGAATTTGTTGATGCATTTGAACAAACTCTTCAAGTTTAGTAGGATCACCTATGTTCTCATATTCAAGACCTGCGGCATCATCCTCACCCTCATCCTCCACGATCATGTTGTGCATGATCTCACAACAGGTCATCATCTCCCACAAGGTCTCTGAATCCTATTGTTTAGCAAGTCCATGAACAACTGCAAAATGTGCCTGCAGAACTCCAAAAGCCTCTCAACATCCTTTCTAGCTGTTTCTTGTCTTTGGGCAAAGTGAGACTTTTTCTGACCAACTAGGTTAGAGATTGTGTTTGCAAAGGTAGACCAAGGAGGATAGTGCCGTCAACCAGATAGTAGCTCATATTGTACTCATGTCCATTGATAGTATAGTGGCAAGGGGGAGCTTTTCCTTCAGTCATTCGAGCAAAACAATGGTGATCGATGTAGCACATTGATGTCATTGTGAGACCCGTGCATGCCAAAAAAAGCGTGCCAAATCCAAAGATCCTGTGATGCAACTGCTTCAAGAATGATGGTGGACTTCTTAACATGAACATGAGATTGCCCTTGCAAAGCTTTTGGGCAGTTCTTCTATTTTCAATGCATGCAGTCAAGTGATCCGAGCAAACCTGGCCACCCTCTTGCTTCTGAGATTGGCAAGAGCCTCTCGATGTCTGCCACAGTTGGTTCGTTCAGATACTGAGGTCCAAACACCGGACCACGACAGTTGCCAACCTGACCATGGCACCTCTGCATGTGCTCTCGGACATTCGCAGGTACTCGTCCCACGAATCAGTGGTCGTGTCATATGCAAGCATCTGCAGTGCGGACGTGCACTTCTGGTAACCAGAGAAACCAATCCTTCCCACAACGTCATTCTTCACGATGAAGTAGTCATCAAAGGATCAGACGCCACGGTAGAGACGATCGAAGACATTTTTGCACATTCGAAAGCGTCTACGAAAATTGACAGCGAAGAGGGCATCGGGGGAAAAGTAGTCGTCCATCAACGTCAAATGGTCACGCACCCGGTTGCGTTTGAGCACTCGATGATCCTTGATCGATCCCTTGAAATTGAGAACATGCTCCTCCGCACGCTCCGCCTGCAAGCACCGCCGGCATCATCGCCATCTCGTCTGTGTAGTCCTCCTCGTCGGACGAGTCGGATGACTTAACATAGTGCTCGTATATGTACTCCATATCCGAATCCATTGCTTCAAAGAAGAAGAGGCACAAAAATTCGATCGGGCAATTCACCGAACAGCCGCCTGGCATGGTGAGCATCATAGGAGCGCATGGTAGCTGAGCGGCGGTCAGAGGAGAGGCTCGTCCGGGCGGCGAAGGAAAAGCGGCGTGGAGCCCGGGTGTACCGTTGGACATGATGGACTCGTCGAGTTCCGGCAGGGGTGTGGCATGACGGCCGGGGTGGGGGAGCTGTGGCGAAGGCAAGAGAGAAAAATGGGAGGATGGAGGCGCGTCGTCCGCGAGGCATTTTGGGTGGGCCGGGGGTGTCAGAATCTTACGTGGCTGCTGTCCCGACTCCCGCAAAGCCCCCCCCCCCCCCCACACACACACACATACTTTGTCTCGGGTTTGCTATAAAAAGTACTTCCGGACCGCTCGGCAAACCGATACAAGCCCACGTTAAATGGCTGTGGCGCCCCCGACTCAATCGTACACTAATCATACACGCAAACGTGTACGATCAAGCACAGGGACTCACGGGAAGATATCACAACACAACTCTAACACAATTTAAACGGAGGTCCACAATATTACAGACCAGGGATCCGAAGATCCGAATACATAAGTCAGTCATACAAATATAATCTGAGTACAGACATAGTTAGACAAGTTTTGCCTTAAGAAGGCTAGCACAAACAGCAACACTAGATCGAAAGGCGTTGGCCTCCTGCCTGGGAGCCTTCGATCCTACTCCTGGTCATCTGGCTCGATCCAGTAGTAAGTACCCTCTGGACCCTCCTGGTAGTAGGCTCCGGTGGTGGCATCTGACTCCTGGACTCCATCGTCTGTTTGTATCATCAATGTGGGGTATATGGGGAAAAGAGAAAATAAAGCAACCGTGAGTACTCATCCGAAGTACTCAGCAAGCAAGGATCTATACTACATATGCAACATTATCAATGGAGAAAGGCTGTATATGTGGACTGGGCTGCAGAAATGCCAGAATAGGGAGAAGGCCTAGTCCTATCGAAGACTAGCATCTTCAAACATCTTCACAAGGCCATCATCTTGCAGCAGTAGAAGAGAGTAGAATAACATTTTATTTAGCAAACATGTTGAAGTACAGCTTAAAGATCCTTCCTCGACTCCCAAGCGAGAAAGCGATCCCGAAGCTTCAATTAAGTAACAAGTATCCAGTTTAAGTAGTAGATCGGGATACACAAACTGAGCGTCCTTTACCGTAGGACCGGCTATCGATAGAAGATTCATCCCTGCAGGGGTGCACTACTGTTACCCAACACGCTCGATCAACTCTGGCCGGACACACTTGCTGGGTAATGCCCGTCCTCGGAAGATCAACACAAAGCAGCGCTCTACCTAGGCTCGGCAGAGAGGTCAGCACGCCGGACTAACCTATGCACCCAGAGGTCTCGGGCCATCGCCCTGGGCACCCTGCGCGTTGCGAGACTGGTCGGGGTGCAGGCGCGACACTGAACTCGTCAGTGAAGTATCCAGCCCAATCCCGACAATCAGCCCGCACGGTGAATCGTGACGTCAGACGAGCTTTCGGAGAAACGTACTTCGCAGAGGGTCCCATAACCATTATCCCGCGTGGTGGTAGTGCGTATAGGGCACGTCGACCCACTCAGATCACACACCCAAATCCAATAGGCTCAATTAGTATCACGCGAAGACAATCAGAGTATCTGATGCTCCGCCACAATGTCACACTCGAGTGCCCTTCCGGCACACCCGAAAATCATAGATCCCCAGCGGGTACCCACCAGGGTGGACCCGCCTGTAACAGAGGTCAAGTAATCGTGTGGTCATAACATCAAGGGGGAAACCCGAGGAATCACCCTCGGCGGATTCCACTCGACGAAATCATCAGGGCGAACGTATGAGGTATCACCCTCGAGGTTCACACTGAGGGGTCGCACGACAGAGTCGTATCGGAAGTGGAGGAGGAATCACCCTCGATGACCACGACCGAATAGCTACACTGCGGAGTATTCATCCGGAGTGCGTTACGAGGTATCACCCTCGGCACTCGATAGTTACTACGCAGAGTCGTACAACTAAGGGGTGTGAAGTGAGGTGTTGGTCTCTGGTCGACGATCACGTTGATCGGGTCGTCGATGATCAAGCAGGGGCAACAAGGGAAAAGTGGTGGGGTCACTGATGGTTCATCCCAACCTAAACTAAACAGTTTATCATAGGCAGGTAAGGTAGCAATGAACAGGTTACAACAGCAGGCTATGCATCAGAATAGGAGCATACATTAACAGTAGCAAATCTAATGCAAGCAGGAGAATAGAATGGGCGATATCTGGAATGCTCAAGGGGGGGGGGGGGGCTTGCCTGGTTGCTCTGGCAAGAGGGGAAGGTCGTCAACGGGCTGCTCGTCGGTAGAGTAGTCGTACCTGGTGCAGCGCGTCGGTTCGGCGTCTATGAGAGAGAAGGAGGGGGAGAGAAACAATAAATTCACGGCAATAATGCAAACAATATGTATGACATGCCTAAATGATATGCCGGGGTGTTCTACTGCCTAACTAAATGATTTAGTTAATTTAGGAATTTATTTGGATTTATTTAATTAAAGTTGGACACTATTCATTTACTGAAATCGGTCTAAAAGTTCAATGTTCTTATAGCTGCGGGCGTCTGACGGGAATACGGAGGACGTATTCGGGTTCGTATCAAAATTCTGAGCAAGTTTCATAGATAAATTATTTTCATCGGAGTTACGGTTTATTTAATATGATTTTCTAAAGTTTTTATTAATTTCTGGAATTTATTTAATTATTTAAATCAACATTATCCGAAACAGTGTTGCGATGACATCAGCATGACCTAAGCATGATGTCAGCGGTCAACTCTGGCTGACCAGAGTCAAACCTGACAGGTGGGACCCACATGTCATACACTGTGGCCTAATCAGAGGGGTTAATTTAATCATTTGAGTTAATTAACAGGTGGGGCCCAGCAGTCAGTGACTGATTAGTGTTTAATTAACTAATTAACAGATTTTCTATTTATTTAAATTCAATTAAACGGCCGGGCCCCACATGTCAGTGAGACAGGGCGGCCACGTCAGCGTTGACCCCGGTCAGCGGGGTCAACGGGACCCGCGGGGCCCCACAGTCAGTGGCACAGGGCGGGACCCGCCAGTGCCACGTCGGCGGTGGCCGGCGACGCGCCGGAGTAGCTCCGGCGAGCCAAAACGCGGCGGCGCAAGTCGGGCTTGGCTCGGGTTTTGCCTATGGTGGGTCTCAGGGGCTGGGGTAAGTTGCGTTCGACGCGACTCGTCGTCGCGCGTCGAATGGCGGCGGTGCGGGGTGCTGGGGAGGCCGGAGCTGAGCGCCAGGAGCTCGTCGGCGGCGAGGTTCTCGGGCGAGCTACGGGATCGACCAAACGGCGCGCGTCCAAGCGTTGTGAGGAGCTAGGCGGGGTCTATGCGACGCGGCGAAGCAGATGGGCAGCAGCACATGACCAAATGGTCGCCGACGACGAGGTCCGCGGCGGTGGGTGCGGCCTAACGCGGAGCGGCGGCTACGGTACGCTAGCGAGCTAATGGAGAGGGGGAGGAGGAGCAGGAGCTCACAGTGGGGCGTAGCCGTTCAAAGTGGGCTCGGGGAAGGCCTGGAGTAGCCGGAATCGACGGCGAACGGTGGCGGGGATCCGAGGAAGAAGACGGCGACGTGGGGGCGATGTAGGGCGCTCGGCTTTGGTTCGTCAGCGCAGGAGGCGTAGAGGAGCACGGCGGAGCTCGTGGGCACGTCGCAGTGGCGAGGCAGAGGCGGTGGCTACGCGGGCAATGGCGATGGCTGCGTCGGCCATGGCGGCAAGCGAGCGAGGGAGGGGAAAGAGTGGGGCGAGGGAGGCACCAGAGGGCTGCGGGGCTTGCCCTTATCCTCGCGGCGGGCGCGGCGCGTTGTCGAGCAGGGGGAGAGGGGGGGCCGGGTGCGTGCGTGCGGCGCGCGCGGGGTGTTTGACAGCGAGGCGAGGAGCAGTGCGGGAGGTGGGGGACGGTGCGAGGACGGGCTGGGCCGGCGCTGTAGCAAGCAGGCCGAGTGTACAGTAGATCATTTAAGCCTTTTCCTTTTTCTCTTTTCTCTTTTCTGTTTCTGTTTCTTTTTCTTTTCTGTTCTGTTAATTGTTTAGGCCCCAAATGGATTTTGTAAAAAGTGTGAGCTAGTCCTTAAATACTAGTGCACTATACCCTAACACCAAAAACTAGTTTGGGCAAAACATCATTTCATATTCGATCTAGATTAATTAAAAGGCTTGTAAATATTATTTTCAGCCACTGTTAAAAGAGGTTTGGGCCACCTAATTAATTTATTAAATGTTGATTACAATTTTAGAATGGTCTCTGCAATATTTGTTATTTACTGAACATTTTAGTTTTTATGTTGGACAACTTTTATATTTCACTTTCATTTAAATTTGAATTTGACTTAGGAGTTGAAATGCAATATGATGCAAATGATGATTATGCACTGTTAATCATGCTGACATGTCATTATCAAAAGTGATTACTGTTGCTAATCACCGGGGGTGTTACAATGGCACAACACGCTCGGACTGCACAGTCCAGATGGTTGCAGGAGGTTTGAGGGTCCGCTTTGGAGATGCCCTTATACACTATAATACCGCATCAAGAGAATATAAGCATTACAAGCACATATTTGTCTCTACAAGCTTGAGGTAACACCAATGCATACACACCAAGAACACCGAAAAAAAGTCATCGAATGTCTGATCAAAGCTAATTCAAACATGCAGAGCATCAACCATCAACATCAATAACCACCCATGATAGCACCCAGACCAAAAGAGTGGTTCAACAACAATGCCTCCAAGAAGGGAGCGACACACGTGTGTTGTCGTCGTCAGATCCATCCATGGAGGCATGATCTTTGGTTTCACCTCGAAGAGGAAGTCCGAACAAATTTTAGACAATGCCTTTAGCAAAGCATGATATGGATCATTGCCATTGCCAAGTACAACCAATGTAGGTCAATCCTAGAGTTTTCATTCTGAAGCTCAGGACCATGTGCTCAAGGGCACCACCAAATTTAAATCACTGCTACAAACCAGGTTGTCAAGCCCCGACAACCTTACATCCCTAACATGGATATTGCGATACAACTGACATACCACGCATATAAGGAGCAAACCAGAGCACACCGATCCAAGAGCCTACACAAGGTGTCATCCAACAACGCCAAATTGGTTGGATGCAGACTGTAGGCATAAAGTTATATGTGCCACTAAGAGCCCATATGGGACCATTCAGAAGCCTCACCATGTCTTCACCGAAGTCAGCCGACGATGGTTCAAGACACGACGTCGAGCATTTTGGTAGGCAAAGCTGGTAGGGAGGCCTCATCAGGGCCCGATCACCAGCTGTCTTTCCCATGTGCGATGCTCGTGTCATCCAATCGACGAGTGCTTCGTGTCCGTTGCTATTGTGGATGAAGCTAAGCATCCATGTGCCACACTCGTGTTCACCATCCACGCGCCAGTCTTGCTGCCGCTACAGGCACATGCGCCATCGTCCAACTAGGGTGATAGCTGCCGCCACAGATGCCAAATCTGAAGGGAGTGGGGGAGGAATCGTCACCGCCACTGATAATCGCCGCCACATGTGAACCCACTGAGTTCCACCATTGCACGCACATCCGGTGGAGTTTGCCAGCAACCTACAACTACAATGACAAAGATCTTCTGCAAGCGGTCCAGGGCCACCACCCCCGCATTGAGCATGCGACCCACACACACCAGATCCAAATATAGCAACACGTCCCCGTCGCTGCTCTAGGAAGCAGTTAAGGTCCACAAGTACTGTACACATTGGAATTTAGGACGAAAAAAGAGGATGGGCTCAAAACTTAAGACACGAACCTGGCTCATTGAATTTAAATTTCAAGTCACAGATCAAATATCATGAATTTCCTGAAATTTCTCACTCCCACTAATATTAATCATGAAAGTTGGAAGGTGCTGACATAACAGCAACATATCAACCATGGTATTTTTTTTTATTATATAGTTCCCAAGCTAGAAATATAAGGCTTCCAATTTTGCCGGATATACCTTCGGCCAACAACCAGTCCAAAACTAGTTTCAATACCAATCCAACAATTTAAATTTTTTGGTTATGTAATTTACATCTAGATGAAATTACTTTTTTTTAGGGATTGATGAAATTACTAGTACTCATGTCACCCCAAACCCTATTCAGCGCCTTCAACGCCAGTTATAGGTTTTTTATAAGGTAGCGCTAGTTATAGGTGTTTGGGCAAACTGACGCACACCCCCCTCCACCTTGGGCTCGACCCATTTAACACTTTTTCTCGTTCGCAAAGACGGTCTAGGTAGTTTTTTCTCACAGGTTTTAGGAACCTTCTAGAAGGTTCCACCAGTTCTCTTTAGCAGTTTTCCTTGGTTTTTTCCATAATGAGTATTCTAAGGATTTTAATATTTTATTTTCCATTTTCTTTTTTTTCTTTTCATATTTCATTTATTTTTATTTTTATTTTTCTACAACAATCCGTAAACTTTTCTAAAATTCTTGAACCTTTTTCCAAATTTATAAATTTCTTTTTCTATTTCCTATGAACTTTTTCCACATTCGTGTACTTTTTAAAAATTATGAACTTTATCAAAACCACGAAGTATTCTAAATCTATGAACTTTTTTCAAATGCATGAATATGTCTATATCCATGAACTATTTTCAAGTTTTGGATTTTCATTTTTCCAAACCACATACTTTTTCCAAATCTGTGTTTTTTTCAATAATCCATTATCTGTTTCCAAATTTTCTGATTATTTTCAGAATCCATGAACTTTTTCCGCGACCATTTATTAAAATCCATGAAAATTTTGAAAAATTCATACTTTTTAAAAATTAATGAAGTTTGTCCAAAATTTCAAACTTTTATCATATATGTGAACTTTTTTGAAACTTATGAACTATTTTCAAATGCGTGATTCTTTAAGTTTTTAAATTTTACGATTCTCCAAATTATTTTTTCCAAAAGTCAACGTTCAACTGGTCCATATGTTAACCAGTTGTAGCTGGGCTGGCGCAGCACACGCGCACCTGGGTGCCAGTTGATCTAACTGGCGCTGTCTCCTCTCGCCATATAGGGGCAAAGCCCAAAAGAACTCGGTTTTGTGGGTTGGGCTTAATTTCTAGTCAGTTTTGCTCCCTTCACGGTGGATAAATTGGCAGCTTTGTTTTGTTTCCGATCCTGATTGCTTGGATAATGTTTGAAAAAAATAGATCTTTGCAGCTGGTAGCTGGTAGGAGGGCTGACAGAATCAACACTCCAAATTAATTACTTATGATTACTTTCATGATGTTTGAACTGAATCGACCTTTTTATTGTCACTTTTAGCACTTTAGGATGTTTGGAAATCGGTTTCATGTTCTTATTAATTATAGGGGCATTAAGGACTTTTCATCATGCAAATCAGACAATAAGCTCATTTTTTTGAGAAAACAATAAGCTCAAATGACATAAGCCAAAACTAATAATTTTAGGGGGATAAGCCAAAAAGTACTAGACAGAAATTTCCCTACCAAGTTATGAAGAAGTTGCTCCTCCACAAGGAGCAGCTCGAAAGAATTGACTAGAGTAGCAGGGTGTGTATTTCATATAGCACTTTTCTAAGGGAATAGCGATCAACAGCCGCGCAACCCCCTGCCCCCCCCCCCCCCCCCCCCCCCCCGCGCTGAGCAACATTGCCTGGTATATTGAAGATTTTTTGAATTTGGAACACATTTTGAAATTTGAAACATTTTTAAAATTCATGAACTTTTTTGAAATTTGAAAAGAATTTTTGAAAACACCGGGCAATTTTGTAATTCATGATATTTTCTTATAAATCCAAGAACAAAATTTTAAATTCATGAATATTTTTGAAATACAGAACAATTTTCATATTCATGAAGAATTTTTGAATTCTGGGAACATTTTTTAACATCCATGAACATTTTATAAATTTATGAACTTATTTAAAATTCATAAAATATTATAAATTCGTTAAAAATTTTAAAATTGGTGATTTTTTAATTCAAGTACCTTCAAATTCATGAACTATTATTGAAACTCAAACTTTTTTTCAGTAAGCAAAAAGTAAAAGACCAAAACATTATATATATATATACATACATATACATATATATATATATACATATATATATATATATATATATACATATATGAAAAAAGAATAGGAGAGAGATGATTGACACCAGCTAGCTAGTTGACACACAGAGAGAAGCTTGACGCCAACAACAACAACAACAACAATAAAAACAACAAAGTCTTTAGTGCCGAGCGAATTATGGTAGGTTAGGGATGAAACTCATAAGATCTGGAAACCAACTCATCGTTCTCACATGTGGATAGCTGACTTCCACGCATGTATGTCCATGATAAGTTTTTTGGTGATATTTCAATCCTTTATATATCTTTTTACGGACTCTCATGTCAAGTTTGGTCTACACTAACCATTTTCTGACATTATTAACACACTTCGACTATTTGCTATGCAATAAAGCTTCAATAGGGCTTTGTTGTATATGCTCAAACCATTTCAGACCATGTTGAACAAACTTCTCTTCTTCTTCTTCTTCTTCTTCTTCTTTTGCGAGGAAAACTTTCGATCTATTCATCAATTGTCAAGGTAGTACAAAGAACACCAGAAGTAAAAAATACATCCAGCTCCGTAGACCACCTAGCGATGACTACAAATACTGGAGCGAGTCGAAGACGCGCCGCCATCTTCGCCCCTCTCGCATCGGAGCCGGACAAACCTTGTTGTAGTAGACAGCCGTGAAGTCATCGTGTTAAGGCCCCATGAAACCAACGCATCAAAACAGCAATCGTTGTTGATGAAGAGAACAAACTTCTTTTTAGTCGGTGCTACCCAACTCTATCATGTATATCATCATTTTGGATTAGATCTTTTTCTGTGTGGTCATCCATCTCAAAACCTAGAAATGTGACCGGCGCTGCCGCATGTATTAACGTTATTCTTTTTTTTATTAGCTTCCACGGTTGAAGGCTTCCACATGTATACTACAGTATTATTTTCTGGCAAAACCGAAGGATTCACCACTGACTATACGTTTCTACCAGCCGCATCTGATATACGCTGTCGACAGCCCGACATGCAGAATCACACGCCGAACTCGTGCTTCTTAGTTTCTTGTACATCAAAGAATTGATCCTCGTGATAGCCAGTGACAACATTGTCCACGAGCTATCCATCAAGTTGGACTACACGAACCTTACCAGCTCTCCATCAATTGCCTGTTCGGACTCCAAAATATTGGCGCAACGAAATGCAACGAAATGCCTTCGGCTAATTCGATGCCCGGTCGGATACAAGCTGCCACGTACAGATAACAGCGGCCTCATCGCAAGGCATATTCTATGCACCAGCATGGGGAAGAAGACCAAGAAGATGGCCTTGCATATCGCTGTCGGTTGGCAGATTTTTCTGTGGTTTTTTTTTTTCTGTTTCTTATCTTTTGATAGTGGAACGTGGTCTATTTTCTGGGTCGTATGAGAAAAATAATTTTCCAATGGCTATATAGAAAATGAATATTGGTATAAGGACATCTTCAACATCGACCTGCAAACGGACACATTATTTATTCGAAAATCGGTCTAGATTGGTGTCTCAATACGGATACGGAGCCATCCATTCAACGATAGGCTTACGCCAAGGTTGGGACTAATAGGCTTACGCAAATTGCGCACTCTGTGGTGCAGCCGTCCCAAACTGCTTTCATGCCGGACAGAAACATCCTACAAGGGGTTGTCGTCCTACATGGAACGCTCCATGAAATCCACACGAAAAAACTAGACGGAGTTGTTTTCAAAGTGGATTTTGAGAAAGCGTACGATAAGGTCAAATGGCCTTTTCTTCAACAGACCTTGCGTATGAAAGGTTTTGATCCGGCCTGGAGACATCAGGTAGAATCTTTCACGCAAAAAGGGAGTGTTGGAATAAAAGTGAATGGTGACATAGGTCGCTACTTCCAAACACACAAAGGTCTAAGGCAGCGAGACCCGATGTCACCTATTCTGTTCAACATAGTGGTCGACATGTTGACAATTCTAATAGGACGGGCTAAGGATGCGGGTCAGGTAGGTGGCCTCGTTCCGCACTTAGTTGACGGAGGTGTATCTATCCTACAGTACGCTGATGATACTATCATCTTCATGGAGCACGACTTGGCAAAAGCGAGAAACATGAAGCTGGTGTTATGCTTATTCGAACAATTGACCGGGTTAAAAATTAACTTCCACAAAAGCGAATTATTCTGTTTTGGAAGAGCTAATAATGACCAAGATGCGTACAGACAATTGTTCGGGTGTGAATTGGGGGCTTTACCTTTCACATATTTAGGTATACCAATCCACCATCGTAAGCTGACAAACAGAGAATGGAAATGCATTGAGGATCGATTTGAGAAGAAACTGAGCTGCTGGAAGGGCAAGCTGATGTCATACGGAGGCCGCTTAATTCTCATTAATTCGGTTCTCACGAGTATGCTCATGTTTCTCTTATCCTTTTTCGAGGTACCTGTTGGAGTTCGCAAAAGGCTAGACTTCTATCGATCACGTTTTTTCTGGCAGAGTGATGAATTAAAACGAAAATACAGACTCGCTAAATGGGATATCATTTGTAGGCCGAAAGACCAAGGGGGTCTAGGTATTGAAAATCTTGAGGTGAAAAACAGATGTCTTCTCAGCAAGTGGCTGTATAAGCTATCTATAGAGACGGAGGCCACTTGGGCTCAGATTCTGCGTAATAAGTACCTTCATTCTAAAACCTTGTCCCAGGTGACAGTGAGACCGACTGACTCGCCTTTTTGGAACGGACTGATGAGGGTTAAATCACTATTTTTCAACAGGGCAAGGTTTATAGTTGGAAATGGTACCACTACGAGATTCTGGGAGGATACATGGCTTGGGGAGACGCCCCTCGCACTCCAATATCCTTCTCTTTATAGCATTGTTCAGCGAAGAGACGCTTACGTTGCAACAGTACTACAGTCCACTCCTCTCAATATTCAATTTAAGAGGACGCTAGCGGGAAACAGGTGGGACGCCTGGCTCCATCTTGTGAGACGTTTGATGGATGTTCAGTTATCTCAACAGCCCGATCAGTTGTGCTGGAAATTAACTAAGAATGGAGAGTTCTCGGTTAAATCCATGTATCTGGATGTTATCAACTCTAGCGCTATTCCTTGTTCGAAACATGTTTGGAAAGTCAAAGTACCTTTGAAAATCAAAGTGTTTATGTGGTTTGTGTATAAACTAGTCATTTTAACCAAGGATAATTTGGCAAAACGCAACTGAACAGGATCTACAAGATGTAGTTTCTGCGACCATGATGAATCCATCAAACACCTCTTTCTTGATTGTCCTATGGCAAAAAATTTGTGGCGGACGGTTCACATAGCATTTAATATTACTCCTCCGAATACTATCAACACGTTATTTGGGACGTGGTTAGATGGGATAAACTCTGAAACATCGAGACATATTCGTGTAGGAGTATGTGCTTTATTATGGGCAGTCTGGAATTGCAGAAATGATTTGGTCTTTAACAGAACAATAAATATTATTTTTTGCAGGTTATTTTCCGAGCCACTGCGTTGATCCGTATGTGGTCGCTACTCACTCCGACGGAGGCCAGGGAGCGTATGGTTATTGGATCTACCCGATGGGAGATGGTAGCGCGGGCTATTTTCATCCGGTTTGGATGGCGGTCATGTAATAGGATAGGCAATTAGTTTTCCTATCTTTTAATGCAGGCCGGTTGTGGCTTCTCTTTTATTTTAGCTCTTTGTGAGCCTTTTTCGTTCTTTGTTTCAGACTTGAGAACTTGTGTTGAACATTTTGCTTATTAATAATTATGACCGTATGCATCGTTCTGATGCAGAGACCGGGGATAACCCCCTTTTCAAAAAAAAAATCCATTCAACGATATACCTCAAATATCCAACCACCTTTCCCCAAACAACAACAATCATCCACCAAATATATTAGCAGCAATCACACTTTACATGAATAAAAGCACTTGAAAAAGGAAAAAAAAAGAATATAAACACATGCATGCAAGCTAACCTGCCGCCAAATATGCATGCATGTTTAAACCTTCCGCCAACTACACGCTAAACCTTGTGACAAACAACATATATGCATGCTATAACCTTCCGCCAAACAACATGCTATCCGATCACTTTCCGCCAAATCAACATGCATCAGCCAAATAGCAACGCGGCGTTCCGCCATCCCGACAGGGACGAGAGGGTATGTGGTGGTTTTTTATTCGCCAGACAGATGTCCGGACTCCCGTAAAGTCCCCTTTGTCTCAGGTTTGTTAGAAAAACGGATCTCTGGACATGTCGGCAGACCGATACAGGACAACGTTGGATGGCAAACTGCGTCCGAACAGCGCGGTCTGGACGCTTGCGGGAGGTTTGAGGGTCCACTTTGAAGATGCCCTAAGGGTATGTACAATGGTTGATAAGATAGTCTTATCTTAAGTTTTGCATGTAATTTAGAGATGACAAAAAAAAATGTCTACAATGGGTCATATTTTAGTCTTATCTTCAATAACTAGCTATTTCTAAAAATATGATGAGACATATTATGCTAAAAGAGCATCTCCTAAATAAAAGAAGACAAACATTTTCTTATAATTTTTCTCTCCTTCATCTCAGCATTTATCTTACATGGCACTTCTAAGATAGCACCGTTGTACATGCCGGGAGAAACGGAAGATGTTTCCATGACAATGTCTCCACTTACCGAGCTTAACATTTCCAGAAAAAAAAGATAAGAAGGAACTTTTACGCCAGAGAGGCCAGCTTACCTCTGCCTATTTATTAGGCCAAAAGGGTCTGTCTACGGCTAAATCGAATGGGAATATATTGCCTCTCGATCGTCTCTGCACATCTATTCATACAAATCTAAGAAAATATTCATTGTCTTGTAATAATTATGTTCATCTAGTGCAAAAAATATCTAACTTGTTATCATTGCTAAAAAAAAGGAATTTTCACGAATCTCACGTCAGATCACTAGATCAATGGTTCTCAGAGTCAATGTCAACGGGGAAATAAACAAATCCCATAGAGAATAAGTAAAACCAACGACAAATATTTACCCGGTTAATACGAGGGAAACCAGGCAACAATGATGAATCAAATAAAGATTAAAAAACAAGACAGACCAATACCACTATGACGTAGCCACCAACACAGGCTCGGATCGTCTCATCACCCATCTCTCCAGATCCATCGATTTTAACCTCACAACACACGAAGACAAAAACACACCGAACACTGCAACAGATATACAAAGTGTCAGGGAACGTTGCATAAAAACAAAAAAAAATCTACGCCCACGCAAGATCTATCAAGGAGATGCATATCAACGAGAGGGGAGAGTGTGTCTACGTACCCTCGTAGACCGTAAGCGGAAGCGTTTCACAATGCGGTTGATGTAGTCGAACTTTCTTCGTGATCCAACCAATCTAGTACCGAACGTACGGCACCTTCGCGTTCAGCACACGTTCAGCTCGTTGACGTCCTCCGCCTTCTTGATCCAGCAAGACGGTGAGGTAGTAGATGAGTTCCGTCAGCACGACGGTGTGGTGACGATGATGGTGAAGTGATCTCCGCAGGGCTTCGCCTAAACACTACGAAAATATGACCGGGGTGTAAACGGTGGAGGGGGGCGCCGCACACGGCTAACAATTGATCTGTTGTGTGCTAGGCGCCCCCCTCCCACATATATATAGGTGGGAGGAAGGGAGGAGCAGCCAAGGAGGGCGCCCAAGTAGGAGGAATCCTACTTGGAGTCTCTCCCAAGGTGGCGCCCCCCTGCCATGTATAGGAGCTGGGGAAAGGCAGGGGAGGGTGGCGCCCCCCTCCTTTTCCTTTCTCCCATGAGAGGGAAAGGCAGGAGGGGCTAGCCCTCCCCCTTTCCTTCCCTAGGGCTGTTCGGCTAGGGAAAGGGGCGCACCAGCCCCCTGTGGGCGGGTCTGTCCCTCCCTTGGCCCATTAAGCCCATATACATGCCGGGGGTGCCTGGAACCCCTTCCAGTGACCCGATTTCTTTCCGGTACGTCTCGAAACACTTCCGGTGTCCAAATACCATCGTCCTATATATCAATCTTTACCTCTCAACCATTTCGAGACTCCTCGTCATGTCCGTGATCTCGTCCGGGACTCCGAACAACATTCGGTCATCAAATCATATAACTCATATAACACTATATCGTCAACGAACGTTAAGCGTGCGGACCCTACGGGTTCGAGAACTATGTAGACATGACCGAGACACCTCTCCGGTCAATAGCCAATAGCGGAACCTGGATGCCCATATTGGCTCCTACATATTCTACGAAGATCTTTATCGATCGAACCGTTATGACAACATACGAAATTCCCTTTGTCCATCGGTATGTTACTTGCCCGAGATTCGATCGTCGGTATCTCTATACCTAGTTCAATCTCGTTACCGGCAAGTCTATTTACTCGTTCCGTAATACATCACCTCGTGACTAACTCCTTAGTCATTTGCTTGCAAGGTTATGATGTGTATTATCGAGAGGGCCCAGAGATACCTCTCCGAAACTCGGAGTGACAAATCCTAATCTTGATCTATGCCAACTCAACAAACACCTTCGGAGATACCTGTAGAGCATCTTTATGATCACCCAGTTACGTTGTGACGTTTGATAGCACACAAGGTATTCCTCCAGTATCCGGGAGTTGCATAATCTCATAGTCGAAGGAATATGTATTTGACATGAAGAAAGCAATAGCAATAAACTGAACGATCATTATGCTAAGCTAACGGATGGGTCTTGTCCATCACATCATTCTCCTAATGATGTGATCCCGTTATCAAATGACAACGCATGTCTATGGTTAGGAAACCTTAACCATCTTTGATCAACGAGCTAGTCTAGTAGAGGCTTACTAGGGACACGGTATTTGTTTATGTATTCACACATGTATTTAAGTTTCTGATCAATACAATTCTAGCATGAATAATAAACCTTTATCATGAATAAGGAAATATAAAATAACAACTTTATTATTGCCTCTAGGGCATATTTCCTTCAGTCTCCCACTTGCACTAGAGTCAATAATCTAGTTCACATCGCCATGTGATTAACACCCAAAGAGTTTACTAGAGTCAATAATCTAGTTCACATCACCATGTGATTAACACCCATAGTTCACATTGCCATGTGACCAACACCCAAAGAGTTTACTAGAGTCAATAATCTAGTTCACATCGCCCTTTGATTAACACCCAAAGAGTACTAAGGTGTGACCATGTTTTGCTTGTGAGAGAAGTTTAGTCAATGGGTCTGTCACATTCAAATCTGTATGTATTTTGCAAATTTCTATGTCTACAATACTCTGCATGGAGCTACTCTAGCTAATTGCTCCCACTTTCAATACGTATCCAGATTGAGACCCAGAGTCATCCGGATCGGTGTCAAAGCTTGCATCGATGTAACCCTTTACGACGAACTCTTTATTACCTCCATAACCGAGAAACATTTCCTTAGTCCTCTTTAAGGCACCTAAGGATAATTTTGACCGCTGTCCAGTGTTCCACTCCTGGATCACTTTTGTACCCTCTTGCCAAACTTATTGGCAAGGCACACAACAGGTCTGGTACACAACATGGCATACTTTATAGAACCTATGGCCGAGGCATAGGGAATGACTTTCATTCTTTCTCTATCTTCTGCCGTGGTCGGGCTTTGAGTTTTACTCAACTTCACACCTTATAACACAGGCAAGAACCCTTTCTTTGACTGATCCATTTTGAACTTCTTCAAAATCTTGTCAAGGTATGTGCTTTGTGAAAGTCCTATTAAGCGTCTCGATCTATCCCTATAGATCTGGATGCCCAATATATAAGCAGCTTCACCGAGGTCTTTTATTGAAAAATTCTTATTCAAGTATCATTTTATGCTATCCAGAAATTCTATATCATTTCCAATCAACAATATGTCATCCACATATAATATCAGAAATGCTACAGAGCTCTCACTCACTTTCTTGTAAATACAGGCTTCACCGTAAGTCTGTATAAAATCATATGCTTTGATCACATCATCAAAGTGTATATTCCAACTCCGAGATGCTTGCACCGGTCCATAGATGGATCGCTGGAGCTTGCACACTTTGTTAGCACCTTTAGGATCGACAAAACCTTCTGGTTGCATCATATACAACTCTTCTTTAAGATATACATTAAGGAATGCAGTTTTGACATCCATTTGCCATATTTCATAATTATAAAATGCGGCAATTGCTAACATGATTCGTACGGACTTAAGCATCGCTACGGGTGAGAAAGTCTCATCGTAGTCAACTCCTTGAACTTGTCGAGAACCTTTCACGACAAGTCGAGCTTTATAGACAGTAACATTACCATCAGCGTCGGTCCTCTTCTTGAAGATCCATTTATTCCCTATGGCTTGCCGATCATCGGGCAAGTCCATCAAAGTCCACACTTTGATCTCATACATGGATCCTATCTCAGATTTCATGGCCTCAAGCCATCTATCGAAATCTGGGCTCATCATAGCTTCTTCATAGTTCGTAGGTTCGCTGTTGTCCAACAACATGACTACGAGGACAGTATTACCGTACCACTCTGGTGCGGATCGAGCTCTGGTCGACCTACGAGGTTCAGTAGTAACTTGATCTGAAGTTTCATGATCATCATCATTTGCTTCCTCTCTAGTTGGTGTAGGCATCACTGGAACAGTTTTCTGTGATGTGCTATTCTCCAATTCAAGAGAAGGTACTATTACTTCATCAAGTTCTACTTTCCTCCCACTCACTTCTTTCGAGAGAAACTCCTTCTCTAGAAAGGATCCGTTCTTAGCAACAAAGATCTTGCCCTCGGATCTGTGGTAGAAGGTGTACCCAATTGTTTCCTTAGGGTATCCTATGAAGATGCAATTCTCCGATTTGGGTTCGAGCTTATCAGGCTGAAGCCTTTTGACATAAGTGTCGCAACCCCAAACTTTTAAGAAACGACAGCTTTAGGTTTCTTGCCAAACCACAGTTCATACGGTGTCGTCTCAATGGATTTAGACGGTGCCCTATTTAACGTGAATGCGGCCGTCTATAATGCATAACCCCAAAACGATAGTGGTAAATCGGTAAGAGACATCATAGATCGCACCATATCTAATAAAGTACGGTTACGACGTTCGGACACACCATTACGCTGTGGTGTTCCAGGTGGCGTGAGTTGTGAAATAATTCCACATTGTTTTAAATGAAGGCCAAACTCGTAACTCAAATATTCGCCCCCGCGATCAGATCGTAGAAACTTTATTTTCTTGTTAAGATGATTCTCCACTTCACTCTGAAATTCTTTGAACTTTTCAAATGTTTCAGACTTGTGTTTCATTAAGTAGATATACCCATATCTACTCAAATCATCTGTGAAGGTCAGAAAATAACGATACCCGCCGCGTGCTTCAGCACTCATTGGACCGCATACATCGGTATGTATTATTTTCAATAAGTCGTTAGCTCGCTCCATTGTTCTAGAGAACGGAGTTTTAGTCATCTTGCCCATGAGGCATAGTTCACAAGTATCAAGTGATTCATAATCAAGTGATTCCAAAAGCCCATCTGCATGGAGTTTCTTCATGCGCTTTACACCAATATTACCTAAACGGCAGTGCCACAAGTATGTTGCACTATCATTATCAACTTTGCATCTTTTGGCATCAATATTATGAATATGTGTATCACTACGATCGAGATTCAATAAACCATTTATATTGAGTGTATGACCATAGAAGGTTTTATTCATGTAAACAGAACAACAATTATTCTTTGACTTAAATGAATAACTGTATTGCAATAAACATGATCCAATCATATTCATGCTCAACGCAAACACCAAATAACATTTATTTAGGTTCAACACTAATCCCGAAGGTAAAGGGAGTGTGCGATGGTGATCTTATCAACCTTGGAATCACTTCCAACACACATCATCACCTTGCCCTTAACTAGTCTCTGTTCATTTTGCAACTCCTGCTTCGAGTTACTAATCTTAGCAACTGAACCGGTATCAAATACCTAGGGGCTACTATGAACACTAGTAAAGTACACATCAATAACATGTATATCAAATATACCTTTGTTCACTTTGCCATCCTTCTTATCCGCCAAGTTTTTGGGGCAGTTCCGCTTCGAGTGACCATTTCCTTTGCAGTAGAAGCACTCAGTTTCAGGTTTGGGTCTAGCTTTGGGCTTCTTCATGGGAGCGACAACTTGCTTGCCATTCTTCTTGAAGTTCCCTTTCTTTCCCTCGCCCTTTTTCTTGAAACTAGTGGTCTTGTTAACCATCAACACTTGATGCTCTTTCTTGATTTCTACCTTCACCGATTTCAGCATCGCGAAGAGCTCGGGAATCGTTTTCGTCATCCCTTGCATATTATAGTTCATCATGAAGTTCTAGTAGCTTGGTGATAGTGACTAGAGAACTCTGTCAATCACTATCTTATCTAGAAGATTAACCCCACTTGATTCAAGCGATTGTAGTACCCAGACATTCTGAGTACATGCTCACTGGCTGAGCTATTCTCCTCCATCTTGTAGGCAAAGTACTTGTCAGAGGTCTCATACCTCTCAACACGGGCATAAGTCTGAAATACCAATTTCAGCTCTTGGATCATCTCATATGTTCCATGGCGTTCAAAACATTTTTGAAGTCCCGGTACTAAGCCGTAAAGGATGGCGCACTAAACTATTAAGTAGTCATCATATCGAGCTTGCCAAACGTTCATAACGTCTGCATCTGCTCCTGCAACAGGTCTGTCACCTAGTGGTGCATCAAGGACATAATTTTTCTGTGCAGCAATGAGGATAATCCTCAGATTACGGACCCAGTCCGCATCATTGCTACTATCATCTTTCAACTTATTTTTCTCTAGGAACATATCAAAAATAAGGGAGCTATATTGCGAGCTATTGATCTACAACATAGATATGCAAAACTATAAGACTAAGTTCATGATAAATTAAGTTCAATTAATAAAATTACTAAAGAACTCACACTTAAATAAACATCCCTCAAGTTATTTAAGTGATACGTGATCCAAATCAACTAACCCAAGTCCGATCATCACGTGAGATGGGGTAGTCATCAATGGTGAACATCTCTATGTTGATCATATCTACTATATGACTCACGTTGGACCTTTCGGTCTCCAGTGTTCCGAGACCATGTCTGTACATGCTAGGCTCGTCAAGTTTAACCCAAGTATTCTGCATGTGCTAAACTGTCTTACACCCGTTGTATGTGAACGTAGAGTCTATCACACCCGATCATCACATGGTGTCTCGAAACGACGAACTTTTGCAATGGTGCATACTCGGGGAGAACACTTATATCTTGAAATTTAGTGAAGGGATCATCTTATAATGCTACCATCGTTCTAAGCAAAATAAGATGCATAAAAGATAAACATCACATGCAATCAAAATATGTGACATGATATGGCCATCATCATCTCATGCTTTTGATCTCCATCTCCAAAGCATCGTCATGATCTCCATCATCACCGGCTCGACATCTTGATCTCCATCGTTGCGTCGTGGTCGTCTCGCCAACTATTTCTTCTACAACTATTGCTAATGCATAGCGATAAAGTAAAGCAATTACATGGTGTTTGCATTTCATACAATAAAGAGACAACCATAAGGCTCCTGCTGGTTGCCGATAACTTACAAAACATGATCATCTGATACAATAATGTATATTACATCATGTCTTGACCATATCACATCACAACATGCCCTGCAAAAACAAGTTAGACGTCCTCTACTTTGTTGTTGCAAGTTTTACGTGGCTGCTACGGGTTTCTTGCAAGAACCGTTCTTACCTACGGCAAAAACCACAACGATGAATTATCAAGTTTGCTGTTTTAACCTTCTTCAAGGACCGGCCGCAGTCAAATTTGATTCAACTAAAGTAGGAGAAACAGACACCCGCCAGCCACCTTTATGCAAAACTAGTTGCATGTCAGTCAGTGGAACCGGTCTCATGTACGTGGACATGTAAGGTTGGTCCGGGCCGCTTCATCCCACAATGCCGCCGAATCAAAATAAGACGTTGGTGGTAAGCAGTATGAATATCACCTCCCACAACTTCTTTGTGTTCTACTCGTGCATATCATCTACGCATAGACCTGGCTCATGATGCCACTGTTGGGGAACGTTGCATGAAAACAAAAAAAATTCCTATGCCCACGCAAGATCTATCAAGGAGATGCATAGCAACGAGAGGGGAGAGTGTGTCTATGTACCCTCGTAGAACATAAGCGAAAGCGTTTCACAACACGGTTGATGTAGTCGAGCTTTCTTCGTGATCCAACCGATCTAGTACCGAATGTACGGCACCTCCGCGTTCAGCACACGTTCAGCTCGGTGACGTCCTCCGCCTTCCTGATTCAGCAAGATGGCGAGGTAGTAGATGAGTTCCGTCAGCACGACGGTGTGGTGACGGTGATGGTGAAGTGATCTCCGCAGGGCTTTGCCTAAGCACTACGAAAATATGACCGGGGTGTAAACGGTGGACGGGGGCGCCGCACACGGCTAACAAGTGATCTGTTGTGTGCTAGGCGCCCCCCTCCCACATATATATAGGTGCGAGGGAGGAAGGAGCAGCCAAGGGGGGTGCCCAAGTATGAGGAATCCTACTTGGGGTCTCTCCCAAGGTGGCGCCCCCCTGCCATGTATAGGAGCGGGGGAAAGGCAGGGGAGGGTGGCGCCCCCCCCTTTTCCTTTTTCTCCCATGAGAGGGAAAGGCAGGAGGGGCTAGCCCTCCCCCTTTCCTTCCCTAGGGCTGTTCGGCTAGGGAAAGGGGCGCACCAGCCCCTTGTGGGCTGGTCTATCCCTTCCTTGGCCCATTAAGCCCATATACATGCCGGGGGTGCCCGGAACCCCTTCCGGTGACCCGATTTCTTCCCGGTACGTGTCGAAACACTTCCGGTGTCCAAATACCATCGTCCTATATATCAATCTTTATCTCTCGACCATTTTGAGACTCCTTATCATGTCCGTGATCTCATCCAGGACTCCGAACAACATTCGGTCACCAAATCATATAACTCATATAACACTATATCGTCAACGAACGTTAAGCGTGCGGACCCTACGGGTTCGAGAACTATGTAGACATGACCGAGACACCTCTCCGGTCAATAACCAATAGTTGAACCTGGATGCCCATATTGGCTCCTACATATTCTACGAAGATCTTTATCGGTCGAACCATTATGGCAACATACGTAATTCCCTTTGTCCATCGGTATGTTACTTGCCCGAGATTTGATCATCGGTATCTCTATACCTAGTTCAATCTCATTACCAGCAAGTCTCTTTACTAGTTCCGTAATACATCACCTCGTGAATAACTCCTTTGTCATTTGCTTGCAAGCTTATGATGTGTATTACCGAGAGGGCCCAGAGATACCTCTCCGAAACTCGGAGTGACAAATCCTAATCTTGATCTATGCCAACTCAACAAACACCTTCGGAGATACCTGTAGAGCATCTTTATGATCACCCAGTTACATTGTGATGTTTGATAGAACACAAGGTATTCCTCCGCTATCCGGGAGTTGCATAATCTCATAGTCGAAGGAATATGTATTTTACATGAAGAAAGCAATAGCAATAAACTGAACGATCATTATGCTAAGCTAACGGATGGGTCTCCATCACATCATTCTCCTAATGATGTGATCCCGTTATCAAATGACAACGCATGTCTATGGTTAGGAAACCTTAACCATCTTTGATCAACGAGCTAGTCTAGTAGAGGCTTACTAGGGACACGGTATTTGTTTATGTATTCACACATGTATTTAAGTTTCCGATCAATACAATTCTAGCATGAATAATAAACCTTTATCATGAAGAAGGAAATATAAAATAACAACTTTATTATTGCCTATAGGGCATATTTCCTTCACAACGACCATGTAGCTCCTTGCCAAATAGTTGTCCAATGCGTTTGCCCACCATTGCTCTTCCAACTGAGTACAATGCCAAGGAGTCTGGGGAAACTATTCCGACCACCTTACATGTTAGGGATATAACCCCTCGGCGTGACCCGCCCAGGAGGGGCCGGGTTACATGGTTGGCGGCTCATAGGTGAAGGCCCAAAAAGGCCTGAGAGGATATGAGCTGAAGATTGGAGGCGGCTTACAAGATGGGCCAGTTGAATGCCCAAGACCCGGAGAAAGGTGCTGTGACCCGGCGATATGAGCCGCCCTATGATGACTTGCCTTGTAAGGCACGGTGACTTAGAACCCGAGCCAGTCACGTTATGTGATCCGGCCTGGACTCTTTCAAGCCCAGGGCCTCGACCTGTGTATATAAAGGCGAGACCCTGCGGCGGGTTAACCCAAGAAACAATTGATCGAGAGCTAGGTCAAGTGATTCCGCTCCCTTGTAATCGATATTCAAGCTATAGTCAACAAATGCAAGAGTAGGCTTTTACCTCATTGTGAGGGGCCGAACCTGGGTAAACCTTGTGTCCTTTGTCCCGTTTAACCCCTTCGAGCTAACCTACATCGTGATGGCTCCACACCTAAGTCCTTTCGCAAGGGCATCTGCCGTGATAAAACCACGATAGTTGGCTCCCACCGTGGGGCCACAACATGGTGGTTTCGAGTTCTTGAAGGGTAATTTTCCAGGGATCAAAGGATACGCCATGGGCCGGATGACTAAGAGTCGCCACGGAAAGCTCTACATCGACGACGCTGGCTGGGGCCCCGAGGCCGACTCAATCGAGTATGGGTACCGGGTCCCCTTTGGCGGAATTCACGTCTTCATCGGCAAGATCGGTGAGTCAGAGCCTGAGCCGGACATCTGCATTGACATCGTCGAGACGGCTCGGCATGCATGACCCGCTAGGGTTCAACCCGGCCGGAAGCACATTTTTGTTGGCTTCACGCAAGGCATGGAACTTGCGGAAGGTTCCGAATCTGGAGGAGAGATGACCATCTACTCAGGTGATGAATCCTCAACCGGAGAGACGGAATCCATCTATCAGCTTCAAGACGGCGGGCTTGGGGGCTACTCCGATGGCAACAGTATTCCAGACCCCTATGAGCCACCTTCCAGGGCTGCAACCTTCATGGTTGGCACTGCGCCGGTTCTTAACTCGTCAACAACAGCAGCGATGATGTCTGGATCGAATGCCACTGCGACAGCCAGGGCCGGTGGCTCAGGTCGACCGCCGGCTCAGGTTTTGTCTGAACCCTTGGGCACTTCGACGGCTCTGTTAGCCACAGAGGTTACTGCGGCGAATCAAGCACAACATAATGCGGAGGTTGCAAAGGTGTGAGATGAGGTGGCCAAAGCCTAGGAGGATCTTAATGCAGAGAACATCAGGATGGCAGAGGAACGAGCCTAGATGGATGCTGAGTCACAGCGTATCAGGGCGGAGGCTTTTTGCTTCAGTTTGGATCAAAACGCCTCTAATGCAGTTCTTCGAAGGAGGTATCAAACCCGTTTTCCTGCACAATATGAGGCGCGGAACCTTTTTAACACGCCTGGTGCGGGTCCAAGTAACCTGCCTGGTACAGCCCGGGCAGCTGAAGTCCCAGGGAGAGGGGCGGCGGCTCAGCCCCGATTACCAGACCCGCCCCATAGGGATCGAACCCTGCCCCGGCGTTTTTCCACACCATCTGGTCATTATTCCAACCTGGTGGATAACATGATAGCAATGGCTACCCGGCTCAATGCAATCCCTATCACATATGAGACGCCTTTTGCAGCTGAGGCGCGAAACGCAATTGAGCTCTTACAGACAGCAGTCGCACAGCAGGAAAAATATGCACATAGTCGTGAGAGGGTGCACTCGACCCCCTCCCAAGCCACAGTTACAGCCGACGCGTTGAGTCGCTGGCGGTTTCCAGTAGCGAGCGACGACGTCGACCAAATCAAGATGACCCGCCCCGTGGGAATAACCCGCCCCTTACTCATGCTCAGGCGATTGTGGATGATGCCAGAGCCCGCCGAGAGGCGGAGCCAGCAGCGGCGGCTCAGCTGGGGGCTTATTAGCAGCCTCCGGTGACCCCTTCGGCGTCAGTAGGGGCCAGTATAATTTCCAGATCTGTTGGAGTGCCTTGTTTAGTACCAGCATTACGTAATGAACGTTTGCCTAAGGATTTTAAGGGTCCACGCAAGGTGGCTAACTATACAGCTGATCTCCCCCCTGAGGCCTGGATTGAGAGTTATGAGTTAGCCATGGAGATGCTAGATGTCAATGATGCTGTGTGTGCTAAGTATTTTACTATGATGTTGGATGGGCCAGCTCGGACCTAGTTAAAAGGATTACCCCCAACTCCATCAATTCGTGGGCAGAGTTAAAAGCATGGTTCATTCAGAATTTTAAAGGAATGTGCAAGCAACCTTTGACGATTATTGATCTTGATAACTGTGTGCAGCGTGAGGATGAGTCGGCTCATCATTGGGTCCGGCGGGTTTCAGCTATTATGCATTCTTCAGACAGTATTGCGGCGGGTCAGGCGGTTCTGGTCTTGGAGAAAAACTGTCATTTTACCCCCCTTAAGCAGAAGCTTGGGTGGCTTAAGCGCCATTGTAATGACATGGGAGAGCTCATGGCGGCTCTCATCAAATATGCCGACTCTGACACCACCAAAGATCCTGGATCTGATGATGAAAAATCTAACAAGGGAAAGAAGAGTGGCAATGGTAAGGGACAACAGCAAAACGTGATAGGGCATAACGGCTACAACCAAGGCAACAGTGGTAAGCGCAGACAATCCGATGGCGGCTCAAATCTTGTAGCTAACACCAACACTATATATAAAAACCAGCACCGTAATGGTAATGGTAAGCAGTCCTTTGGAGGGAAGAACTTTAATATTGAGGCGATGATGAATGAGCCTTGCCCAAAACACAGCCAGCCCAATAAACCGGCGACTCATGCTTGGAAGGACTGTTTCATCATGCAAGAGTACAGGAATTCCAACTTCAATCAGAATCATGGCAACAATAATGGCCCGCCTGGCGGGTCAGGATCCGGCTCACAGGGGCCCGGCTTTGGTGGTGGCGACTCAAGTTCTGGGTATCAAGGACAGGGCAACCAGGGTGGTTATAATCAACAGTTTGGTCAAGGTAACCAGCACCATCAGTCCGGATACCAGAGTAATCCAAAGCAGCTCAACAGTGGCCAGTATCATGTTTTCACCACAAGTCTTTGCAAGCGAGATCAGAAGATTCATAAACGCGCGGTGATATGTCTCCAACGTATCTATAATTTATGAAGTATTCATGCCATGTTTACAACAATTTTATATGGTTTTGGTATGATTTGATTAGAACTAACCCGGACTAACGCTATTTTCAGCAGAACTACCATGGTGTCGTTTTTTGTGCAGAAATAAAAGTTCTCGGAATGGGCTGAAAATTTACGGAGAATATTTTTGGAAAATATAAAAAATACTGGAACGAAAAAAAATCGGAGAGGAGTCCCGAGGCAACCACAAGGGTGGAGGGTGCGCCCCCTGCCTTGTCGTCGCCTCGTGGGCCCCCTTGACTTGTCCCCGACGCCAACACCTCCTATAAATACCAAACCTCCAGAAATAAACCTAGATCGGGAGTTCCGCCGCCGCAAGTCTCTGTAGCCACAAAAAACCAATCGGGAGCCCGTTCTGGCACCCTGCCGGAGGGGGAAACCATCACCGGAGGCCATCTTCATCATCCTGGCGGTCTCCATGATGAGGAGGGAGTAGTTCACCCTCGAGGCTGAGGGTATGTACCAATAGCTATGTCTTTGATCTCTCTCTCGTGTTCTTGATTTGGCACGATCTTGATGTACCGCGAGCTTTGTTATTATAGTTGGATCATATGGTGTTTCTTCCCTCTCTATCTTTTGTTGTGATGATTTGAGTCTTGCTCTCTGAGGTTTCGTTATGTTGGATTGAGTATTGGATTTGAGAACACTTGATGTATGTCTTGCGATGGGATATCTGTGGTGACAATGGGATGTTCTATTGATTCACTTGATGTATGTTTTGGCACTCAACTCGCGGATTCCCGAGGTGACATTGGGGTAATCTATGCATAGGGGTTGATGCACGTTTTCGTCCTACGTTCTCCGATAGAAACTTTGGAGTGATTCTTTGTTGCATGTTGAGGGATTGTTATGTGATCCAATTATGTTATCATTGTTGAGAGAACTTGCACTAGTGAAAGTATGAACCCTAGGCCTTGTTTTCAAGCATTGCAATACCGTTTTCGCTCACTTTTGTTACTAGTTACCTTGCTGTTTTTATATTTTCAGATTACAAAAACCTATATCTACCATCCATATTACACTTGTATCACATCTCTTCGCCGAACTAGTGCACCTATACAATTTACCATTGTATTGGGTGTGTTGGGGACACAAGAGACTCTTTGTTATTTGGTTGCAGGGTTGTTTGAGAGAGACCATCTTCATCCTACGCCTCCCACGGATTGATAAACCTTAGGTCATCAACTTGAGGGAAATTTGCTACTGTCCTACAAAACTCTGCGCTTGGAGGCCCAACATGAGTCTACACGAAGAAGGTTGAGTAGTAGACATCAAGCTCTTTTCTGGCACCGTTGCCGGGGAGGCTAGGTAAGCGGCACTCACATCCCATCAATGAAGCTCTTTTCTGGCGCCGTTGCCGGGGAGGTTAGTGCTTGAAGGTATATCTTTAGATCTTGCAATTGAATCTTTTAGTTTCTTGTTTTATCACTAGTTTAGTCTATAAAAGAAAACTACAAAAAAATGGAATTGAGGTTGCCTCATATGCTTCATCTTTTTAATGTCTTTCGTGAAAATGATGGAAAGGAAAATTGTTCTCAAGTGTTAGAAGAAGAACTCAATAAAATGTTTGGCATAAATTTTTTGAATGATGAGCATGATTGCAATGTTGTTAGTATTAATTCCTTGAATATCCATGATGCTAATGATATGCAAAGCCACAAGCTTGGGGATGCTATGTTTGATGAAGATGATATTTTTTGTCCCCCAAGTTTTGATGAGAAAATTTATTATGATGAAAGCATGCCTCCTATTTATGATGATTATATTGATGAAAGTGGGTTTGGAAGAGTGTCAACTCTAGGTACTAATGATCCCACTATTTTGGAGGGTGTTGAATCTTTTCACAATATTGATAAAAGTGGATTTGGAGAGGTCATGACTTTATTTAGTGATGAATCCACTATTTTGGAAGAGGTTCCAATTGATTATGAGAACAAAGTTGCTATCTATGATGATTATTGTGATGACATGTATGCTATAAAGAATAATGATAATCATGAAACTTGTCATCATGATTTTAATTTTCAATTGGATTATGCCTCACATGATAGTTATTTTGTTGAGTTTGCTCCCACTACTATTCATGAGAATAAATTTGCTTATGTGGAGAGTAGTAAAAATTTTATGCTTATGAATCATGAAAAGAATGCTTTATGTGATGGTTATATTGTTGAATTCATTCATGATGCTACTGAAAATTATTATGAGAGAGGAACTTATGCTTCTACATATTGCAATAATATCAAGTTTCCTCTCTATGTGCTTAAAGTTTTGAAGTTATGCTTGCTTTGCCTTCCTATGCTAGTTGATTCTTGTTCCCATAAATTGTTTGCTCACAAAATCCCTATGCATAGGAAGTGGGTTAGACTTAAATTTGCTATTTATATGCTTCATGATGCTCCCGTTATGTTTTAATTCTTATCTTTTATGTGAGCATCATTGAAATCATCATGCCTAGCTAAAAAAGCATTAAAGAAAAGCGCTTGTTGGGAGACAACCCAATATTTACCCCTACTGTTTTTGTGTGATCACATGATTAATCTACTATATTAATCTTGTTTTATAGGTTTTGTTTTAATAAAGTGCCAAGTAAAGCCTTTGGGGTAGTGTGGATGATAGTTGACTTGATTCTGTGCAAAAACAGAAACTTTTGCATCCAGTACATTAATTCCTATATTTTACTGGAACATGGAAAAACTCTGAATTTTTTACATAGGATTTAAATACAAATTTTATACGTTTTCCTAATTTTTCAGAATTTTTGGAGTTACATAAGTATTACTTTAATACAGATCTTTACGTATTGTTCTGTTTTTGACAGATTCTGTTTGCAATGCATAGTTTGCTTGTTTTTATGGTCTCTATGGCTTATATTGCTTAATATAAATTGCGGAAATGATAATTTACAGTAGGAATTGTGTGAGAACAATTATGAATCTTGTCTTTGACAGTATCCAAGTGAATGATTTGTTTTATTATACTAACGGATCTCACGAAGGTTTTGTTAAGTTTTGTGTGATTGAAGTTTTCAAGTTTTGGGTGAGATGAGGAGAATAAGGAGTGAAAAGAGCCTAAGCTTGGGGATGCCCAAGTCACCCCAATGTAATATTCAAGGAAGATCAAAGCAACTAAGCTTGGGGATGCCCCGGAAGGCATCCCCTCTTTCGTCTTCAACATTATCGGTAACCTTACTTGGAGCTATATTTTTATTCATCACATGATATGAGTTTTGCTTGGAGCGTCATTTTATTTTATTAGTATTTGCTTTCTGTTATTTATAATAATGTTTTTCATCTTTTAGTTCAATAAAAATGTCAAGTATATCCTTTACCATGTCTATTTTGCAAGTCTACATGTTGCTGTTTTGAAAACAGAAAGTTTTCTATCATTGTATGAATTCTTCTGGAAAGTCAGAACGTGGTAAAATCTTAAAAGTTTTTCACAATAAGCTACAACAAATTTTATATAGTTTGGTAATTGTTCAGAATTTTTGGAGTTAGGGAAGTATGTGTACAATTGCATTCTTTACAGACTGTCCTGTTTAGACAGATTGCTATTATGTTTGCATATGTTTGCTGCTTTAATGATTCTATTTGAGGATAGGAGTATTAAATATGCAGAGGCATTTAGTATGCAATTTTAAATAATAATTTTAGTGATTTGCTACAGTAGATAATGATAAGGTTTTTGCATTTGATTTATACAAACTTATCTCACGAGTTCTTGTTAAGTTTTGTGTGGATGAAGTTTTTAAGAATTAGGGAAACCGTGATATAAAAGGAATTAAGGAGACACAAAAGCTCAAGCTTGGGGATGCCCAAAGCATCCCTAGTTAATATTTCAAGAAGTCTCAAGAATCTAAGCTTGGGGATGCCCCGGTTGGCATCCCACCTTTCTTCTTCAACAATGATCGGCCAGTTTCGGTTGAGCCTAAGTTTTTGCTTCTTCACATGATGTGTGTTATTTTTAGAATATCATTTTATTTTATTTTGCTTGCTTTTTGAATAAAATACTTAAGATCTAAATTATTATGTTTGTGAGAGAGTCTTCACATAGCTACTTAATTTTTTGACTACTCATTGATCTTCACTTAAATCTTTTTGGAGTAGTTTGTCATTTACTCGTGTGCTTCACTTATATCCGATGAGTAAATGGTTGAATGAATTGAATATCATAAATCTGAAATTATATATGCTTCATATGCTTATACCATGGGGAGTAATGACTTCACATATAAAAAGTAGAGGTGGTAAATTTATTGAAAGTTAGCAAACAAAGTATTGGTCACTTAAACAATTCATGAAAGAATATTGAAGGAAGAGAGATTTCATATATAAATATACTATCTTGGACATCTTCTATGATTGTGAGCCCCATTAGTTATTTTCAAACTTGAGCAAATTAGTTGAAGTTGGACAAGGAAGACAACATAATGAGTTATGCTTGGGTATATTTGTATAGAAGTTATATTGTTATGGATCCTCCAACATGTGGTGCTTGCTATTTAGAATCTTTTGCTAGCCAAAATTTGTGTACCAAGTGGGAATACTGCTTGTGCATCCAAAATCCTTGAACCAAGTTTCTTCCATGAGTGTCCACCATATCTACCTATATGCGGTATTTATTTGCCGTTCCAAGTAAATTTGCATGTGCCAAACTCTAAACCTTCAAATAATAATATGTTTTGTATGCCCGAATCGCTCATGTAGCGACTAGGGGCTGTCAGTATCTTCCATGCTAGGTGGGTTATTCTCACGATGAGTGTTTATTCACTTGTCATTCACGAGAGAGTGGCTGGTAATTGGGATGCCCAGTCCTATAATCAAAATATCAAAAACAAAAATTCAAATAATTAAACAAAACTCCCCCATGACTGTTGTTGGTATGGACGGTACCCGTTGTTTCGGATCAGTCGTGGAGTGTGATTGTTGGTGGAGGGGGAGTAAAAACTTTACTATTCTGTTTGGGAACCGCCTATAATGTGTCTAGCATGGAAGATAGTGAGGTCTCTTGGTTGTTATGTTGACAATGAAAGCATGCCTCTCAAAATTATGTTCATCTATGTTTTAAAAGCTTCGAGCTCTGGCACCTCTGCAAATCCTTGCTTCCCTCTGCGAAGGGCCTATCTTTTACTTTTATGCAAGAGTCAGTAGTATTCCTTCTCATTCCAACATACTCTTTAGTTGGCAAGAATCATGTGATGGGGAAAGATCTAAGCATATATGGCCATTCAAATATATTTGATCATGAATTATTATTGTTGACAATTATCTACATGATAAATAAGTTGGGAGGCGAAACACTAAGCCCCTATCTTTCTCTGTGTTCGATGGATGCTATTTGTTCTAAAAATATGCTTTGAGTGGTAGCAATCATGGAAGACTATATGATAGTTGAGTATGTGGGATTTGCTAAATCAAAGCTCTTACATAGACCCTTCCTGAAAATAAGATGAATTGCAATTGTTTGATGACTGAGAACACAGTTTGTTAGTTTCCAGAAAGTTTATGGTCTATGCTTTAACATGTGAATAGCTTGCTACTTGATCATGAGAAGTTTTATGATATGAGCTACTGTTATGTTATATAATGATGCTAGAAAAAGTGGTTGAAATTATTATTAATCAAACTTGTGCACTTGCTAGCATTCACACTTCATAAATTATTTCTTTTATCATTTACCTACTCGAGGACGAGCAGAAATTAAGCTTGGGGATGCTGATACGTCTCCAACGTATCTATAATTTATGAAGTATTAATGCCATGTTTACAACAATTTTATATGGTTTTGGTATGATTTGATTAGAACTAACCTGGACTAACGTTGTTTTCAGCAGAACTACCATGGTGTCATTTTTTGTGCAGAAATAAAAGTTCTCGGAATGGGCTGAAAATTTACGAAGAATATTTTTGGTAAATATAAAAAAATACTGGAACGAAAAGATATCGGAGAGGAGTCCCGAGGCAACCACAAGGGTGGAGGGCACGCCCCCTGCCTTGTCGTCGCCTCATGGGCCCCCTTGACTTGTCCCCGATGCCAACACCTCCTATAAATACCAAAACCTCCAGAAATAAACCTAGATCGGGAGTTCCGCCGCCGCAAGCCTCGGTAGCCACGAAAAACCAATCGGGAGCCCGTTCCGGCACCCTGCCGGAGGGGGAAACTGTAACACCCCAATGTAATGGTGGCACAGTAATCCATCATGATGATGCTAAGCTACTGTGATTTGCAATGATAATCATGTTGGATAATTCTCTCATTTCAAATTCCTCTCAGAATTCAAATTCAAAATCAAGTGCAAAATAAAGTTGCTCAAAAATTGCTGGAAAAATGTTCATATTCTAGCAAATATTCGAAAACAAATGTTGTTAAGGAAAACAACATCACCATCAACTTATATTTGGGTTAGTGCATTTAAAACAGTGCAAAAACAACACTTTAAATGCCAATTCATTTTTGAAAAATCCAAATGAAATCATATTTTTCCCAAGCCAGTTTTTGGTGGTAGGTAATGTTGCATTGTAATATTTGAACCAACTAACCCATTTTACAAAACTCAGTTGGAGGCCTATCAATTAGCAAGATAGTAGTGTTTAAAAGAAATAGGAAATAGAAAAGAAAAATGGTTAGATGCTACTGTGCCTATGGGCTAAAGTGGAACAGTGCCCTGCGGCCCAGCCCAACCAGACCTTCTTCCTCCCCAGCTGTAGCCATGGCAGGGCACGCGCGCGATGAGCCTCACGATGGGCGACACCGAGGCCACAGGAGCTCGACAGGAGGGGATAAGACTGCCCTCGCCTCCCTCTTGAACCCTAGATCGAGCACTTTCCCTCTCCTCGCCCCTCTCCCTCTCTATCACTTCCTCCCGACGCCGCCATGGCCTCGCCACCGTGAAGCTCGCGGCCACCGAGCTCTGTTCGCCTCCCCGACGTGCTCACTGGCTTCCTCATCGTCGTCCACATCGCCTACGCCTTCGGGATCGAGCCGAGCGCCTCTCCTCCGACCGGAACGAGCTCGTCTTCAACCTTCGGATCGCCGGTGTTCGCCGCCGATTCCGGCTACCTCGCGCCCTCCCCGAGCTCACTGCCACTCCCTACGGCTCCGCTGTGAGCTCCCACTTCTCCTTCCCCTCTTCGTTAGCTCGTCCATGTTCCGTAGCCGCTGATGCCACCGACGACCGAACGCTCCGCCGCTCGCGCTCATCGCCGGCGTAGCCACGGTGACCTTTGGGTCCCGTGCGTGCTACCGTCACGCTCGTCGGATCGTGTAGAGACCGTCTGGCCATTTAGTTGCTCGCTAGCGCGCCAGCATCGCCGTTCGCCATCGCTCCTGAGCGCCGCCGTCCGCCGATGAGCTCGCCGTCGTCGCTACGGTGCTCCTCCGGCCACGTCACCACCGCAGATCGCCTCACCGTCGCATGCTCTTTCCAACGCACCCACGCGCGACCTTTCCCGTGCTCTGTGCGCAATTTCCGACGATGTCTGACGCGCGCCGCCGCTCGAAATGGTCACCGGCGTTGCTCCGACGCCGGTGCCGACGTGTCACCCCTGGGGCCAACCCCTGGGTCACTGCCCGTGGGCCCCCAGGCCCTAGTTGACCACGTTGACCGTGGTTAACTGTGCTGACTGGGCCGGCTTCTGTCACTGACATGCGGGCCCCGCGAATTTAAACTTTTAAAATAAATAAATAAAACACTAATTAATCTGTTAATCCTAATTAAGTTAATTAGTTAACTAATATGACACTGACAGTAGGCCCCACTAACTAAATAACCTGAATAGTTAATTTTATCCCCTCTGTTTAGGCCACTGTGTATGACATGTGGGCCCCACATGTCAGGTTTGACCTGGTCAGTCGTCCTGTTGATTGCTGATGTCATCATTATGTCAAGATGACGTCACCATGTACTGTTCTGGATAATGTTGATTTAAATAAATAGAATAAATTCCAGAAAATGTCTAAAACCTTTGAAAATTCATAGAAATTAAACCGTATCTCAGATCGAAAAACTTTATATATGAAAGTTGCTCAGAACGACGAGACGAATCCAACCATGCCATCTGTTTCCTTATCGGGACCCTCTACGGAGGTGAACCCGCAACTTTTAGCCTGTTTCCGGTAAATGAATAGTGCACATACACCGGTTAATAATTCCAACTTTAATCCTAAAATAACTAAAATGATTTAGACATGTCTTTAGGCAACCCTGCACTGCACGTTAGCATAGCATGCTCTGTGTTGCTTATGTTTGCTGTGTATTTATCTGTTTCCTCCCCCTCTTCTCTCTCGGTAGACCCCGGTATCGACGCAGTTCCCGAGACCGACGCAGCTCCGGAGATCGACGACCCCACTGACAACCCTGCTTGTGCCGCCGAGCAACCAGGCAAGCACCCCCCTTTTGAAGATGCCGATATCGCCTATTCTTTCTCTTTTATGCTTGCATTAGAAATTGCTGCTGCTACTGTTTATCCTATTTCTGATGCATAGCCTGTTTATTGTAACCTGCTATTGATACCTTACTTGCTTATCCTAAACTGCTTAGTATAGGCTGGATAGAGATCCACCAGAGGCCCCCACTTTGACCCAGTTACCCCCGCTGGATTATCAGATGACTCGATCAACATGATCGACGACCAGGCCCCGGCACCGCACATCACCCCCTTAGTTGTACGACACTACTGGGTTACTATCGAGTGCCGAGGGTGATACCTCGTTTAGCACTTCTGATGTTAACTCTGTAGAGTAGCTATTCGGTCGTGGTCATCGAGGATGATTCCTCTTTCACCACTCCCGATAACGACGCTGTCATGCAACACCTCAAGTGTGAACCCATCGAGGGTGATTCCTCCTAAGTTCACCTTGACGGATACATCGAGTAGGAATCCAACGAGGGTGATACCTCGGATTCCCTGATGTTATGGACACACGGATACTTGGACTTTATAGCTGTTACTTGGAAAGGCGGGTCGACCCTGAGGGGTACCCGTGAGGTTGTGGAGACGGGTTGACCTGGAGGGTGCCCATGAGATAAATACGAGGCGTGGCCGGGCATTCTTAGCCCTTGTCACAAGTCCTCGAGACGAGGCGACGGGGTCACATCGATCGTGAGTCTCTGCTCGTTACCGCATCCTACCAATACACTAATGATTTGGATATGTGATCTGAGTGGGCCTCTGGCCCGATAGCACTAACCATCACGCGGGAATAAATATGGGTACTCTGCGTCGTACGTTTCTTCCGAAAGCTTTGTCAGATGTCCAGTTCAGCATAGCAGCACGGACGGACAGGTGCCATCCAGGCAGAGGTGGTGCCTGGCTTCACCGTGTGCGCAACGACCCGGAGTGCACAGGGCGATGGCCCAAGACCCCTGAGCACGTAGGATATAGACCGACGGGGACCTCTATGCTGAGCTTTAGGTAGGGCTGCGGTGTGTCGTTTGGCTGAGGCCGGGCATGACCCAGAAAAGTGTGCCCGGCCGGAGTTAAGCGAGCATGGTGGGTAAGTTGGTGCACCCCTGCAGGGAAGAACTAATCTATGCATAGCCGGATCCTCGGTAACGGACGCTCGGAGTTGTATCCCGATCGATACAACTAGAACATAATGATGAGAAATGGATAGTAGGGCTCTGGGATTGCTTTCTCGCAGGGAGTCGAGAAAGGATCTCTGGCCGAGGTTGATACTTAATGCTACAACTACTTTATACTATGCTAATCTACACTCTTCTAATGCTGCAAGACCGACGAAGATGCTAGTCTTCGATAGGACTAGGCCTTCCCTCTATTCTGGCATTTCTGCAGCCCAGTCCACATATACAACCTTTCTTTGATAATGATGCATGTGTAGTATAGATCCTTGCTTGCTGAGTACTTCGGATGAGTACTCATGGTTGCTTTGCTTCCCCTTTTTCCCCATATCCGTTTGATGCGACCAGATGACGGAGTCCAGGAGGCAGAAGCCCCCGTCGACGACAACTACTACTACTACCCCGAGGGTGGTTACTACTTCGAGTTGGCCGACGACCAGGAGTAGGTTCGGAGGGTCCCAGGCAGGAGGCCTGCGCCTTTTTGATCGTAGCTTTTGTTTTGCCCCGCCTTGTTAAAGGATTTTCTGTCTTTCTTTTATATCTGTACTCAGATATCTGATGCTTCCACTGACGTTTGTAAGCGAGCTTATGTATTCAGGCCCTCGAGGCCCCTGGCTTGTAATATAAAGCTTGTATGACTTTATTTATGTTTTAGAGTTGTGTTGTGATATCTTCAAGTGAGTCCTTAGGCTTGATCATGTGCATTTGCATGTATGATTAGTGCACGATTAATCTGGGGGCGTCATAGGTTTGTATCAGAGCCGACTGCCTATAGGATCCCCCTTTCCAACTCCTTGGCCGAAGTTGAGTCCAGTGGTCCAAAACTGTTTTACTAACATGGATGTGTGGCTTACAGGCCCACGTCGCCATTGGGTGGTATTAGGATCTTTTATTCATCGTCTTTACTCTGGGACTCTGATCTCTCTTCCTTTCGGGTTAAAATTTTACTAACTCCAACATTAGGTTCTCGTGATCACATCCACCCGAAGTTCTGAAATTACCCCCCTTTCTTCAAGATTGTGGGCCAGGTTCTGCTTGCAGGATCCTTTTATCGAGGGCACCCTGTGTTGTCACTTGCAGATTCCTCGCTCCAATAGTTTTTCTCCGATGTTGATGTAGCCTTTGCTATGTCTCGTTGTGTACTTCCTTACCGCGTGCGTGCGCGCCGCCTAGTTTGTCTAGCTGCGAGCATTCCCGAGCGCGTAGTATCCGTTTGAATCTAACTCTGTGCATGGATTGGTATGTCTTTAACGACTACTATTATATATCTAATGCCCTTCTTGTTCATTTTCCGTGTTACATCATGAATAACTCCATTCACATGCAGTTGTTATTTCTAAACTGCCCCTGTTATTTTTGGTAGGATGGCTGACGATCCTCCACCTCCACCTTATATTGCCGCAATGATGCATCAGTTTGAACTAAACCGTCAGTTTATGACCGGAGTAATGGCTCAGTTCCCAACTCAGAATGCTCAGCAATAGTCTGCTCCAATAACTCTGCCAGAATTCGTGCGCCTCAATCCGTCCACTTTTCGCAGCTCAACTGATCCAATGGATGCTGATAATTGGCTCCGTGACGTTGCCTTTCAGATGGAGTCGGCTAATGTTAACCCTGACAGTTACGTCACCTATGTGACGTATCACCTGAGGGGTTCAGCTGCTCAATGGTGGGAAAGTCATTGGCTTGTGCTACCTGCTGGAACTGTAACCACTTGGCAGGAATTTCAGATAGTTTTTCATGCACGACACATTCCTCCAGGTCTGATCAACCAGAAGAAGCAGGAATTCCGCAAACTCACCCAGGGAAAAATGACTGTGGATGAATACCAGAGGAAATTCCTTGAATTATCCCGCTATGCAGAAGATGACGTCTGCACTGACGCACGCAAGCAGGAGAAATTCCGTGAAGGACTGCGTACTGATATAAACCTTGCACTTGTTGTCTATCATTACACAGACTTCGCAATGCTTGTCAGCCAATCTTTCTGAGTTGAAACTGCTCTGACTAAATACCAGGAGTTGCTCAAGCGTACTCGAGATGTCGGCTCGTCTTTGGGTCAGCCTGTTCAGAAACGTCGAGTCTGGATCCCACATAATGTTCATCATCGACCTGCTCCAACGCCAAGGCCGTCTTATGTTGCACCTCGTCTGCCTCCGCCGCCGAGACAGCTAAAGATTCAGGGTGGACAGTACAATGTTGTGGCTCCATCCCATAATGATAGAAATTGCTTCAAGTGTGGACAGCCAGGGCACCTTGCTATCAACTATCTCCAGGGCCAGCCTCAGAATGCATCACGTCCTCCTGTTGGTCGTAGAAAGGACCATCGAACCCATCATTCCAGGAATCGTAATGCCAGACTACCTGCTAGTCAACCTATCCATGTCAACCATGTTAAAATTGAAGAAGCTCAACAGGACACCAAAATTGTGATGGGTACCCTACTAGTGAATTCAATCCCAGCTTCTGTACTCTTTGATTCTGGAGCGTCGCACTCCTTCATGTCCGAAAGTTTTCCGCGAAGCCATGATATACCTTTCGAGGAGATGTGCACCCCATTAGTAATCCAGTCACCTGGGGCTAATTGGCAAACTACCTTGGTAAGCCACGGTAACCACATTGTGATTGGAGGATTGGTGTTCCCCGTTTCACTCATTGCTCTCAAGACCTCCAACATAGACATTATTCTGGGTATGGACTGGTTGAAGCCTCATAAAGCTTTGATTAACTGTGCCACTGAGACAGTCCACATCACACACCCTTCCGGCCAAACAGTCAGATACTCAGCTCGAGCAGTTCAGGATGCCGAGAATCAGATATATGCTCTGAATGCATTGAATGCTTCACCTCTTGAAGGCATCGAGAACGTTCCAGTTGTTCGTGATTTTCAAGATGTATTTCCAGAAGAACTTCCAGGAATAGCCCCTATTAGAGCTGTCGAGTTTGTCATCGACTTGAAACCAGGCACAACTCCTATTGCGAAGCGTCTTTATAAGATGCCTCCGCACCACCGTCTCGAGCTTAAGGAAGAAATCGACAAGTCACTTAAGAAGGGTTTCATCCGCCCCAGTTCCTCTGCTTGGGGAGCACCTTCACTCTTCATTAAGAAGAAGGATGGAACTAACCGATTGGTTCAGGATTATCGGCCCATTAACCAAGCCACCATCCAGAACAAATACCCACTGCCCCGGATCAATTGTAACACCCCTATGTAATGGTGGCACAGTAATCCATCATGATGATGCTAAGCTACTGTGATTTGCAATGATAATCATGTTGGATAATTCTCTCATTTCAAATTCCTCTCAGGATTCAAATTCAAAATCAAGTGCAAAATAAAGTTTCTCAAAAATTGCTGGAAAAATGTTCATATTCTAGCAAATATTCCAAAACTAATGATGTTAAGGAAAGCAACATCACCATCAACTTATATTTGTGTTAGTGCATTTAAAACACTGCAAAAACAGCACTTTAAATGCCATTTCATTTTTGAAAAATCCAAATGAAATCATATTTTTCCCAAGCCAGTTTTTGGTGGTAGGTAATGTTGCACTGTAATATTTGAACCAACTAACCCATTTTACAAAACTCAGTTGGAGGCCTAACAATTAGCAAGACAGTAGTGTTTAAAAGAAATAGGAAATAGAAAAGAAAAACGGTTAGACGCTATTGTGCCTATGGGCTAAAGTGGAACAGTGCCCTACGGCCCAGCCCAGCCAGACCTTCTTCCTCCCCAGCTGTCGCCATGGCAGGGCGCGCGCGCGCAATGAGCCGCGCGATGGGCGACACCGAGGCCACAGGAGCTCGACAGGAGGGGATAAGACTGCCCTCGCCTCCCTCTTGAACCCTAGATCGAGCACTTCCCCTCTCCTCGCCCCTCTCCCTCTCTGCCACTTCCTCCCGACGCCGCCATGGCCTCGCCACCGTGAAGCTCACGGCCATCGAGCTCCGTTCGCCTCCCCAACGTGCTCACCGGCTTCCTTGTCGTCGTCCACATCGCCTATGCCTTCGGGATCGAGCCAAGCGCCTCTCCTCCGACCGGAACGAGCTTGTCTTCAACCTTCGGATCGCCGGCGTTCGTCGCCGATTCCGGCTACCTCGCGCCCTCCCCGAGCTCACTGCCACTCCCTATGGCTCCGCTGTGAGCTCCCGCTTCTCCTTCCCCTCTCCGTTAGCTCGCCCGCGTTCCGTAGCCGCCGATGCCACCGACGACCGAACGCTCCGCCACTTGCGATCATCGCCGGCGTAGCCACAGTGACCTTTGGGTCCCGTGCGTGCCACCGTCACGCTCATCGCATCGCGTAGAGACCGTCTGGCCATTTAGTTGCTCGCTAGTGCACCCGCATCGCCGTTCGCCATCGCTCCCGAGCGCCGCCGTCCGCCGATGAGCTCGCCGTCATCGCTACGGTGCACCTCCGGCCACGTCACCGCCGCAGATCGCCTCGCCGTCGCACGCTCTTTCCAATGCACCCACGCGCGACCTTTCTCGTGCTCTGTGCGTGATTTCCGGCGATGTCCGACGCGCGCTGCCGCGCGAAATGGTCGCCGACGTTGCTCTGGCGCCGGTGCCGACGTGTCACCCCTGAGGCCCACCCCTGGATCACTACCCGTGGGCCCCCAGGCCCCAGTTGACCACGTTGACCGTGGTCAACTGTGCTGACTGGGCGGGCTTCTGTCACTGACATGCGGGCCCCGCGAATTTAAATTTTTAAAATAAATAAATAAATAAAACACTAATTAATCTATTAATCCTAATTAAGTTAATTAGTTAACTAATATGACACTGACAGTAGGCCCCACTAACTAAATAACCCGAATAGTTAATTTTATCCCCTCTGTTTAGGCCACTGTGTATGACATGTGGGCCCCACATGTCAGGTTTGAGCTGGTCAGCCGTCCTGTTGATTGCTGACATCATCATTATGTCAAGATGACATCACCATGTACTGTTCTGGATAATGTTGATTTAAATAGATAGAATAAATTCCAGAAAATGTCTAAAACCTTTGAAAATTCATAGAAATTAAACCGTAGCTCAGATCGAAAAACTTTATATATGAAAGTTGATCAGAACGACGAGACGAATCCAACCATGCCATCTGTTTCCTTGTCGGGACCCTCTACGGAGGTGAACCCGCAACTTTTAGCCTATTTCCAGTAAATGAATAGTGCACATACACCGGTTAATAATTCCAACTTTAATCCTAAAATAACTAAAATGATTTAGACATGTCTTTAGGCAACCCTGCACTGCAAGTTAGCATAGCATGCTCTGTGTTGCTTATGTTTGCTGTGTATTTATCTGTTTCCTCCCCCTCTTCTCTCTCGGTAGACCCCGGTATCGACGCAGTTCCCGAGACCGACGCAGCTCCGGAGATCGACGACCCCACTGACAACCCTGCTTGTGTCGCCGAGCAACCAGGCAAGCACCCCCCTTTTGAACATGCCGATATCGCCTATTCTTTCTCTCTTATGCTTGCATTAGAAATTGCTGCTGCTACTGTTTATCCTATTTCTGATGCATAGCCTGTTTATTGTAACCTGCTATTGATACCTTACCTGCTTATCCTAAACTGCTTAGTATAGGCTGGATAGAGATCCACCAGAGACCCCCACTTTGACCCAGTTGCCCCCGCTGGATTATCAGATGACTCGATCAACGTGATCGACGACCAGGCCCCGGCACCGCACATCACCCCCTTAGTTGTACGACACTACTGGGTTACTATCGAGTGCCGAGGGTGATACCTCGTTTAGCACTTCTGATGTTAACTCTGTAGAGTAGCTATTCGGTCGTGGTCATCGAGGGTGATTCCTCTTTCACCACTCCCGATAACGATGCTGTCGTGCAACACCTCAAGTGTGAACCCATCGAGGGTGATTCCTCCTAAGTTCACCTTGACGGATACATCAAGTAGGAATCCAACAAGGGTGATACCTCGGATTCCCTGATGTTATGGACACACGGATACTTGGACTTTACAGCTGTTACTTGGAAAGGCGGGTCGACCTGAGGGGTACCCGTGAGGTTGTGGAGATGGGTTGACCTGGAGGGTGCCCGTGAGATAAATACGAGGCGTGGCCGGGCATTCTTAGCCCTTGCCGCAAGTCCTCGAGACGGGGCGACGGGGTCACATCGATCATGAGTCTCTGCTCGTCACCGCACGCTACCAATACACTAACGATTTGGATAAGTGATCTGAGTGGGCCTCTGGCCCGATAGCACTAACCATCACGCAGGAATAAATATGGGTACTCTGCGTCGTACGTTTCTTCCGAAAGCTTTGTCAGACGTCTAGTTCAGCATAGCGGCACGGACGGACCAGCGCCATCCAGGCAGAGGTGGTGCCTGGCTTCACCGTGTGTGCAATGACCCGGAGTGCACAGGGCGATGGCCCAAGACCCCTGAGCACTTAGGATATAGACCGACGGGGACCTCTCTGCTGAGCTTTAGGTAGGGCTGCGGTGTGTCGTTTGGCCGAGGCCGGGCATGGCCCAGAAAAGTGTGTCCGGCCGGAGTTAAGCAAGCGTGGTGGGTAAATTGGTGCACCCCAGCAGGGAAGAACTAATCTATGCATAGCCGGATCCTCGATAACGGACGCTCGGAGTTGTATCCCGATCGATACAACTAGAACATAATGATGAGAAATGGATAGTAGGGCTCTGGGATTGCTTTCTTGCAGGGAGTCGAGAAAGGATGTCTAGCCGAGGTTGATACTTAATGCTACTACTACTTTATACTGTGCTAATCTACACTCTTCTAATGATGCAAGACCGACGAAGATGCTAGTCTTCGATAGGACTAGGCCTTCCCTCTATTCTGGCATTTCTGCAGTCCAGTCCACATATACAACCTTTCTTTGATAATGATGCATGTGTAGTGTAGATCCTTGCTTGCTGAGTACTTCAGATGAGTACTCACGGTTGCTTTGCTTCCCCTTTTTCCCCATATCCGTTTGATGCGACCAGATGACGGAGTCCAGGAGACAGAAGCCCCCGCCGACGACAACTACTACTACCCCGAGGGTGGTTACTACTTCGAGTTGGCCGACGACCAGGAGTAGGTTCGGAGGGTCCCAGGCAGGAGGCCTGCGCCTTTTCGATCGTAGCTTTTGTTTTGCCCCGCCTTGTTAAAGGCTTTTCTATCTTTCTTTTATATCTGTACTCAGATATCTGATGCTTTCGCTAACGTTTGTAAGCGAGCTTATGTATTCGAGCCCTCGAGGCCCCTGGCTTGTAATATAAAGCTTGTATGACTTTATTTATGTTTTAGAGTTGTGTTGTGATATCTTCAAGTGAGTCCTTAGGCTTGATCATGTGCATTTGCGTGTATGATTAGTGCACGATTAAGCCGGGGGCGTCACAGAAACCATCACCGGAGGCCATCTTCATCATCCCGGCGGTCTCCATGACAAGGAGGGAGTAGTTCACCCTCGGGGCTGAGGGTTTGTACCAGTAGCTATGTGTTTGATCTCTCTCTCTCTCTCTCTCTCTCTCTCTCTTGTGTTCTTGATTTGGCACGATCTTGATGTACCGTGAGCTTTGTTATTATAGTTGGATCATATGGTGTTTCTTCCCTCTCTATCTTTTGTTGTGATGAATTGAGTCTTGCTCTTTGAGGTTTCGTTATGTTGGATTGAGTATTGGATTTGAGAACACTTGATGTATGTTTTGGCACTCAACTCGCGGATTCCCGAGGTGACATTGGGGTAATCTATGCGTAGGGGTTGATGCACGTTTTCGTCCTACGTTCCTCGATAGAAACTTTGGAGTGATTCTTTGTTGCACGTTGAGGGATTGTTATGTGATCCAATTATGTTATCATTGTTGAGAGAACTTGCACTAGTGAAAGTATGAACCCTAGGCCTTGTTTTCAAGCATTGCAATACCGTTTTCGCTCACTTTTGTTACTAGTTACCTTGCTGTTTTTATATTTTAAGATTACAAAAACCTATATCTACCATCCATATTACACTTGTATCACCATCTCTTCGCCGAACTAGTGCACCTATACAATTTACCATTGTATTGGGTGTGTTGGGGACACAAGAGACTCTTTGTTATTTGGTTGCAGGGTTGTTTGAGAGTGACCATATTCATCCTATGCCTCCCACGGATTGATAAACCTTAGGTCATCCACTTGAGAGAAATTTGCTACTGTCCTACAAAACTCTGCGCTTGAAGGCCCAACACGAGTCTACAAGAAGAAGGTTGCGTAGTAGACATCACGCGGTCAATGCAATTGAGCCGGCAGTACATCAATACTTGCGGTGGTCAGAGTATCCAATCACATGGAGTCGAGAGGATCACCCGCCCCGGGTTGACAATCCGGGTCAGCTAGCGTTGGTGGTAGCCCCTCAGGTCGGGGGTTATAAATTCACTAAAGTGCTCATGTATGGTGGCAGCAGCATCATTATCCTTTATTATGACACCTTTCGCCGGATGAACTTAACTGATAAAGATCTTAAGTTGTCTTCTACAGTTTTTCATGGTGTGGTACCTGGTAAGTCGGCATATCCTGTTGGAAAGATTGCCTTGGAAGTGGCTTTTGGCGATGATTATGACTACAGAACAGAGACGTTATTTTTTGAAGTGGTCAAGATCAAGAGCCCTTATCATGCCTTGTTTGGACGGCCGGCTTATGCCAAGTTTATGGATCGACCTTGGTATGTTTATTTACAGCTTAAGATGCCAGGGCGTAAGGGTACAATTACGGTCCATGGTGATCGGAAAATTGCCTTGGAATGTGAGGAAGGAGATGCTGCTTATGCTGAGTCAGCCTGCGCCACGGAGGAGCTTAAGTTTTATAAGGATAATGTTGACCCGGCTGATATGACCCCTTTAAAGAAGCCCACCACTGAGCAAGACCCGTTGTTGAAGTTTAAGTCAGCTGATGACACTAAGCAGGTTGACTTTGTCCCTGGCGACTCATCTCAGCAGTTCACAGTGGGGGCTAATATGGATCCTAAATAGGAAAGCGCGCTCATCGAATTCATCCGTGAGAATCGGGACATCTTCGCATGGAAACCTTCTGACATGCCAGGTGTACCGAGAGAGTTCACTGAGCACATCCTTAATGTGGATCCTAAGTTTAAGTCGGTCAAGCAATTTCTTCATCGTTTCAATGAAGAATGACGTAAGGCTATTGGAGAGGAGGTAGCCCGGCTCTTAGCAGCCGGGTTTATTGTGGAATTTTTCCACCCTGAGTGGTTGGCTAACCCGGTGCTGGTACTCAAGAAGAACGGCACTTGGCGTATGTGTGTTGATTACACGGATCTCAATAAAGCCTATCTAGCTGACCCGTTTGCTCTCCCTCGTATCGACCAGATTATTGATGCCACGGCGGGTTGTGAGAGCTTATGTTTCCTGGATGCTTATTCTGGTTATCATCAGATCAAGATGGCAGTTAAGGACCAAGAGAAGACGTCTTTTATCACCCCTTTTGGAGCCTTCTGTTATGTTTCTATGCCCTTTGGGCTTAAAAGTGCTCAGGCGACTTATCAACGCTGTGTTCAGAATTGCTTTCACAGTCAAATTGGACGCAATGTGCATGCTTATGTGGATGATATTGTGGTTAAGTCCAGAAAGAGGGAAACTCTCCTGGACGATCTAAAGGAGACTTTTGACAATCTCCGGGTCTATAGAATGATGCTTAACCTGGCCAAGTGTGTCTTTGGTGTGCCTGCAGGCAAGCTATTGGGTTTTTTGGTTTCAGAGAGAGGTATTGAAGCTAACCTGGAGAAGATTAAGGATATCACTTCATTGGCTAAGCCGGCGTGTGTCAATGACATCCAGCGCTTGGCGGGTCGTATCGCGGCTCTAAGCCGGTTCATAAGCCGACTGGGAGAGAAGGCAATTCCTTTATACCAGATGATGAAGAAGACAGATCATTTTGTCTGGAATGATGCTACTCATAAGGCGTTTGAGGCGCTCAAAAAATAGTTAGCTGAGCCGCCCATCCTTGCTGCTCCCATTGAGAAAGAGCCTTTGCTCCTGTATGTGGTGGCTAATAGTAAGGCTATCAGTGTGGCGATTATGGTAGAGCACAAGGAGGCGGGTAAGGAGTACCCAGTCCAGAGGCCGGCTTATTATGTCAGTGAGGTGTTAATTGAGTCCAAGCAACGCTATCTACATTGGCAGAAACTGGTATATGGGGTGTTCATGGTGAGTCACAAGCTGAAGCATTATTTTCTTGGTCATGCTATTACTGTGGTCAGCTCTGCTCCCTTAGGAGATATTATTCAAAATAGGGAGGCCACAGGCCGGGTTGCTAAGTGGGCAATTGAACTTGGACCTCATGGTTTGAAATATGTGCCAAGAACAGCCATTAAATCTCAGGCTCTGGTGGATTTCATCAATGACTGGACAGAGTTGCAGACGCCTGAAGAGAAGCCTGATAACACATATTGGACGATTCACTTTGATGGGTCCAAGCAGTTGGAAGGCTCGGGGGCTGGAGTTATTTTGACTTCCCCACAAGGTGACAAATTCTGTTATGTTTTAAGGTTAATGTTTCCTTGTACTAACAATGCAGCTGAGTATGAGGCTTTACTCCACGGCCTTTGTATGGCCAAAGAGATGAATTTTAGCCGGGTCAGGTGCCTGGGCGACTCAGACCTTATGGCTCAGCAAGTCTCAGGCACGTGGGATTCCAAAGACCCGCTTATGGCGGCTTATCGCCGGGCGGTTGACAATATTGCTGGTCACTTCAAGGGTTATCAGGTGGATCACCTTGATCGACGAAAGAATGAGGCAGCTGATGCCTTGAATCGGCTTGGGTCTCAACGTAAGCCGGTGCCTCCTAATGTGTTTCTTGATGTATTGCATAATCCTTCGGTCAAGTTACCATCGGAACAGGACCTCGCTGTTCCTGACCCGGAGGCGCAGTTGGTGGCGGCTCTCCATGCTATTCCTGATTGGACGCTTCCTTACTTGGCTTATATGACCCGGGGCAAGTTACCTGAGGACGAAACTCTGGCAAGGCAAATAACTAGGAGGTCTAAGTCTATGGCTATTGTCAACGGCGAGTTACACCAGTGCAGTGTGACAGGTGTGTTCCAATGTTGTGTTTCTCCTGAAGAGGGCCATGAGATCTTGCGAGAGATTCATGAAGGTGATTGTGGCGCCCCGTCTGATTACCACTGTAGCCAGACGGTCGCCACGCATACCAGCCCAGGAAATCACTCTGGCATGCGCGTTTACAACAAGTATCAAGAACACAGGCATTTCTATTAATGGATATGTAAGTCTTACATGATATATTACAAAGATGGTGGCAGCAGAAAAACTCTATCTAAGACAGCAGGGTCCTGGTGTGGCTTCAATCCACAGGGATCTGACTGGGTTACGCTCCTAGCCCGCGAAGGCTCCGGCTCCTCATCGACGGACGACGAATCCTTATGTGAACCTGGCCACATTGAAGGCCACTGAGTACTTTTGAATATACTCGCAAGCAAACCAAACTAACATATACACCAAGCAAAGCATACCATGGCATTCAAGCATGTATTTGATATTAGAGTAACATTAATTATCATGGCATAGCATACCTATCTAGCAATATAAATCATCATGTTGTAACAGGATTATTTAGCAAGATGACAACTAGGATAAATACAGTAAAGCGAAGCATATTGAGTAGAACATGGCAAGTAAATAATTCATACTCCAACATTCTCATGATCCAATCCGATGTTGAACCAAATCCAATTCAAGTCTTTCGGTCATCTGACCATTTCTTCCATAGCCATCCCATGGCTAACATACCATATTCCTGATAACATCTGATGTCTATGCAGGACAAGTTCTTCCACCATTATTATCATTATTACGGTTGACCACCTAGTGAGGTCTGGACGGGCTGTCCAGTACCGTGGACGCGGCTATTTGAATAGATTTTACACTTTGCAGAGGTTGCGCACTTTACCCACACCATGGAGCACCTGACCTCGTGATCCCATTCGGGTGGACCAGCGTTGCTCCAACGAAACCTGCCTAACCCGTGACTCTCCCATCGTACCACCGACAATCATACCCTCCCAGGGTAAAGTCCTGGGTGGCCCCTGTGTCACCTCATGACACCTGCCACCGTCGTGGCCAAACAAACTATCCCAAACGGGGACCGCGCGCAAACAAACAACTGGGCTCACAAGATTATCGCCGCCTACCAGGCCAGGGTAGCACGCACGCATAACCTTCCCTAGTTGGTGGTACCGATAAAAGAGCACGCGATTAGACCAAGTCAAGGCCGTCCCATACCGGCAAGTTTGGTTGCACGGATAAGCCCGGACAGGTGACTCTGATCAACCGACTAGATTTAGCTTTAGCCAGTATTTAGCAAGCATGATTGTTTATCACAATAACTTAACATGGCGGTAACTATGTATGAGGTAACAACTGTGGAAACATAACAACCTATCTCCATATAACAATGAGTCATTAGTGAGACAATATTTAAATGGCAATTTATCAGTTTACAAGTTCTAGCTGTAAGTGACGACCATCGGAACCCTTGCACAAAACCGACAAAGAAACCAGTAGCCACCAGAACGGTCTTTACAACTCAAATCTGGGACATTACCGGAATAACTCAACCCCGGCTCAAGACGGCCGAAAAGCAGCTCAGAGCAAGAGACGGTGTTGATAAGAAGAATGTAGCAGTTCCCTAAGACGGCCGAGAAACAGCTCAGAGCATAGGGTCACCGCTACGGAAAGAAATTCAACAGCTGCCCGAGACGGCCGAAAAGCAGCTCAGAACACGGACAGTTGTTGAAAAGAGAAACAAAAGTTTACATCCACCCCGGACGGCCAGAAACAGCTCAGAACACAGGCGTGGTGCCGTCATCGAAGAAAGTGCAAGCAAGGGTTCGTCAGAGTCACATACAGCTCACTACTACACAAGCAAGCATAAGCATATTAATTTAAACATGCAAAAAATCTCACAGAGCAATGCTTTAGGGCATATATCAGATGGTCGGCTTGCCTGGGGTCGAAGAATTACTCCGGGAGGAAGTGCAGTGAAGCTACGGAAGAATTCGCCGGAAAAGATTCCCTCCGGGGGGGCTGATTGAAGGGCAAGGGCAAAATGGTCATTTTCAGAATGTGTAAACATTATGAAAATGATCTCATCAGAACGGGCTCGGGGAGATGAAGAAGTGGGCATTGGAATCACCTACTTCGGAGTTGTGGGTAAAAAGATGTGAGGGTTTGACTGCCAAGGACCCATCTGAAATTTAATATTTGCAACTGAGTCCTCAGTAGTTTTATTTTCTGGAAAAGAATAAATGGTACTGTGCTGCTGGGCCGCTCTGGGCCAAATGTGGTGCGGCTGCTGCTACTGTCCCACTGGCCGGCTCGGGCTGAATCCAACTGCCGCTGCTACTGCTCCATTGGGCCGAGCCCAACCGCACCCCCACTTAAAAAGAAAACGAGGGAGCGAGCGGGAGGCCGACAGCGTGGGCCCATCTGTCGGGCCGTCTCCTTCCTCCGTCAGGGATAGAGAGAGACAGGGGGGCGCCGACTGCGGCGATTGCCGGCGATGGAGGGCTTCGGGGCCTCGGGCGGCGCTGGGGATGAGTCCGCGGCTGAATCCCGCGTCCGTAGGTGGTGGAATGGGAGCCAGAGGTGGCCGGAGGGAGGGGCTGTGATGGAGGCAGTGCGCAGCGGCTCCGGCGAGCTTGTCGCTCCGGTGGGCTACGAGGGTGGGCGAGAGGCCAGGAGGGATCACCGGAGTGCGGCTGATCTCGCGGTGGCCTCGGTGGGTGTTGGGGATTGTCGGGGGTGAGGCCACGAGGAAGACAGTGCCGTGGTGGCCGGCGGCCGATCTTGCCGTGCTCGAAGAAGGTGGGGGCTAGAGCTTGATTCCGGGCATGGGGAGGCTGCTGGAGGGTAGAGGAGGCCTCTGTGGGGGTTGGGGGATGCTCGGGAAAGGCTCGGCCGCGGCTATATATAGCCGGGCGGCGGGGATGGATGAGCACGGCGGTAGTGGCGTCCTTAGCCGGATACTGGCGCTTGGGGACACGCGGAGAGAAAGGGAGATGCCGGCAAGGTCTCTGGGAGAGGGAAGAAGCCGGCAGTGGTTTCGCGAGAGCTCGGGGAGGAAGCCGACAAGGTTCACGGGCTGCACAGTACCTCGGCGGCTATCGCCGTGGCGCGAGGAGGAAGAGAGAGGAGGGGAGAAGGTGCGGGAGAGGAGCACGCGGGCGCAGGGGAGCCGTAGGACACGCTCAGACAAGCCGAGGCTGACCGGTGCGAGCTGGCCGATGCGACGACCGCGTAGAGCACAGTCTCTGTCAGCTGTTCACGCGGTCACCACATGCACTAGCTGCTCTGGAAGGCTCCTGCATGTTCAAGCTTGTCCCACAAGGTCCTAGATGCTCAAATAGATAAGGGAATTGGCTGGGATCATCTAGAGAGCTCTGGGGTAGGAGAGACTTGCAAAAGAAGGTTCTGACAGCAAGGTGCTTGTAGATATTTCTGGAGAAATGGATGGATAAATGGAGTTGGATATTTGTCATAACAGAATAGAGTAGGAAGGAGTATATGCATGCAAAATTTGAAGTCATTTAGACCCCATTTGCATACACTTCCTTCACAAACCACAAATTGGTCCAGAAACTAGATTTTGGAGCTGTGATCAAATGGCTTGATGAAATGAGATGAAATTTGATGGAGAGTGACGATTTGGATATTGGAAGCCACTGTAAAAGTTTCATACCATTTGGGTACACCAAAATGGTACTTGCTTCACAGAGGTTCCAAATGGACATAATCTTAGGAAAATTGCTGTGGGAGAATGGTTTGATGGATTGAGCTGATTTTTGGCATACATGGGTGATTTGGCAGTTATAACCACCATGAAAAATTTCTGCTCAAATGACTCAAGGGTTCAAGCACTTCCTTTGCAAACTAGAAATCTGGAAAGAATCTGCAAATGGATGTTGTGCTCAAACTTTGAACTATGGAACTTAGATTTTGATGGAAATGGTGAATATATGGATAGGGTAAGCTCCACAGTTTATTTGGGATTTTTCCTGACTACCAAAATGGTAGTTCCTTTAGAAACTGCCCAAAATGCAATATTGGCATTAAATAGGAAAATGCAATTTCCCTTATTTAATTATGGCCAATATTTTTATGGGAGCTCAATATGATCACAAAGAACATCTCCACAAGTTTCATGAACTTTGGAGATGGATAGATATTTTCCCGGATTTAATTCCTTTAACTGGCAGATAAAGGAATTAATTATAAATGAAAAATATTGCAAATGACTTAGCAGTATTTTTGCATATCTAGGGTTGATTGATGGGGAATGATCTCTAGGAAAAGTTTGGGAGGCAACAGATCAAAGGAAATTGAGGTTCCTTTGTAACTGAAAGAATTAGGGTTTCCCTTCCGGTAGCTCGGAAGGTAGGATTTCGACGGCAAAACCCTGAGAATAAATCTTGGGTGGCAAGATTGATCTGGAGAGAATCTCTGGTTGGACAGGAAAGGCAAGGCTAGATGACCATCTTCACATACCCAAGAGCTAGAGAAATCCGATAACACCGAGAAAAAAGACGGGAGTCAAATCCCGCAAAGGAAAAAAAACAGGGGCTGATTGAAGGGAAGTGGCAAAATGGTCATTTTCAGAATGTGTAAACATTATGAAAATGATCTCATCGGAACGGGCTCGGGGAGATGAAGAAGTGGGCATTGGAATCACCTGATTCGGAGTTGTGGGTAAAAAGATGTGAGGGTTTGACTGCCAAGGACCCATCTGCAATTTAATATTTGCAACTGAGTCCTCAGTAGTTTTATTTTCTGGAAAAGAATAAATGGTACTGTGCTGCTGGGCCGCTCTGGGCCGGATGTGGTGCGGCTGCTGCTGCTGTCCCACTAGCCGGCTCGGGCTGAATCCAACCGCCGCGGCTACTGCTCCATTGGGCCGAGCCCAACCGCACCGCCACTTAAAAAGAAAACGAGGGAGCGAGCGGGAGGCCGACAGCGCGGGCCCATCTGTTGGGCCGTCTCCTTCCTCCATCAGGGACAGAGAGAGACAGAGGGGGCGCCGGCCGCGGCGATTGCCGGCGATGGAAGGCTCGGGGGCCTCGGGCGGTGCTGGGGATGAGTCCGCGGCTGAATCCCGCGTCCATAGGTGGTGGAATGGGAGCCAGAGGTGGCCTGAGGGAGGGGCTGCAATGGAGGCAGTGTGCGGCGGCTCCGGCGAGCTTGTCACTCCGGTGGGCTACGAGGGTGGGCGAGAGGCCAGGAGGGGTCGCCGGAGTGCGGCTGATCTCGCGGTGGCCTCAGTGGGTGTTGGGGATGGCCGGGGGTGAGGCCACGAGGAAGACAGTGCCGTGGTGGCCGGTGGCCGATCTTGCCGTGCTCGGAGAAGGAGGGGGCTAGAGCTAGATTCCGGGCATGGGGAGGCTGCTGGAGGGTAGACGAGGCCGCTGCGGGGGTTGGGGGATGCTCGGGAAAGGCTCGGCCACGGCTATATATAGCCGGGCGGCGGGGATGGATGAGCACGGCGGTGGTGGCATCCTTAGCCGGATACTGGCGCTCGGGGACACGCGGAGAGAAAGGGAGATGTCAGCAAGGTCTCTGGGAGAGGGAAGAAGCCGGCAGTGGCTTCGCGAGAGCTCGGGGAGGAAGGCGACAAGGTTCACGGGCTGCACAGTACCTCGGTGGCGATCGCCGTGGCACGAGGAGGAAGAGAGAGGAGGGGAGAAGGTGCGGGAGAGGGGCACACGAGCGTAGGGGAGCCGTAGGACACGCACAGACAAGCCGAGGCTGATCGGAGCGAGCTGGCCGACGCGACGACCGCGTAGAGCAAAGTCTCTGTCAGCTGTTCACGCGGTCACCACGTGCACTAGCTGCTCTGGAAGGCTCCTGCATGTTCAAGCTTGTCCCACAAGCTCCTCGATGCTCAAATAGATAAGGGAAGTGGCTGGGATCATCTAGAGAGCTCTGGGGTAGGAGAGACTTGCAAAAGAAGATTCTGACAGCAAGGTGCTTGTATATATTTTTGGAGAAATGGATGGATAAATGGAGTTGGATATTTGTCATAACAGAATAGGGTAGGAAGGAGTATATGCCTGCAAAATTTGAAGTCATTTAGACCCCATTTGCATACACTTCCTTCACAAACCACAAATTGGTCCAGAAACTAGAATTTGGAGCTGTGATCAAATGGCTTGATGAAATGAGATGAAATTTGGTGGAGAGTGATGATTTGGTTATAGGAAGCCACTGTAAAAGTTTCATACCATTTGGGTACACCAAAATGGTACTTGCTTCACAGAGGTTCCAAATGGACAGAATCTTAGGAAAATTGCTGTGGGAGAATGGTTGGATGGATTGAGCTGATTTTTTGCATACATGGGTGATTTAGCAATGTTAACCACCATGAAAAATTTCATCTCAAATGGATCAAGGGTTCAAGCACTTCCTTTGCAAACTAGAAATCTAGAAAGAATCTGCAAATGGATGCTGTGCTCAAACTTTGAACTATGGAACTTAGATTTTGATGGAAATGGTGAATATATGGATAGGGTAAGCTCCACAGTTTATTTGGGATTTTTCCTGACTACCAAATTGGTAGTTCCTTTAGAAACTGCCCAAAATGCAATATTGGCATTAAATAGGAAAATGCAATTTCCCTTATTTAATTATGGCCAATATTTTTATGGGAGCTCAAAATGATCACAAAGAACATCTCCACAAGTTTTCATGAACTTTGGAGATGGATAGATATTTTCCGGCTTTAATTCCTTTAACTGGCAGAAAAAGGAATTAATTATAAATGAAAAATATTGCAAATGACTTAGCAGTATTTTTGCATATCCAGGGTTGATTGATGGGGAATGATCTCTAAGAAAAGTTTGGGAGGCAACAGATCAAATGAAATTGAGGTTCCTTTGTAACTGAAAGAATTAGGGTTTCCCTTCGGTAACTCGGAAGGTAGGATTTCGACGGCAAAACCCTGAGAATAAATCTTGGGTGGCAAGATTGATCTGGAGAGAATCTCTGGTTGGACAGGAAAGGCAAGGCTAGATGACCATCTTCACATACCCAAGAGCTAGAGAAATCCGATAACACTGAGAAAAAAGATGGGAGTCAAATCCCGCGAAGGAAAAAAAAACAGGGAGCAAAAACCAGGGTGTTACAGTGATTGTGGTCATCACGCCGGCTCTAAGTCTTTAGTGGCCAAGGCTTTTCGTCATGGCTTTTACTGGTTGACGGCTCATGCTGATGCAGAGGATATTGTTAGCAAATGTGATGGATGTCAGAAATTTGCAAGGCGAGCTCATGTGCCGGCTCAGGAATTGCGGATGATTCCCATAACTTGGTCGTTTGCAGTTTGGAGCTTGACATGGTTGGGACCTTCAAGAGTTCCAAGGACAAGAAGACCCATCTTTTGGTGGCGGTTGACAAATTTACCAAGTGGATTGAGGTAGAGCCAATCGGCAAGTGTGATGCAGCGACTGCAGTTCAGTTTGTTAAAAAGCTGATCTTCCGCTTTGGTTATCCTCATAGTATCATCATTGACAATGGTACTAATCTATCCAAAGGAGCTATGAAAGAGTTCTGTCAACGAGAGCATATCCGGCTCGATGTTTCCTCAGTGGCTCATCCACAGTCTAATGGTCAAGTTGAACGAGCCAATCTAGAAATCTTGCGAGGTATTAAGCCCCGGCTCATGGTTCCCTTGGAGCGAATGTCGGGTTGTTGGGTGGAGAAATTACCTTCCGTGGTTTGGAGTATCAATACCACCCCCAACAGGTCAACAGGCTATACGCCTTTCTTCATGGTCTATGGTGCAAAGGCGGTTCTCCCAAGTGATATACGTCATGACTCGCCCCGAGTGGCGGCTTATGTTGAAGCTGATAATGAGACGGCACGTCAGAACGCGATTGATGTTTTGGATGAGGAGCGTGACCATGTGGTGGCTCGGTCGGCGATTTATCAACAAGACCTGCGTCGCTATCATAGCCGCAGAGTTAAGACTCGGGCATTTCAAGAGGGTGATTTAGTACTCCGGTTGATTCAAGATCAAACTGACATGCATAAGTTGTCCCCGCCTTGGGAAGGACCTTTTGTGGTTAGCAAAATCTCAACAATGGTTCGTATTATCTTATTGATATACGTGAGCTCAAGAAGTCACGCATCTCTGAGCAAGAGACCAATAGGCCTTGGAATATTGCTCATCTTCGGCCTTACTACACCTGAGCCACCGGCTCTTATCATTGTACATACTTTTGATGATGTGTATATATCTTTTTATGATCAGATATAATAAAGCCGGCATCCCTGAAAAATTCAGGGCCTCTGTCGTTTCATTTCTATGTATCTGAGTCTTTATTAGTTGATCATAAGGTCACTTGGGGGCTTCCAACCCACCGGGTTTAGCTTTCATACCCTCTTGACCAGGCATGAGACGACAAATTATGGGTTATCCTGCCTGTTTGCAACTTGCTACTCCACCAGGTGACCCGCCGAACTCTTAACAATCAATCTTTTTTAAGACCCTGAACTGATTAATGTTAAAATAGTGGCTTGTGTCACGTGAGAGCTGGCTTATAGTGAGCTAGGATAAACTCAACGGCTGTGCGGCCTTGAAAGCACAAGGCCTGTGAGCCAACTTGTTTGGTCATGTCTTGAAAGACGGCCTAGCAAAAATTTGAGATTTGTTGTATCTCTCTCTTTTGGATTTTTTGATGTTTTTTATTAAGTTTTTGCTTTTTGTAAATTTTGACTACCCGGGTCGTGAGGCTCCGGATTATGATGCTCATATTTGTGTATTTTTTGGGTTGTAACCCGCCCTGGCTTTGGACTTTAAGTTGTCAGTATGATTGATTGGAATAGTTGTGGCTATGAGGCTACAAGTCTTCGGGTTTGGTAACCCGCCCTGGTTTCTGACTTTAAGTCGCTAGTATATTTTGGCTTGAATAGCCCTGGTTATGATCTTTTCAGTAGTCGTACACGGCTACTTATTTTGGGTTGTTACCCGCACTGGTTGTTTGGTTGTCAATAATTACCAGTGCATATGATGATTGGTCTTCTGCAAAATATACAAGACCTTAGGTGCTGAATATAGTCATCAAATGGTTCATATATCTGGTCAGATGAAGCAGGCCACAAAGATCAACTGTTGGACCAAAAGTCAAGTGAAACATGCACGAAGGCATGATAAGGTGGACCATTGTTTTAAAGCTATCCTATTACAAGGCTTCCAATTGAGCCCAAAAGATATTGCATCAAGTGTTTTGGAGCTGCACTCCAACAACCCGGCATGAGAGCCACCTGGATCATCGTCGTTATGGTCAGTTTTCCTCGTGACGCCTTGAAGACTCCGGGTCATCCTGTGCCGGCTCTTCTTCTTCAATCATCTGGAGGTCAGTCGATGTCCAATCGATGCCGGTTAAGGGCTCAAAGGTGGCATCATCATTAATAATAACGGAAGAGTCAAGGTCAGGGCAAAGATGTGCTTACCTCTAGGAGGAACAAGATCTTTCACTGCATGAGAGGGCGGTTTAACTTTGTTGTTGTTTTCATCGTAAGGCGGCGTATAATGGTTCAAATTCAGCTCTTCTACGAGCTTGCAGGCAACGGGCCGCATCTCTCTGACGCATTGGTTAAAATCCTTCTCCTCAAAGGCTGTCTTGTCATCTTTGAACTCCGGGCAGCCAGTTGCTATTTCATCCGGGTCAAGTTCGGATTGCCATGCCTTGGCCCGGCCAAGAGCAACAATGGCTCCTGCACGGGCGGCTGATAATTTGAGCTGCTGCCGTTGAGAGCTGGTCTAGTACGGTCTTGATAAGAGTCGGAGGACTCTTCCCACCTGACAGAGCCACAATGTTGCGAAGAGTTCCACCATATAGCTGTTCAGCTAATGAGTAAACTGCCTTTAATTTGAGTAGCATGTTTTGACCAAGACCTGTGCTTCTGGGGCCTGTTCAATTTTTTGTAAAAGAGTAAACAGGCGGGTTAGCGATTTTATGAAATGACTCGCCAGGCGAATTATGGAACTTTACAAGCATATGATGAACTACAAGTTTTTCACTTACCGAAGATGGCGGCTGTCATGTGAATTATATGCTGCTTTAAGCCAGCAAGCTCGTCAATTACCGGCTTAAGCTGAGCCTCGGCGTCTTCGGCATGCTTCAATAAGGCGGCCTTTTCAGTCTCCCAGGCGGTTCGCTTGGAGGCAAACTTGGCCTTAAGTTCTTCATTTTCTTTCAAAGAAAATTTGAACTTTGACTCAGCTTTTTGCGTCTCAGCCTCTTGGTGTTTGATCTTTTTCTTTAACTCGCCCAATTCAGATTCTTGATGGCTTAAAGCTTCCTGCCATAAAGTTTTGAAAGCATGGAGGCAAATTAACATGGTGGCGAGTCATGATGAAATAATTATTCAAGTCCCAGCCACATTGCAAGCAATATGCCTGGCACTTGGGGGCTAATGTAGGTTATTTCAATTCTTATGATGACCCGGCTCATCTTGTCGGATTAAGCCGGCCCTTGGGGGCTACATGTTTAATTTTACTAAGGTCATTGAAGACCCGGTTTATCTTGTCAGATTAAGCCGGCCCTTGAGGGCTACATGTTTGATTCTATTAAGGTCATTGAAGGCCCGACTCATCCTTGTTAGGATAAGCCGGCCCTTGAGGGCTACATATGGTTTTGTTCAGAGTCAATAATTTGAAGACCTGGCTCATCCTTGATTAGGATAAGCCGGCCCTTGGGGGCTACATGACTATGTATATATATATGAACCAGTGGAAAGAGGTTTAGTTTGTACCTCATACTTCTGCCTCATCAGATTAACCAAGCCAGTCTCCATATCACGACCTGTGTGCGGGTGGTTTAGGTAGCCTGCGTGCAACTCGCCTGCGCTGAAATTGGCATAGTTCTGCAGGTCCAGTTGTAGCTTGCCTTTGTCTGCGGCTGGTGGTTCTTCTTTGGCACTATGTTTTGCCAAGACAGTAGGGTTTCTGGGCTCTGTATAGCCTGTGCCAGTAATGGTGACATCTTCAATGGTCTTCTCAGGAGGAATTTCTTTAGTTAGCTTGGCAGGGCTCAGCGGCTTGGGACTCAGCAGGTCATGACTAGCAGCCGGGTTGATTTCGGTATGCATTGGCTCAACAAATGTGGCATCAATTTACGGTGGCGGATCATTGGCAAAGTCTTCCGGATCTTGAGCTAAAGCCTTAGAGGCCTCTGGTATTTGCTTCTCCAGATCAGCAGCTTGGGGGTCCTTTGAAGACCTGTCCACCTTCTGTTTCTTGCCCTCTTTTGCTACGCCTCTGAGACAAGAATATAAGAGTTCATAAGTATATCATTACAAGTCATTTATGGACAAATAGAAACACTTACCCTTGGGCAACTTTGAAGAAAGGCATCTGGGTTCCGGTAGAGTCGCCGGACGACGGAGGTGTCTTCTGATAATTTGAGTTGGAAGGATTAAGAGGTTGACGTGTGTGGCTGGCTAATGGATAAAGAGAGTCTAGGTTATGTGGCACCTCATGACGACGCTTGTGAGGAACAGGCGTATTGGGTAAGCCAAAGATGAGATCTTGAGAGCCGCCACTCCGGGTCGGGCGTCTTGGCTCGTGTTGTTGTTTCTTCAAAAGAAAGTTGGGATCCAAGTGGGCAAGAGGATGAGAAAATTTCACCTTCCGGACGACCCGCCGAGTTCGCTTTCTTGGCAAAGGTTCTGAGTCAGAGGAGACAGGGATTACCTCTACAATGTTGGCTTGGCTTGTCGCTGCGTCATCCTGAGAAGAGTCGGCATCAATAAGTTTTATAAAAAGACGACCAAGGGAGTCAAGTTCTACCTCCGAATCATCTAGCTTGAGAAGATCTTCTGTGGCTTGTTTTTTGCGGCGGCCCGGACCACGGGCTTTGGACTTAAGCTTATTAACTGGGGCGGCGGCTTGCAGCTTTTTGCTCCAGAAAGGGGAGTCGGCCTTTGGATACATAAGCAGTAGGTTGAGCAGTATGAAATGCAAGTAAGCAGGTAAATAAATTGAAGATTTATCAATGATACTTACAGGTGGAGCCCGATTAAGTGTACAAAAGGGGTTCATGCCCACTTTGCGACTGTTTTCCAGAGGCTCTCCAAGCAATGATTTGACCAGATCAGTAATATCCTTGTCGGTCAAGGAGGCATGGTTATAGCGATATGCATCTTTCTGATCGCCTGTATAGTCACACATTAAGCCGCTGTGCCGGCTCAAGGGCAAAATCCTCCAAGAGAACCAACAGCGGACCAAGTCAACTCCAGATAGACCATTGGCTACCAGGGCCCTTATTTTTGAAAAAGTGGATGAGTATTTGGCCTGTTCTGCAGCGGTAATGCGATCCGGAAGCTCGTGGGTAGGGCTGAGCCGGAAAGGGCAGAAACCCCGCAGAGGGTTCTCACCGGCCGGAGAAGTGTCTTTACAATAAAACCAAGTATAGTTCCAATCCTTGGGGTGACTAGGCAATACGGCTACAGGGAAAATGACATCTCTGCGCCTCTGAATGGAAATCTCACCAAGCACGAGACTAGGTCCGTTTGTCATTTCAGTTTGACGATTGAGATAAAAATACTCTCTAAATATATCAACTTCGGGCTCCGTTTGAAGGTATACTTCGCAGAAGACTTGAAAGTTGCAGATATTGGATATGGAATTGGGGCCAATGTCTGGAGGGTGAAGTTTATAAAAGTTTAGAACATCCCGGAAGAACTTCGACCCGGGGGGTGAGAAACCACGAAGGAGGTGGTCTGTAAAGATAATAACTTCACCGTATCTAGTTGAGGTTTAGTTTCTACACCCAGAACTCGCCAGTGGATGACATTTTTTGCTGGCAAGACTCCCATGTCAACATATTCATGTAGAGAGAGTTTAGAGACTCTAGAAGTGACCCAATCGCAAGAAGTAGGAGCCCTAGTCATGGTTGGCGGATCAAAAGATACAGCCTGGGGACAAAGTATGACGGGTTAATATTACAGTAATGAGCCGCTTAATGATTACAATGATAATTCAGTGATTGCAAGTTGGTTATGGAATAGTTGGTCCCTGACGGGTTACAGATTCATGATTAAGTCGGCTAGAGGCTGGCGGGTTACAAGGTTATTACTTGAGCCTCCCGAATAACATGGGCAAGGCAGTTATCTACAAATCTAGGGTTGATGAAATTTTTGCTAAGTGTTGAACAAACAAGTTTCACAGATCATACCTATAATTTTGGATCTACGACAGTTCAAAAAATGAAGAACAATTACTAAAACTAAGGTACAGTGGAGGAAGAATAGCAGGCTGTGTGTGGATTCTGAAGAGGAAAAGATCTGTGCTAGATGCAAAATAAGGGCTTAAACAAGTACCGTTTTGTTGTTCCTAGTTGGTGGATTGAACTAGGCGACATATGGATGAACTACGATGAACTTGGACGAACACGATGAACACTGACGAACTAGGGCGGCCTAATGCAGATTGGAAGTGAGAAAAGAGGAATACCTGGTGGTGCTAATGAGTGGCGGGTGCGTGTCGCAATTCTCTAGTCTAATCAGGTTGATGCAGCGGCCCAGTTGGAGTCTTTGGGGAAGAACGGTGGTGGCGGAGCTCCGGTCGCAGTGAAGGCACAAGGAAGACGAAGAACAAGTGGAGGCGAAAGGGGATAAAAGTGAAAAAGGGACCCCCCCTTGCCTATTTATAAGGGAAAAGTGAAACAGTGAAATGGCAGGTGCGGAAATCAAGGAGGCGTCATGATTATCTCAACAGTGGAGGCGCCTCGATTCTCGGATGTCCAGTCAATGCAAAAAGATTCGTTGTGATGTCACGAGATTTTATGTATTTATTTCGCATGACGTCATGGCGGATTACAAAAATCCGGTTCGGATCAATTATTGGGAGGCATTAAAGGAAGACTCGCCCACCGGATGCAGTGAAGATTGACATGAACATGTTCAAATCAATCTGGGGCCTAATGTTGGGGATATAACCCCTCGGCGTGACCCGCCCAGGAGGGGCCGGGTAACACGGTTGGCGGCTCATAGGTGAAGGCCCAAATAGGCCTGAGAGGATATGAGCTGAAGATTGGAGGCGGCTTACAAGATGGTCCAGTTGAAGGCCCAAGACCCGGAGAAAGGTGCTGTGACCCGGCGATGTGAGCCGCCCTATGATGACTTTCCTTGTAAGGCATGGTGACTTAGAACCCGAGCTTGTCATGTTGTGTGATTCGGCCTGGACTCAGCTATAGTCAATAGAAGCAGGAGTAGGCTTTTACCTCATTGTGAGGGGCCGAACCTGGGTAAACTTTGTGTCCTTTGTCCCGTTCAACCCCTTCAAGCTAACCTACATCGCGATGGCTCCACACCTAAGTCCTTTCGCAAGGGCATCTGCCGTGATAAAACCACGACAATACGGATAAGCCGCAAGCAACCGTCCCCAACAACATATGCCGGCTCCATGATGATGCCTCCACGAAGGGCAGGAAGTGTCATCTTCGTCCAATCAAAGAACATTTCAACCAAGGTTTTTCGTTAGCTTGGGCATCGGGGAGAGGAGGAAAACCAACATGACTCCAATGCTTCCCAAGACGTTAAGGGTGCCTACCGAAATTTCGTCGTCACCTGTTTTAGGCAAAGCGCCATAACATGATAAAATTGTTTTAACCCAAATCTACTTTGGCTTCTCCAACCCAATATCGACCCTTAGACTACCCATGTGCTATCAGCCACATCCGCCAAACTAGTTCTTGAGACGTGAGTATAGAAACAAATTCAATGCACATAACGAGAACACAAATAAACAAGATCTGTGAGTAGATAGCATGCACCTGTGACGCCCCATGTTCAATCGTGCACTAATCATACACGCAAATGCGCACGATCAAGCCTAAGGACTCACGGGAAGATATCACAACACAACTCTAAAACATAAATAAAGTCATACAAGCTTTATATTACAAGCCAGGGGCCTCGAGGGCTCGAATACATAAGCTCGCATACAAGCGGAAGCGGAAGCATCAGATATCTGAGTACAGATATTAAAGAAAACACAGATAGGCCCTTAAAAGGTAGGGCAAAAGAAAATACTACGATCGAAAGGCGCAGGCCTCCTGCCTGGGACCCTCCGATCCTACTCCTGGTTGTCGGCCAACTCGTAGAAGTATCCACCCTCGGGATAGAAGTAGCGATCGTCGGCGGGGACAACTGTCTCAGGGGCTCCGTCATCTGGTTGCATCAAAAGGGGGTATATGGGGAAAAAGAAAGCAAAGCAACCGTGAGTACTCATCCGAAGTACTCAGCAAGCAAGGATCTACACTACATATGCAACATTATCAAAGAGTGGCTGTATATGTGGACTGGGCTGCAGAAATGCCAGAATAGAGAGAAGGCCTAGTCCTATCGAAGACTAGCATCTTCAGCGGTCTTGCAGCAATAGAAGAGAGTAGAACAGTACAATATAATGTAGCAGTATCATTAAGTCTCAACCTCACCCAGAGATCCTTTCTCGACTCCCTGCGAGAAAGCAATCCCAGAGCCATGCAGTCATCAACCTCGTCCTGAGATCCCTTCTCGACTCCCTGCGAGAAGCAATCCCAGAGCCATAGTATCCAATTCTAGTTGTATCGATCGGGATACAACTCCGAGTGTCCGTTACCGAGGATCTGGCTATGCATAGATTAGTTCTTCCCTGCAGGGGTGCACCAACTTACCCACCACGCTCGCTTAACTCCGGCCGGACACACTTTCTGGGTCATGCCCGGCCTCGGCCAAATGACACACCGCAACCCTACCTACAGCTCAGCAGAGAGGTCCCCGCCAGTCTACCACCTAAGCACTCAGGGGTCTTGGCCATCGCCCTGTGCACTCCGGGTCGTTGCACACACGGTGAAGCCAGGCACCAACACTACAGGAAGGCGCCGGTCCGTCCGTGCCGCCATGCTGAACTAGATGCCTGACAGAGCTTTCGGCTGATGCATACGATGCAGAACGCCCATACTATGCCCACGTGGTGGTTAGTGCTATCGGGCCAGAGGCCCACTCAGATCACATATCCAAATCGTTAGTACCTTGGGGGTGCGGTAACGAGCAGAGACTCACGATCGATGTGACCCCATCGCCCCGTCTCGAGGACTTGCGGCAAGGGCCAAGAATGCCCGGCCACGCCTCGTATTCATCACTCGGGCACCATACAGGCAACCCGCCTTCACATCACACACGGGTACCCCTCAGGGTCGACCCGCCTTTCCAAGTATCATTAGTACAGTCCGAATATCCGTGTGTCCATAACATCAGGGGAATCCGTGGTATCACCCTCGTTGGATTCCTACTCGATGTATCCGTCAAGGTGAACTCGGAGGAATCACCCTCGATGGGTTCACACTTGAGGTGTTGCACGACAGCGTCGTTATCGGAAGTGGGGAAGGAGGAATCACCCTCGATGACCACGACCAAATAACTACTCTACAGAGTTAACATCTGAAGTGCTACATGAGGTATCACCCTCGGCACTCGATAGTAACGCTGCAGTGTCGTTACAACTAAAGGGGGGTGATGTGCGGTGCCGGGGCCTGGTCTTCAATCCCGTTGATCAGGTCTTCGGATTATCCAGCGGAGCAGTCGGGATAAGTGGGGTCACTGATAGGTCTCTACTCAGCCTATACTAAGCAGTTTAGGATAAGCAGGTAATTATCAACAGCAGGTTACAATAAATAGGCTATGCATCCGAATAGGTAAAGCAGTAGAAGCAGCAATTCTAATGCAAGCATGAGAAATTTAGAATGGGCGATATCGGGATGATCAAAGGAATGGGGCTTGCCTGGTTGCTCTGGCAAGAAGGAGGGGTCGTCAACGGGCTGCTCGTCTGGAGCGTAGTCGTACACAGCTGCAACGGCGTCGGTCTCGGGGACGACATCGATGTCGGGGTCTACCGAGAGAGAAGAGGGGGAAGAAACAGTAAATACAAGCAAACAGATGCATGACACATCTAAATGATAAGCATAGGTGTTCTACTGCCTAATTAAATGATTTAGTTAAATTAGGAATTTATTCGGATTTATTTAATTAAAGTTGGGCACTATTCATTTATCGAAACCGGTCTAAAAGTTCCATGTTCAGATAGCTAGGGGCATCTGACAGATGAACGGACCACGTATTTAGATTCGTCTCGAAATTCTGAGCAACTTTCATATATAAATTATTTTCATCCGAGTTACGGTTTAAAAGATATGATTTTCTAAAGTTTTATTAATTTCCTGGAATTTCCTGGAATTAATTTAAATTCGAAATTAAATTGGAAAATGCTACAGGTACCCAGCTCTGTGTACACAGAGTGCACACAGTGGCTGACCAGTGGGCCTATTGACTGGGTCAAAGGTCCAGTCAATGGCTAGCCCACAGAGGCTGACATGTGGGGCCAGAGTCAAAGTCAACAGCCCAGTCAGCTGCTGACTGGGCTGACTGCTACAGTGGCAAACAGTGTAGGTGGGGCCTACCTGTCATAGACACAAGTACTAAATGGGTTGATTAATTTAGTTTAGTTAGTGGGTGGGGGCCACTGTCAGTGGGGTTAGTGGGTAGTTAAATTAGCCTAACCAATTCATTAGCGGTTAATTAAGCCAGCGGGACCCACCAGTCAGTGGGTCAATCCCACTGGTTTTAGAACGCGCGCGCGTGCACAGTGCGTACGCCGGCGGCGAGCTACAGGAACGGCGGCGATAGCCGGAAACGGCGCTCCGACAGCCAAATGGAGCGGCGCGAGTTCCTATCGAACCAGCGCGATGCGCTGCATCGAACCATGCCACGGGCGTGAGCTGAGGCGGACAAAAACGATGGCTACGACGAGCTCCCGCGGTGGCGATAGCTCGGCCTCGACGGAGTCGAGCCAACGGGGCTCGGGGAAGAAAGGGGAGAGGCTAGGGAGGACCGGGAGCTCACAGCGAGCTCGATGACGTGCTCGGGGAGGCTAGGGGGTGGCGGAGCTGGCGGATCGACGGCGATGGCAGTGGCGGCCGACGGTGAGGGATACGACGTGGGCAGCTGCGGTGATGGATCCCCGCCCCGATCCAGTCGTGCAGGGGATGTAGAGGTCCGCGACGGAGTCGTTGGACGTGCTCCCAGGGCGCGGGGTGGCCGGTGGGCACGTTAACGGCAAGCGGCGGCGACGAGCTCGTTCGGACGAGCTCAACAGAGAGAGAGGAGATGAACGAGGGGGGGAGTTGAGGGTGCTAGGGTTCGGGTGAGAGGGAGAGAGCGCTCTTATCTCCTCCCAGGCGAGCCCTGGGCCTCGGTGTCGATCGCAGAAGAGGGGGGGCCAGTGCGGGCGCGCGTGTGCGGGCGACAGCGCACGAGGGGGGAGCAGTAGGTAGGGGATGACCGCGGTGGGCTGGGCCTGGCTGTTTGACTAGAGCCCAGCCACAGCGGGCTTTTTTTTTCTTTTCTTTCTTTTCTCTTTTGCTTTTCTGTTTTTATTCTTTTCTGTTTTATTTTCTTTTTAGTTTCTGTTTTGCAAAATGTGTGGCACCCAAATGAATTTTGTAAAATATATGACCTGGTCCATAAATCACAGTGCAACATACCCTATCACCAAAAATTAGTTTGGGGTATTTATCATTTCATATTTATTTTATATTTATTAATAGGTTATTAAATATTGTTTTCAGCCACTGTTTGAGGATGTTTAAGTCACTTATCCAATTTCAATAAGGTTGGTTACAATTTTATCATTGCCTCCAAATTATTTGCTATTTAATGAACATTTTAGTTTCTGGATTTGAACAACTTTTATTTGCACTTTCATTTTGAATTTCCATTTGAATTTGAATTTGAAAAGGGATATGATCCAAATGATGTTTAGGCACTGTTGATCATGATGACATGGCATTATCAAAAGGGGATTACTGTGGCTAACCACAGGGGGTGTTACAGCACCAAGTCCAAATTTGGTGTGAATAATACCCGACTATGTGTGCTACTATTCATGGTTGCATTGTGTTGTTTTTGTATCAAGTAGTGGACTAGATTTTGATTTGAATTGTTGTGGCATGAAGCATGATATATGTACATTGTGCATGTGCCATTAGTTTGCTCTCTTCATCGGCCGACCCCACTCTCATGGTTGTCCAAATATAACTCATGAAAATACCTATCATTTTGCACAAAGTGAAGATCATAACAACCACATATATCTCATCACCAACATGTGGCCAATTGCCACATCCCTTATTAAATAGTAGCAATGCATCCTTGTGGAGGAACATTACTTAAGGAGCCTACACAAGTACAACACAAGTACGATTATTCCATTTTTTCTAGTTAAGTACCGTGTGATGTGGCAATCATGTATTTGTAAGCACACATACATAGCTATTGGCAAGCTCAAGCTTAATTAATGGCCTTTGAGCTGAAACATGGCTGATCAATCAGTTAGATAGATCACACATCAAACTTCCAGTACATTTATTCCAGCATTTCTAGATATATTATATATCATGTGCTGGTAAACCCAAGCTTTTGCCTTCAACTTGGCTTGCAGAACATGGTTGATGGATAAGTCGGGCAGATCAGGTGAACCTTCTCCCACCGGTGCCCGTCGTTCGCTGGCAGTTGAAGTACATGGCGGCGACGGGCTGACTGAGGTTGAAGCGGAGTGCAAAGTTGCGCGAGTTGAAGTTCTGGCGCACTTGTGGCGCAAACACCGTCCCCCGGCCCAACTGCTGGTACATCACCATCACGATGCGGTGGATGCCCATGGTGGGGCTGGGGCTCTCGTATGGCACAACCTCACGGCCTGCCATTTCATCAATGAAAAGGCAGTTAAGATATGATAAGCACATGCTTTTCCCCGGATAAAGAAAAATGGGTAGCATGTGATTTGTGTCTTTTTAATGCATATGTGTCATTTCTTGAGATCATGATTTGCAATAAGGTGGGAGGTGAAGGAAATAACAACTATAAATTGTCTTTAGGTTCAATATAAGGGTGTGCATGTATCATTGTTTTCACTGTTTGAAGCTATTAGTAATGTATATGCCAAAATTTGCTTGTGTGCACTGATTAACATGGAAGAATAGGAAGTTAGTTTATTGTGGTCACATTGTGTTAATACATCTATCATAAAATGTCAGATTAGATATGTGCTTTCAATCTATTTCTGGGCATTTTTTCCACTTCCTCCATTTGTAAACAAATGTTTTTTAGAGAAAAATATAGACATTTGCAGAATCCAGTATGTAACTAATCTGCTACATTTATATATGTTTTTCATGAATTTCACCGTTTTCACCTAACCCTCGCCTATTTCTTAACGGGAGTTTGTAGTGCATTTGCGCACATGTTCATTATTTGGGGCGTTAAAATAGCAGTTGCTACATGGCAAGTATATGTTTTATCATGTGCAAATACTTGGTGAAGTCATACAAAATATACACATGTAAAAAAATATTACCTCTTTTTTGCAGAATAAATATATTTTTCCCATACATATTTTCCAAGTAATTTATGCAACTTCCTTTTGTAGGGATAGTATGCAACTTTTTTGCGTACACACCATCACAATTTCATTGTATGTGTAGCAACACCACACAAATGGATGGGGAAAATTTACAATTGGGTTTGGCAAATATTTCTCCATAATAAATAAATACTTTTCCTTGCATCAGATAAAATTATTTTAAAAATATATGCACAGTAATGTGATTCATACATCCATTAGAAGTAGTAAATTTCCCATAATTTTAAGTAAAAGTTGGCACATAACTATGGAACACCACCCCCCCCCCCCCCCCGCGCGGAAATGGTACTCAATATGAACCATTTAGGAAGAGGTGTGAATGAATACTTGAGAATTATGGGAAATAATCTTATGTATTCATTGCTTGAAGGAATGCTTGATATTAATATTTAGGGAGACCTTTTTACGAATTCAAGGTATTACAGCTATGCATGCTTGATTGCATATAATGTGGATACATATACTCACCAAAGCTATCGTTTGTTGATGCCGGGACATCAGTCACCATCCTGCATACATAACAAAAAGTGATTACATCAGTTCATCAACGTATAGTTGTTACCCCAAAAAAGTGCATGCTAGCAGAACATATGTAAGAGCTACGGCTTACCAATGCAGATACTCCCTCAGGGTTGGGTTGCTGGGATTAGGCGCATCAGGATTCACCAGAACCTAATTTATTTGCAATTAACACAAACACATGGCCAACATGTTAGATGATAAAATCAATCTGGTTATATTTTGGGTTGGGCTACCAACAAACAAGTTCATGCAACAGGTAACAATGAGCTTTCTTGCTGAAGCCATTGTCTCCCAAGCTCTCTACAGTTCGCACCATGGCCATACACATATGTGACATCAACGGAGTTCTCATTTGAGTTAAAAGTGATAGGCTTACTAGGGTATAGGCCACACGAAAATCATCACTGCCAATCTCAACTCTAGGTTTCAGAGAGACTGCCGGTGAGTGAAACTCCATGCCATTAAAGACAGGCCTCCCATCATACATCATAGTTAGAGGCACTGAGCTAGCAAATGGGTCTAGAACATCTCCAACTATTTGTGCCCTTGTTAAGGAGTCATTAGCCATTATGTGTATACACTATTCAAATACAAAGGCTTAGGAGATTACAAGGGTTTGTGGGCTATTTACAGACTTTGGAGGGTTCTAAGATTACACACACACGTGTGTGATTCGCATTCTAATACTTTGAACAGCAGTACTGTGTTGATCTACTTTCCACGATATGCTCTCCTACTTGTTTGATAGTATTTTAGACATTATTCCTTCATCTTGCTAGTGTTTTTAGCACAATTTCTCTTTCTCCCGATAAGAGCATATATAACAAATGTTTGAGAACCGCATATATCCTTTCCATATCAGTTATATGGAATTATATATCTAGGGTTCTTCCATGCATCAAATTCCACGAGGAAGATCTCTACTTCTGACTTTACATGGTATCACTGGCAGTTGGTGTTGAATCAATCAAATGTATCAGTGGGTTAGCTACAGTGTCGATCAGCCCCAGTGGTTGTTTTCAGGAATATCAATGATCATCCCAAGTGCTTGATATAATATTGTGCATGAGTATAGTACTTCTACATAAATTCTTGTGTATTGTTATACTGTTAGATTTAAAGTCCACATGTAATAGACATGTACAAGTGCACAAACCATATGTGGTGTTAATCCTTTGAATTGATTAATTTTACCAATACATTTTCTCTCGCTAGTCTAGTGTTTGTCAATATGTCATTCTCGTCTTAACCACATATGTATCCATGGCACCTAGCTTGATATTGTTTAGCATGCATGTACAACAAAGAGAATGACTACTGAGAACAGATTCCCTTCATGATTTGTGTGCCCATGAGCTCATGCACCTTTGGAAGTGGCATCTGTAGTTGATGCTTCAAAAAAAAATTGAACAGTTCTCCAATTTGTTTCACAAAATACTGAAAATATGGAAAAATTAATAAATTGACCAGAGACAATCCAGGAGAAGGAAAGCATTCAATTCTCTAAGAAAACAATGAATGGCGACTATGGTAGATGAAGAAGTGGAACTCATAGTGGAAGATGAACCAATTCAATGTAAATTCAATCAGCAATCTGCACCTTGAGACGAATTCGAAAGGCAACTCCATAATCTCCATCCTAAACAAAATTCGCTTATTTAGCCAAATAATTGAAATGTATGTTCTAACATCATAATTCGCCATTGAAAGAACCATGGTTCTTAGTAAGGTCAACAGAGTCTCCACCAAATGCCTTTAGCAAACCAAGCAAACACACTAACAAGTCCAAAACACATCTCGATTAAGGCAGGCACAAACTCATATTTTAGCCAGGTTATCGATGACTCTGCAAGGTGTCAATTTTGTTATAAAAGTCATGTTTACAACAGAGACTTGCAGAATTAGTGAAAAAATGTGACCATGAGTCCGAGTAACAAACCACCGGCGTAATTCGACTTGTTTGTTTTTTACACGATGCCTATGATAGTAGATTTGCACAAACTTCTGCTTCCATACAAATTATAGCATGAAATGTATTTGTGCTTTTAATCATGAAAACTTACATTTAAAAAAAATGCATTTGCATTTGTGAGGTGGGGCGGGGGGGGGGGGGGGGGGGGGGAAGGGAATACAAGATCTTTCTTAGAGGCTTGTGCACAAATTAAGTCCTGATACAATATTACTACTACATATTGCTTTCTGAACTTTTGCATTTACAGCTCTTTTACAGTACCCTTAGATCAACACAGACCGTCCGTGTTTTTTTTCCGTGTTAGGAGTACCACGTACCAAGTCTTAAGGAGTACCTCCAGTTCAAGGGTAAAATCGTAACAACAGATACATAAAAAAGGAAAACGCAACAGAAGGTGACAATTAACGTGCGCCTAATATTCAGATGGGTGCTGCTACGCGCCGGCTGGCAGATCTTTTAAAAAAATCTGTCGCCTCACAAGCCGCCCAATCTAGCGGATTAAGTGGCCGAGCGCCAGCCTCTACCCATTGCAACACAAGTCATGTTGCGGAATTTCTGCAACACGTCCCATGTTGCAAAAATTTTTGCAACATAGGTCAAGTTGCAGATTATTTTTTGCAACAGAGGTCATGTTGCAGTGTCTTTGCAACAGAGGTCCCGTCGCATAATTTTTTCGTGACAAAGGTCCTTTCGCAGAAATTTTATAGAAGTCAGAAATATTTCAGAAATTTTCGTAACAAAGGTCATGTTGCAAAATTATTCTGCAACAGAGGTCTTGTTACAGAAATTTTTCATAGATTTTTTCACAGCAGAAGGTTGAGAGAACGAGGGTGAAACACGAGAGGAAGGGGGATGAGTCGTCCCAGATATTTCTAAAATGGTGGGGTGCGCTGTATGTGGGGCACACATGGACGTGTGGCAACCAATGGAGCCGGTCGACGCGAGCGATGAAAATCCGCCGGGTGATTTGGAACGTTTCCCTATTCAGATAGAGTAGTTATCTAAAAAAGATCTGACGGACGCTTTTTTCTTTTTTTGCAAGTTCGTCGTCTTCATTCTACGAAGGTCTTAACACTCAAGTATGTGCACCAGATTTTTGTTCAAATTAAGGACCAATGTCAATGATCGACGATATGAACCCATGGAGAAAGGGATCGAGGCGGACGATGAGATATCTAATACACAAGATCGACGCTACCAAGGTGAAATTGCCTGATACATCAGCAACGCTATGAGCGAAGTGGAGAAACCAGCGGCGGTGTGGCGGCCGAGCATCAGGAAGATAGTTAGTCCTGCGGAGAGGATGATTGGTGCGCTGGAAGAGGCAGACTAGAACAACAGTTGAGACGGATATGGGGAAGATCACTCCACAGCGTTCAAAGGGGAGAGCCGCGTGATTGCAACGCCAGTGGTGTTAACAGATCGGAAGTCACGACTCGGCACTCAAGGAGTACCATCAAAAATAAAATCCACCAGTGTTGCCGCCCCCACTTATCACTGTTTCTCCGGAGAGTTATCTGACATCTGGCTGACTCCATCGCCTCCAAGGCTCCGTCCATCTAACTGATCCTCCGATCTCGGCCACCATGACCTTCTCCACCGCCGTCTTCACCATGGAAATCGAGAAGCCAACATGTCCCAAGGTGTCATTAACCAACAGAGCTTCGCACCACGCCCTCAGAACCTCGTAGGCTGATATGGGCATGAACGACTGTAATCTAACCGATCCACATATCATGAGCAAGATCTCCGGCGGCCGTCCCAGAACACGTCGATGGCCAGATCGAGGAGGACCAATCATGCAGGCCATTGCCATGATGCGAGAAGAGTACGACGATCGCCACCTTAATCATCACGGCAGCAGGCCTCCACGCCGCCCCGATCTAGCCTACTGCCGCTAGGCCGGGCGCCGGCACCACCATGGTACCTAGCAGCCGACGCTGCCAGGCACCACCGTGCCAACCTACAGCCACGTCCCAGAGCCGTCGATCCGCCCAAGCCCATCCGGGCCGCGCGAGATCGGCGCTAGGAGATGGACCAGACCTCACTCGGATCGACACCACCACCGGAAGACCATCGGAGGAACCATCCACCACCGCCGCACTCGCCGCAAGGGGCAAGTGCTGCACCACCGAGACGAGGATGGCCACGAAGGCAATCCAAAGGCCAGCGGCGCCCAGATCTAGACCGTCAGCCCCGGCCGGTCAAAGCTCCGTCCCCGCCATGCTCCTAAGCATCCTCATCATCGTGGACCCTTGCTAGACAACCGCCGAAGACCTCCGCCCCACCCCGCCGCCGACCCATGCAGATCGGGAGTGCGCCGCCGCCACATGCCATCGAGGCCGAGAGAATGGGAGCGGAGGTTACCCAGGGGAACCGCCCCGCCGCCGCCGTCATTGGATCCCGCCCGGTCTTCGCCGGCGGCACTTCCGGCGGCGGCGCGACATGGAGGATCGGAGGAAGGAGGCCCTCGGTAATGTGCGGGAGTCACCCCCCGTGTCGCCAGAGGAGGGTGACGCGGGGGTGGGCTGTTGGGTTCACACGAATGTATATGGGACGCAACCATAGAGATTGCTGATAGGTAGATCAGTCGTTTCACCTTGCGAATTTAGCACTTGATATCTCTACTCCTAATGTCTCAGTTGGTAGGATTGCGTCCAGGTTTTTCTCGTCCCACCACTTTCGCACGGTTTATTTTCAACCGGTTTTTTTGTCCCACCTCCCACCACCCCTCTCACTGATTTTTTTTCTACCGGTTCTTTTCCGTCACACCTCCCGTCTTTTCCCGACATGCAAAGCCTCCTCCTCCCCACGGTCGATCAAATCTGGATCTCGGCGGCGGTGCCTCCTCCCTCTCCCCACACACCAATGCATCCTTCGGAGCCCTCCCTGCCACCTCCCTCTCCCCACGCACCGATGCATCCTTCGGAGCCCTCCCTGCCACCTCCCTTCCCAGCGCCCACGCGACTGCCCCTCCTCGCCACATCACGGCCATGAGAGCCTCAAGAAGCTGGGCCTGGAGGACCGCTTCAAGGGGATGATCTGCTTCGAGACTCTGAACCCGCCGTGCCTGTTGCTGCCGTGCGACCAGGCGCCCGAGATCTTCGACATCGCCAGCTACTTCGCTGGGTCAGGCAGCGCCAACGACCTGCCCAGGATCCCCGTCATATGCAAGCCCAATGTCGGCGCCATGGAGACGGCCCTCAAGATCGCCAACGTCAACCCTACAAGGCGGTAAGCCCTCCCCTCGAGCTCGACTCCAGCCCGGCGACGACGATGAGCTGATTCCTACTGGTGGACGATGATGTGCTCTGGCCCAACCGCCTCGACATCAACAAGCCTCGTCAAGATTCGTCACCGTGGGATGCGCCTCTCTCTTCCTTCACGACCAGGTGTTGACAAGGAGAACCATCAACTTGATTAATTGGTTGTCTACTCGAAAAGAAAAGAAGATAAAGTACGTGACCATCGTAGCTACTGTTGAATTCATGTATATACATTGATTGTTCACCCAATTTTGTCTACTGTTTTCCTAAATGATGAATGAGTGGATCTGAAGAAGGAGAGGGCGAGAAGAAGAGACGTCGTGTGGCTTGTAGTGGGTGAGAATTGTCTAGCCGGCAATGGATTTCCAGCAAGGGCGGTAGAGAAAAATCCATGACGAGATGAACACCACCACGACAGCATCATGGATGTCATCGAGGTACCTCTGTTTCCTCAGTCCTACTAGGAAAGTTTTCAGATAGTTACTGCTAAGAACTTCTATGCAGTTCTCTTGGGCAATAAAACTGCAGTCACTGGAGGGAGCAAACCAAATGACCATATATTTATCTACTACTCAGATCACGGGGGTCCTGGAGTCCTTGGTGTGTGGAAGTTATATCCGATGTTTTGTTGTATTAGTTTGTTTTGTTCATCTTGTGTATTGACCTTTGCAAGTTTCAGGTATGACCAACCTGCCATATCTCTATGCTGCAGATTTTATCAAGGTCTTACAAGAAAAACATGCATCCAACACCTACGCAAAAATGGTAAGGCTGCCCATAGTTACTTTTTTGTGGTAACCTTGTCCTGTATATATGTGGAAGCTTGGGAAAGTGGTAGTATTTTTGAGGGTTTGATGCCTGCAGACCTCAATATTTATGTCACAACAACATCTAATGCAGAAGAAAGCAGCTGGGGTACGTACTGCCCAGGAATGGAACCATCGCCTCCTTCTGAGTATATTACCTGCTTAGGTGATCTCTACAGTATTTCCTGTATGGAAGACATGTATGTAACTCGTAACCTAAATTCACAATGATAAGATTAATTTACAGAGTACCAGTGTTTAGCAGAATAGGGTACAATGACCAGCATCTGATGAGTTATATTTGGTTGCATTACTTTGCACTGCATAGTACCTCAAGGAGGATTTTGTAACAAGTCATGTCCATTCCTTCCTTTAGTTCCAAAGTACATGGCATAGAACCTGTGAATCTGGATTACACAAGTCTACTGAAGAATCTGTTTGTATATTAAGCATTCACTTAATGACGTGTTTGGTTATCCTGGTTCCAGGTTCAGATTGTTTGTAGAGTAATCATACATCAATAGTGTACGTGCGGTCTGTATAAAATGGATAGGCGTAGGTTTTCTTAACCAACTTGCTGCGCGCTATTGGTTCTAGTTGAAATATCTTTTCCCCTGCATCTTACACCAAGGGAGATTCAGGGAAGAAGTGAGGTGCATAAGTATAACAACAAGGTAGGCAAGATACCGGTGGTGTAGGCTTCAACATTCAGTCGTTGTGGCCACAATGCACTCTTATTTCATAATATACCTTGCATGTTTTATATTTGAGAGGGAATTAGATTTAGCCTAGCCGTGCTGTCCATCCCAAATGCTAATAAATTGTGTAACTACGTAAGTGCAGAAATAGCATCGGCTGCAAAGATGGAGTATGTTTTACATGTTTTTTTGTTGTTGAAAAAAGTATGCTTTTCATCTTAACCATACACTCGACAAAAAATGCTATTTTGCCAAAGAATTTCTTGTCAGCTATGGTATTTAAGCTCAGAGTTACTAACTCAATGAGGTGTATTATAAATTTGGAGGTACTAATTTTTTTCCATATACAGAAATGTATTTGACACCTCTGAGCATCTACAGATCTTGCAATTGGTAGATAGCATTTGCCTTCCAAATTTTTTCCTTGAGACCATGTGAGTCTGAAGATAAATTGTTTAATAGTGAATGTTGTTATATTTATGCAAGTTGGATGCTATTAAAAACTTCTTATTTCCCATTTTGGGAACGAATTGTGCTTTATACTAGCTGTTAGAGAAATATTGGAACACAGTGTGCATGATAGTTCTTTTTAGAATACGTAAAGAACTTTGTGTCCCGATGAACTCACAGAAAAAGAGATTTGAAATTAGGTCCAAGCCTAAAGAAGGGCCACGCCTAAAATAGAACACCGGACCCCTTTCTAAAATTACTAACGAGTTGATGTTGTTGCACGTCGTGGCGGGGATGGCCGTGTAGCAGCCGTATGTGCACTGCTTGTGCTGGGCACTGATCTGGAGGCCCCTGATCGGAAGGGAAGCCACTGGAGCTGCTGCGAGAGATGGTGGCGGTACGCTGGTAGAGCTGGGAGCAGACATGGAGGGGCTGGACCTGCTGGTCCTTGAAGGTGCTGATATACATAGGTGCTTTGAGAAAAAAATCAGTTAGGTATGATTCTCAGTTCTCACTACCTCCGCGTGATGCAATTAAAATTTCAAATCTTTATTGTTATTTCCAACTAATTTTGCGGCTGATTGGACAATATCAGTTACTAACTTAATTCAAATGGCTGGACAATTATCTGAGACAATTTTATAGTGTTTTACTTTATTTCTATAACTGTTACCCTGTAAATTTAGTTTGTTTTAAAGGTTTGCCATGTTTCTTTAAAATTTATCCATTCAATTTGTATGTCTGCTCCACTGGGCAGCTGCTGCAAGCTTTCAAGTTTGGCTCTTGCACCATTGTTTCATATTTGTATGCTCTATTTTCCTGTTCAGTCATTTTGGTCTTTATATATGGCTTGTGTTTGTGGGAATCTTATTCAATCAAAGGTTATAAGATATATTACATTGCCTTTGTTGTCTCTCATATATATCTTACATAGATCACTATATGAAAAACTTAACCCTTATGAGGTCGCGGTTATGTTACGTGTTGACTACATATATAGTTTGTTCTACAAATCATGGCGTTGAACTTGCAAAATCCGGTTGGATGTAGCTCTGATATAATTATGTATGAAGTGATATGAAGGTGCGCTCATGTCTTGCAAGATGTCATGCAAGACATCCTACTTTTGTGTTAGGTAAATGTGCACATCATTGACATCATTGATGCACGAGCACTGATTTTTTTTCATCTTTGGATGTTCCATAGGAAGTTCAGATTTTTATTGACCATTTTTGTACATAACTATGTATTTTTTTCATTGATAATTAGGTGAATTCATTATATGGAGGTCGCATTGTTTTTTAGGAAATTAGTCCCCTGGTGAAGTGGTGGGCATTATCAATGCTGCTGCATTTTAAGGTAGTGGTTAAAATGCTAGCTAGGATAAATTGTAAGGAGCTGATCGTAGTTTTCGGCTATTATTGTAGAAATTCATGGTATTATCCTTGCTATGACAATGATGTATTTGCATTGCTGCATAAATTCATGGAGTGATTCATATTTTCTTGACTCATTTTACGTGTACTGTTACTGCAACAACGACACAACTATTCTTTCATCTATGGTGTTAAAAATAACGACGTGTAACATACAGAAGGGTAGGACTTTCAGTTTCTTATTTGGATTTTGCAACTTAACCATGAATGTGAATGTGTAGGAATAATGCCAAAATTACCTAACCGAATTGCAATAAGATTTTTACGTTTATTATTTAAGTCAAACCTTACCACTTGGACCCTTCTAATGGATTGGTTTTCACGCAGGATGATGCGGTGCTTACGGGAGGTAGATGGCGAATAGAGAGGGTGGGAGAGAGAAGGGGAGGGAGCGATAGACAGATATGCATTATATTCATAGGTGCAGTCGAAAACACAAATCAAAGGCCCGTGGCAACGTGCGGGCATTCTACTGGTTTTTTAACTTCCTTTTCTTGGTTAAGTGACATTTAAAGTTTGCACTTCCCAGACATTAGAATAGCAAAAATAAGCTTAAGTTGTCATGTGAGCCTCACAAAACCTGATTCTTTCATTGGGCGTGAGCCTTAGGCCCCGTCTGGGAGCTCTGTATCTTTCGAGCATTCCAAGAATACTTTGGTTTTCAACACCATTGAAGTATTAAATACTTTGAGGTGTTTGGCTTTAGCCAAAACTGTAGTTTCATATAGTTAAACATTTAGGAAACTGGACTATTTTGAAGTATATGAAAAATGGTTGAACCTCTTTCCAATAATGAAGTATTGGTTCGCTAGGCATAAGAATATTGTGGTTTTCCAATACTTGAACTTTATAAGTACTTCACTGCCAAACTAAGTCTTAAATTTTCTCTTGTTTATTATATTTTCTTGATTGTTGGATCCATGCAATATTAATCAAGTATCTATATTTCAGCTAGATTTTTGTTTATTAGGTTTCAGATGGTTTCCTTGTCACCTCAGAACATTTTAATGTTATCTCTTTAGGTTCTCCTATTTAGCTCACAGCTCCAACTTTTGTTGAAGGGAACTCAAGGTTCCACATGATATGCCCTCTCTTTCATTTGGCTTATTGGAGCATAGAATTTGTAAATTTGGTGACCTAAAAGTAGTTTTTGGTATAGGTGATTTAAAATGAGTGCAATCTTTTTTTTCCGCTCTTCTCTGACGGATACATAAATTTGTATGTGCACGCGAGGGAGGGAAGAGAAGAGAAACATTAAGCTTTTTCATGCTTTTGACCAACATTCCTATTCATAGCTTTCTTTTTTCGTGGCAACGCATGAACGTAGCACCGTCGTGGTATAGCCCGAGAAAAAGGATGAGTCAAGTATAGAACCATGTGGTACTAGCACTAAGATAGGAAGGCGATTGTTGCCCTTGTCCCGTACTGCTGGCCTGCCACGACTATGTCGATTACTATCTCACTTGGAATACGAGTTGGTGGATTTTATGATAAGAGTTGTGACGCCCCCGGCTCAATCGTGCACTAATCATACACGCAAATGCACACGATCAAGCCTAAGGACTCACTTGAAGATATCACAACACAACTCTAGACACAAATTAAAATAATACAAGCTTTATATTACAAGCCAGGGGCCTCGAGGGCTCGAATACATAAGCTCGCTTACAAGCGTCAGCGGAAGCATCAGATATCTGAGTACAGATATAAAAGATAAAACAGATAGGCCTTTAAAAGGCGAGGCAAAAGAAAACACTACGATCGAAAAGGCGCAGGCCTCCTGCCTGGGACCCTCCGAACCTAATCCTGGTCGTCAGCCAACTCGTAGTAGTATCCATCCTCGGGGTAGTAGTAGTGATCGTCGACAGGGGCAGCTGGCTCCGGGGCTCCGTCATCTGGTCGCATCATTCGGGTATGAAAAAAAAAGAGGGAGCAAAGCAACCGTGAGTACTCATCCGAAGTACTCAGCAAGCAAGGATCTACACTACATATGCAACATTATCAAAGAAAAGGCTGTATGTGTGGACTGGCTGCAGAAATGCCAGAATAGAAAGAAGGCCTAGTCCTATCGAAGACTAGCATCTTCAGCGGTCTTGCAGCATTAGAAGAGTGTAGATTAGTACAGTATAAAATAATAGTAGTAATAAGTAACAACCTCGCCCAGAGATCCTTTCTCGACTCCCTGTGAGAAAGCAATCCCAGAGCCCTAATATCCAAGTGTCAACCTCGGCCAGAGATCCTTTCTCGACTCCCTGCGAGAAAGCAATCCCAGAGCCCTAATATCCAAGTATCAACCTCGGCCAGAGATCCTTTCTCGACTCCCTGCGAGAAAGCAATCCCAGAGCCATACTATCCATTTCTCATCACAAGTATCCAGTTCTAGTTGTATCAATCGGGATACAACTCCGAGCGTCCGTTACCGAGGCTCCGGCTATTCGAATAGATGTTTTCCTCCCTGCAGGGGTGCACCAACTTACCCACCACGCTCGATTAACTCCGGCCAGACACACTTTTCTGGGTCGGGCCTGGCCTCGGCCAAACGTAACAACGCAACCCTACCTAAAGCTCAGCAGAGAGGTCCCCGTCGGTCTATATCCTAAGCGCTCAGGGGTCATGTGCCCATCGCCCTTTGCACTCCGGGTCGTTGCGAGCAGGGTGGATACCAGCGTCGCCTCGGATGGCCGACACGATCCGACCGTGCCGCAATGCTGGACTGGACGTCTGACAAAGCTTTCGGCTGATGCCACGATGCAGATTGCCCATAACTTTTCCCGCGTGATGGTTAGTGCTATCGGGCCAAAGGCCCACTTGGATCAAATATCCAAATCGTTAGTGTATTCGTAGCGTGCAGTAACGAGCAGAGACTCACGATCGATGTGACCCCGTCGCCCCATCTCGAGGACTTGCGGCAAGGGCTAAGAATGCCCGGCCACGCCTCGTAATTATCTCTCGGGCACCCTCCAGGTCAACCCGTCTCCACATCACTCGCATCTTATGCTCGCTCGGGTACCCCTCAGGGTCGACCCGCCTTTCCAAGTAACAGTTGTAAAGTCCAAGTATCTGTGTGTCCATAACATCAGGGGAATCCAAGGTATCACCCTCGTTGGATTCCTACTCGATGTAACCGTCAAGGTGAACTCGGAGGAATCACCCTCGATGGGTTCACACTTGAGGTGTTGCACGACAGCGTCGTTATCGGGAGTGGTGAAGGAGGAATCACCCTCGATGACCACGACCGAATAGCTTCTCTACAGAGTTAACATCAGAAGTGCTAAACGAGGTATTACCCTCGGCACTCGATAGTAACGCTGCAGTGTCGTACAACTAGGGGGTGATGTGCGGTGCCGGGGCCTGGTCGTCGAGTCTTCTGATGATCTAGCAGGGGCAACTGTGACAAGTGGGGTCACTGGGGTTTACTAACCAGCCTATTCTAAGCAGTTTAGGATAAGCAGGTAATTATCAAAAGCAGGTTACAAAATCAGGTCATGCATCAGAATAGGTAAAGCAGTAACAGCAGCAATTCTAATGCAAGCACAAGAGAGAAGAGAATAGGCGATATAGGCATGCTCAAGGGGGGTTGCTTGCCTGGAAGCTCTGCGGCAAAAGCAAGGTCGTCAACGGTGCCATCGGGCTTCTGAGCTGCGTCGGTCTCGGGGTCTATCGGAATAGAAGAGGGGGAAGAAACAATAAATAAAAGGCAGACAATTGCAATCACAGATGCATGGCATGGCAACACGTTATACGAGGGATGCCCTAATGCAGTACTACGCAAGTTAGTGGGAGCGGGAAATTATCCAGGAGTGTTCTCCCAGCTCCGGGTGATTATCGGACAGATGAAACGAAGGGGAAATTTCCATGTTCATCATGCTAGAAGCATGTGACAGGTATGAGGATGGCATATTCGGATTCGTCTCGTCGTTCTGAGCAACTTTCATATATAAAGTTTTTCGATTTGAGCTATGGTTTAATTTCTATGAATTTTCAAAGATTAAAGCATTATCTGGAATTATTTATATTAACATAAATCTATTAATGCCTCAGCATGACGTCAGCAGTCAGCTGACCCGTTTGACTGGTCAAACTGACAGGTGGGACCCACCTGTCAGCCTCTCTAGGTTAACAGTGAGTTAAACTAATCTAATAGAATTAATTAGTGGGGTGGGCCCCAGGTGTCAGTGACTCATTAGGGTTAACTAAATAGATTTTAATTAAAAAGTGTTTATTTAGATTAACTAAACGAAGGGGCCCACTGGTCAGTGACTGGAGTGAACAGTGATCAGCGTTGAGCCTGGTCAACGAAGTCAAAGTGGGGTCCGGGGCCCACTGGCAGTGTCCCAGGGCGGGTCCCACGCGGCGCCAGGTCAGCGCGGCCGCCGGAGGAGCTCTGGCGAGCGCCGGTCGCAGCAGAGAACTCCGGCGAGTTCGGGATTCCTCCATGGGGCACCATTTCGCGCGTTCTTGGGCTTGTTCGAACGGGCGCATCACCCCGCGTCTAACTACAGCGTCGAAACATGCTGGGGTGGCCGGAAACTCGCCGGCGTTGAGCCGTGGCGGCGACGAGCTTCGGGCAAAAATGGGCGCGCGACTACGGTGTGTTTGCGCGCGCGTTCTTGGTCGTGTTCGGACGAGAAGAGGACGACGCGTCGAACGGTGGCGATGGCGTCGGCTGGGGTGAACGGAGACGGTGCCGTCGATGAGCTATGGCGGCGGCGGCGTTCGGTTCTCGACGGGGATAGCGCTAGGAGCACGCAGGCGCAGCAGCGAAGGGCTAGGCAGCTCCCACGCGATGCGAGGAGCACCGTGGTGTGCTCGCCTGAGCCTGAGATGGACCACAGCAGCGGCAGCAAGTATAGCGGTGGCGACCAGCTACGGCAATGGCGGGAGTGGCGCCTACAGCGCGCGGAGAGGAGCAGGGAAGAGAGAGGATCAAGCAGGAGCTCACCGTGCGGCCAAGAAAGGCCGACGATAGGTTAGTAGCTGCAGACCGGTGGGGAATCGCGGCGGCGTCGTCGCGGTGGCCGGAGATGGGGACGAAGGCGAGCGATGTCAGCAGGGCTCCCCGACTCCAACGGAGAGCATCAGACGACGAGGCGGTCGCCGGCGGACCTACTGGACACCACGGAGGGAGGAATGGTTGCCGGTGGCCGCGATGGAGACGGAAGATGGCGACGGTGGCGCTCGGCGGCGGATCTGTAGGAGGAAAGGAAGGGAGTGAGCGAGCGAGGCGAGAGGGGAATGGATGAGGACAACGAGGGAGTGGGCAGGGGTGGAACTTATCCCCTCGGCTGGCCGCGAGTGTCGCCGTGTCGACGGAACGACGAGCTGCGGCCATGGGCGTGGCGACAACGCGAGGGAAAGATAAGGATGAGGGGAAGGTGGGCCTGCTGGGCTGCCTGGGCCGGCTTGGCCCAGAGCCAGGTAAGTTGCTCTGGCCCTTTTTCTTTTCTATTATTTTCTTTTTACTCCAATTGACTTTTGTAAAAATATGTGTCTTAGCCACATAAATTCAATGCAATATTATGCACTGCCATGAAAAGTTTGGAGACCAGAAGAATTCATTTGTATTTTTCATAAATGAATTGGAATAAAATTTGCTGGGATGGCATTGTTTTAAATGCTACTGCCCATTTTTGCAAATGAGTGATGTTGTTTTTCTTAACAAATAAATGTTATGGAATTTTTGGCAGATGGTGAACATTTTTGCAGCAACTTTTGTGCAACTTTAAATTTCACTTTGAATTTGAATAGAATTCAGGGAAGGAATTTGAAATGAGATATTAATCTAATATGATTAAGCTTTGTAAATCAAGATGACTTGGCACTGATCCTAAGGGATTACTGTAGTGATGCTGGGGATGTTACAAGAGTGAGGGTTAAGAGTGAGCGGGATGGGGTTAGCAGCTGTCTGAGCAGAATAATTTCTCTACTTTAGAAAACGTGGCAAATTTCATTTCATTAGTGATGACTTTGCAACAGATTGCACAAGTGAGGGATTCATATATTTTCATCGAGTCGTACAATTTTTTGGTTAGGATAGAAGGATAAATGTATTGGTTGGTTGCTTCAAAAGTTAATAACAAACAGTGGCGTATCAGTTGCATGTTGAACAACGGGCATCATATTTTTGTCTCGTGGTAATGCGCGACATTCAACTGTATGTGACAACGTGGCAATTTTGTCATGGGCGGCGCATGGCTCATCCCCTTGATGATGGTGGTGGATCGGTGTGAACATGAGGGATCAGGGCAGAGAGCGGGGCGGTTGGCGGGGGACTCCTCCTTGGCGGTCCGTGAGCAAGTACGGTGTAAAGAAGAGAGGGCGCCATAGCGAAGATGAGGTGGGCATCATCCTATGTGTTGGAGATAACATGACGAATAGCCCGTAGCAACGCACGGGCGTTCTACTAGTATCTATTTAATCTTAGTTGTTGTGCAAATGTCGCATAAACCAAAAACTGAAAGACCTTACCCTCTTATCTTACTATAAATTAACCTACTTCAAAATGCAAGACACCATGTTCTACCGTGAAAGAGCTCGTTCTAGTACGCCAGAAAGACAGGCCGCGACAACTACGATGAAGCAAGCGGCTTGCTCGCATGCAAATCGACACGTAATGTACTTAACTGCGGGCCTGAGATTAACGCCATGTAGGAATGTTATTCCTATGTACTACTAAAGCAGTGTACATGTAATTTTCGGTCCCCATCTCTTCGTTCATCTGTCCGTGACCCAATTCTAATTCCGCCGATCTATCGTGGAAGAATATAACCTCGCCTCCACTATATACCAACTTCGGTTTCTATTCTCCCGTCGCGATATTACACAGTACTATCTCTTCATCTCTTGTGGCCTGTTGTCTTTTAGCCAGATCAAATAATAGTTCATGTCCTACAAATTTGCCTAGAGCTGTACAACGTAGAGCTATGCACCTAGGCAGTGGTAAACCAACCCAGGAATTAGGCTTGACTATGGCTAAACTGTGATGGCTAAACGCTGTGCAAACATAGCTAGACTATACCGTAAATGCATCACTGACATTTTGACATAAAATTGAGCTCAGTGCTTAACAAAGAACTTATTAAGAAATAGATAGCAAAATAATGACATTGTTGTCCAGATGCATAGTCAAGATACATTTTATAAGTACTTAAATAAAGATTATTTGGCCATTTCCTGGCCTGCCATTCATGAATAGTGTGACTTAATAATTAAATAAAAACGGAGTACAAATAACAAAGTAACTTAATTACCACCGCAAAGCACACTAAGCTTATAAAATCAACTAATCTGCAATCATCTAACCCTACTCCGCTAGCAATTGAGTAATCGTCTAAGAAAAGAAACAAATAATTAAACATGACAGTTCACACTTTGTCAAAGGAATCACTTAAACCTGGGTTTAGTAAAAGAAAAGGACAATTTTTTATTTTTTTTGAAAGATCCAGCAATCGCTGGCTTTTCATTGATAATGGCAGAGAGCAACGGAAACATCAAGGTGGTGAGGGTCCTAGGACCAAAAAAGATGAAAAAGACACATGCCCTAGGCCGAGCCAGTGCAAAAAAAAAACAGATTGCCCAGCTCAAACGCAAAAACTTAACTCCTCATGGTGGTTCCCCGAAGGGGCTCTCTAAACACTTTGCACCAGCCAAACCCCAAAGCTCGGTTGCACCACAGATTGCCTTGGTGATGTCGACGACTGAGGGCAGTTTGCCTCTAAAGGTGCATCTGTTGCGTTCCTGCCAGATCTCCCAACATCCCAACAGCAGAGTTGTCTTCGTCCCTTTTATCAGTCTTGGCGGAGCACTGTCCATCACCTCACGCATGATCGCAGGGGAGTGATGCTACTGGCATGAATCCTTCGGGGCAAGGTGAGAACACCCGTTCCAAAGCCCAATCTTTCGCCACACCTTGGTAGCCATCGGGCAGCTCCAAAAAAGGTGGTGTGAGGTCTCCAGATTTCTGACGCACAACTGGCAAAAATAGTGGTTTGCCCCGTTGAAGCCTATCATTGCACCATAGTCGGTTTTGCAGAAGCAACCAAGAAAACATCTCGATCTTTCCTGGGAGACGGGTCTTCCAGATGATCTTATTGAAATCACTCCGGCGGGGACCTTGGAATGGCATGGAGTATCACTATGTGTACACCAAACTGATGTAGTTCATGTCAATCGTCAGTGGTGGCACGCTCAGAGTTTCTAGCAAACATGAAAACAAAAACAAACTATCTGACGTGGGGCCATGGGATACATGGGCCAGAGAGCATCTACACGCGCAGTCACCAAATCCGGCCCCTCAAACGCCTGCGGACGCGCCCTCTCTCTACATCCAAACATCTCATATATAAAATCTTAAAACCATACAAACCATGCAAACAAAACATCCACGTAGTACGTAGATTAACTAATCCTCGACTACGCTACTCTTTGTCGTCAAAGATGTCCACTAACTCCATTCCGGGCTCCTGGTACATGGGGCCGACGCAACTCCGGCTCCTCCTCTATCTCCGCCTGCATATCCACTTCCACCTCATCGAAGAGCGTATCGGTCTTCGCCTGTTCTTACCGGAGGAAGCACCGGTTGGACTCCACGTACGCCTCATCATGGATGGAGTCTAGGATGGCTATCTGCTCCGTCATCTCCACCGCTTGGGCGATGACGAACTCCACCATGGTGAAGCCCGCAACCGGCGCCGGTTCCTCCTCCGGCCCCGCCGTGTCCGCCTCCTCCAGATCCCCCCCCCCCCCCCCATGGGCTCCGGCTGCTGCTCCTCCTCCTCCTCCGGCTCCGGTGAGTCCGAAGGCAGGCCTGCTGCGATCCGGGTGGCGCGCCTCGCCCGGATCTCCTCCTCGATCTGGAAGCGGCGCTCCGGCATCAGCAAAGCGTAGGTGGTGTTCTTCTGCCAGGCCATGTCAGACGGCGAGGGAAGAGGAATGTGGAGACAGAGAGAAATATGCTCGGGCAGGTGGCCCGAAGTGGGAGGAAGAGGTTGTGGCTAGGATTGGGGACGTCGACCGGCTTAAATAGCCGTACTTTGGCCTCGGGCGGCGAGCCGGAGCGGCGCCACGCGACGTTCACACCCCCACCCGAGGAGAGTCCTATCAGAATATTGAGTTTTTGGGCGAATCCTTGTGGGACCTAGCCGTCAGTCTGACGTGACGGACGCGCCCACGCGCGCCCAGACCTCCCCATATCCGTCCCATATTTGGGTTGGCTATGAGGAGTGCCGATCAGCCCGGGCGTTAGAGACCCGTTTGAGGCGTCTGTCTGGGTCGGCTTTTTTTGACTGGTTACTGACCAGTGCGTCCACCTGGAAGTATGGGGTGTTTGAGGTGCCCAGTTGTAACTGCTTTGATGGCGCATACATGCTAAATATCTGTTTGGAATTGAAGTGTTTTAGCCCTGTACATTCACTACGGCTACCATTTGGGCCGGCTGTCGGCACGCAATATTAAGGGAGGCTAAGAACATCTACAGCCAGAGTCAGGAAATCTGGCCCTTTAAATGTTCGTGGACTTGGCCGGATAGTGACCGGGCGTGTGCGTTTTGAGCTTCTATTTTTTCGTTCATGCAGTCATACTTCTTTTTTTTTTCTCATATGTCCAATCACTTGCACATAATTGATGAAGACCAAGTGAGAGAGAAAAAATGAATAAAGAATGAAAAAAGGCGGTCCGGGGTGGGCCGTGCCCTACGTGGCAAGGTGACCAGACGCATCCGCGAACCCTCGTATCCTACCTACATTTATCTTTAATATGAGGGTTCACGGACATCCCGTACGTATAGGGATGATAAGGGGTCTGGTGGATCACTTTTTTCCTTTTCTCTCCTATCCGGTCACTGACCAGCCGCATCCGCGAACATTTGAGGAGGATTTGAAGATACCGGTTGTAGATGCTCTAACTAACTAGAGGTCACTCCTTGCGGGGGACCTTCAGGGTCACTTTTGGTGGCCTGAGAGCACGACAAGTGGTGCGTCCAGGCACAACCACATGTCGCGTGCACAAATTTTTGTACGCGTTTTTTTGGTTTTAGATGGGTTTTTTTTTGCTTTTCGTCTTTTAGGTTTCTGCCAGTTTTTCCTAGGTTTTGAAGACAAAAAAAATCGCGAATAAAAAAATTGTGCTTTCACAAGAAGTACAAATTTACTTTTCGTGAAGGCACAGATTTGCTTCTATGAGAAGCACAAATTTTCTTTCTTGTGAAGGCACAGATTTGCTTCTCATGGATGCACAGTTGTGCTTCTCAGAAAAATAATATGCTTCCATGAGAAGCAAAGATTTGATTCCACGAGCTGTGCTTCTCGAAGAAAAAAAAGCATGTGCTTCCATAAGAAGCACATATTTGCTTCTCGTGGAAGCACAGATTTGCTTTCGCGAGAAGCACAAAAAAAAGGTAAAAAACCACAACCGTTCGTATGGCTCCGCTTTTTTTCGCCATTTTTTTTTTCAGTTGCTGGTTTTGCATAGTTTTGTTTTTTTACCGGTTTTTTGTATTGTTTTCCCCCCAAAAAACTGGTTCCGGTTTCTTCATTTTTCCTAAAGAAAAGGCAGTCGAGACCTATTAACATGGGATTTAGTTTCGAAGATCCCGATGCGAGAAATCCAACGGTGAAAAACGGTGCGGAATTCGGACACACGGTTCAAAAGATGAAACATTTTGAAGAAACGAATCTACGAAAGAAAGGAAAACTCTTTGTTTGTGGCAAGTGGCGCACATGCAGTGTGCCTTTATTGACGCCTGAGAAGGTTGGAGTGACCTTTGTAAGGGCTAACTCTTAAGTAATGATTTCACAGTTAAGTTGTGTACTTTTTTAAAAAAATTCAAAAAAATGTTCTAAAAATACTATTTTTAAAATTAAAAAGCATTTAATTGGCTAAATGTTGTCAAAATATTATTTAAAAGGAAAACTCATTCCAGGCAATGAAAAAATATTCACTTACTAAATGAAAATTGTTTGTGTATAAGAATATACTAGCACATGTGCTCGTGCGTTGCAACGAGAGAAACAAATGGTTGCGCACCCATAGTGATCCATATATGTTGTCGCTTTTCCTCTTTGCAACCAACCCCAATGGTGGCCTTGTTGTCCACCTATTCACGACGAACGTGATATATCGTAAGGCAATGAGCTTGATCATCACACTTCAGCACGTCATTTTCGCAAGCCCCTCCCTGCAATCGATTTATAATTCATTGATTTTGTTATAACAGTGGGTGCCGGACCTACCCATCTACACTTCGTGCATTCGCTGTCCCCACATTATTGCGTCCGTGATGTGTTCCTGAAGTGCACGGTCGCGGTGGTCGGCCAGGGCCAGGACGGGAACAGCATCGGCGACACCTCGCCGAGAGATGCCATGGTTCATGGGTGGCGGACAAAAACAGGGGATCTCGACTATTTCGATTCGTGCGGCATGTGGACATCGCGCCGACTTGCGGCATTGCTCCCTTGTGCATGTTGCTATAGTAGAAGCCTACAAGTCTGGAAGGGCAGCCATGATAGAAGGCAGGCCGAGAATATTCGATATTTCAATGGCAACGACGAAGAAGCAAATTGTTGTCTTGGTTCCTGCATGGACGCGACGTCTATATCCCGCTTATAGCGAGTTCTATAGTACGAATCAATTTCTACATTGCATATAACTGGGCCGGCCCAGTTCTTCTCCTCCCTGTCCGCCCCGCGCTCGCTCGCTCGTTCTTTCGGGAGGGTTAGCTACAATTAGTTTGGTTTGGTTATCTTCTCTTTTTTTATATTTTTTCTTTTTCATTATCTTCCATTTTCACATTTGGTTTTCTTTGCTTCTTCACGTTTTGTTTTGGATTTTCTGTTTTCGTCGCAATTTCAGCGGCTTTCATTGGGTTTTTTCGGTTTCACTGGGTTTTTTCTGTTCCCTATTGTTTCCATAATTTCTTCAGTTCATTTATTTCTTTCACGATTTTCTTTTGTTTTTTATTTTTCTTTTCCATTTTTATTTGGGTTTCTATTTCTCTTCTGGTTTTTCTTTATTTCTTTCCCGATTTTTACTGATATTTGTTCTCTCTTATTTCGTATTCTATGTTTCTTTAATGGGTTTCACTGTTTTTTCTTTCTTTCTTTTCTTTCTTTGTTTTTCTTCACTTTTCTTTGTTTGTTCGTTTTCCCTTTCCCGTTTTAAAGGTTTTCATTGTTTTTCTTTATACTTGGAAGAAGAACTAGGAAAAGGAAAAAATATAGCGATAGTTTTATTCTTCGTCGCCGTAAGTAAATACGTAACTAGGAATATGGAAAATTGCATTTTTGGAATTTGCAATAATGCGATGGGCGAACGACGGGAATTGAACCCGCGCATGGTGGATTCACAATCCACTGCCTTGATCCACTTGGCTACATCCGCCCCTTATCCAGCTACGGACTTGATTGTATTGAGCCTTGGTATGGAAACCTGCTAAGTGGTAACTTCCAAATTCAGAGAAACCCTGGAATTAAAAAAGGGCAATCCTGAGCCAAATCCGTGTTTTGAGAAAACAAGGGGTTCTCGAACTAGAATACAGAGGAAAAGGATAGGTGCAGAGACTCAATGGAAGCTGTTCTAACGAATCGAGTTAATTACGTTGTGTTGTTAGTGGAATTCCTTCTAATTCTAAATTAGAGAAAGAGGGGTTTTATACTTTATACATTTAATAAACACGTATAGATACTGACATAGCAAACGATTAATCCGCTCAGCTCAAATTGTATCCTTTTCCTTCTGCTTGGACACGAAGAGATATGAAATATTTGACTAAGACTGGATTTCATTCCACTTTCCTATTTCTGAACAACAACTTATGCCATCAACTATTTCGTGTTTTCAAAGTTATTAATTGTCTCATACCCTATTTTGGATTTCGATAGTATGGTGTAGCGTATCTTATGCAAACGGAATTTTAAGGTTTCTTTATTTTATTATGCAATAAGAAGAATTCTTCCATTCTCTTTTTCTTTAGTTGTGGGAAAACCCAAATTAAAACTTTTATTTTATAGCGAGCGCAATTTCTAGTAAAAAATCCTGTATCCTTCCACTTAGATCAAAAGGAATTTTTCCAATAGAACTATGGAACCCCTGAGCGGGCATATGAAATGGACGAAGGAAGAAATTTAGCAACACTTTTCCCGCAGGATCTCTTGCAAGAAGAAAATAATCTCCAAATTCGACTTGTCAATTTTATTTCTCATGAAAATAGCAAGTTAACTCAAAGAATTTATCACACAAATAGTCAATTTGTTAGAATAAAAGCACGGTACGAACTTTTATGCAACGATTGGGTTCGGCATTTTTAGAAGAATTTTTTACGGAAGAAGAGCAAGTTTTTTCTTTGATGTTCACCAAAACAACTCTTTTTTCTTTCTGTGGATCACACACTGAGCGTATTTGGTATTTGGATATTATACGTATCAATGACCTGGTCAACCCTCTTAATTAATCATTAGACAAAACTAATAAACAGGAAAGGGTTGATAAATGATCAAGAAAAAACTTTTCTATTTTTCATTCTGAAATGTTATTTTTATTATAATATAATAAAGAGTAGGTGAATCAACTTACTAATTAAAAAAATTAGTAGATATTTTTCGACTAGATAGAAATAGTAAATTTGAATTGAGACACCTATTCCATGACGGATTTAAACTTACCTTCTATTTTCGTGCCTTTAGTAGGCTTAGTATTTCCGGCAATTGCAATGCCTTCTTTATTTCTTTATGTGCAAAAAAATAAGATTGTCTAGTATTTTTTAGTGTAAGTAATATAATATGGTAGGGTATGTGGCTTTTTCTACACACACTTTCTACAAAGGTGGAGTCTTGGAGTATTTCGATCGATCGGTCATATAGGCCTGAGTCAGACATCAAATAGCTTCGATTTGCATTATCCGTAGGACACCTTATATGTATCAAAATCGATATCAAAATCAAAAAGATGAAAGATGTACAATCCAATTTCTCGATTTTTGATTTTTTCCAAATGAATAAAGCAGTTGGAATTTTGGAAATGACAATGGGTATATTTATTACATTAACTAAAGCTTATTTATTTCTCTTCATTTCTATCACAATAAGATGGACTTTACCGAGGATGAGAATGGATCAGTTATTAAATCTTGGATGGAAATTTCTTTTACCTATTTCCCTGGGCAATCTCTTATTAACAACCTCTTCTCAACTTGTTTCACTATAAATAAGATAATACAATAATAGTAAGAATATTTTCAACACAAAAGCTCTCTCAAACAAGAGAAAGAAACATACCTTTTTCATAGATATTTAGAATGAATATGTTCCCTATGGTAACTGGGTTAGCGATTCACATGGCATCATCAAATGATACAAGTCTTGGATAAGAATCTACAACGCACTAGAACGCCCTTGTTGACGATTCTTTACTGCGACAGCATCTAGGGTTCCTCGAATAATGCGATATCTCACACCGGGTAAATCCTTAACCCTTCCTCCTCTTACTAATACTACAGAATGTTCTTGTAAATTATGGCCAATACCGGAGTTATTTCCCAAGGACTTGCCATGGTAAGAGGGAGAAGGGGGAAGAAGCACACTTGAAGAGCGCAGTACAACGGGGAGTTGTATGCTGCGTTCGGGAAGGATGAATCGCTCCCGAAAAGGAGTCTATTGATTCTCTCCCAATTGGTTGGATCGTAGGGGCGATGATTTACCTGGAAAAGGTAGAAGAATAGGACCTATTCTGGGCCATACAATGCATTACAGACGTATGATCATTACCCTTCAACCGGGTTATTCTATTCCACTTCTAGATAGAGAAAAAAACTAAAGGAGAATACTTAATAATACGGCGAAACATTTATACAAAACACCTATCCCGAGCACACGCAAGGGAACCGTAGACAGGCAAGTGAAATCCAATCCACGAAATAATTTGATCCAAAAAATACTACTAATTCTGCGACAAAACCACTCATTCCTGGTAAGGCAAGAGAAGCCATTGAAAAGCTACTAAACATGGTAAAAATTTTAGGCATTGGGATAGATATTCCCCCCAGTTCTTCGAGATAAACAAGACGCATTCTATCAGAAGCGGTTCCTGCCAAGAAAAAAAGTGTAGCTCGTTTGGAAATTTCCCGAAAAGCTAATTATAGGTTCTTCTCTCCATCGGAACAATAGGGCCGTTATGCTTATTACTAAACTTGTTGAAGAGATGAAATAGAACCAAGGTCTATCTTTTTGATCAGAGGTTGAATCGATCATCAGAAGAAGAATTAGGCCAAAAATTAGGATACATTCTGGGAAAATGAAACTTCCATTGAAGAGAAGCAAATGAAACGCTTTCATAAAAATTCTCGTAGAATCGAGAATGAAGTTTTCATTCTGTACATGCCAGATCATGAATTAGTAACTGCATCCAATCTCCGAAAAGTCCCGCCAAAATTGGGATTATCCGCAAAAAATTATGGTAGAGCGTGTTATGAGTGTCTACGTGGTGGACTTGATTTTACCAAAGATGATGAAAACGTAAACTCACAACCATTTATGCGCTGGAGAGACTGTTTTGTCTTTTGTGCCGAAGCTATTTATAAATCACAGGCCGAAACCGGTGAAATCAAGGGGCATTACTTGAATGCGACCGCGGGTACATGTGAAGAAATGCTTAAGAGAGCTGTATTTGCGAGAGAATTAGGGGTTCCTATTGTAATGCATGACTACTTAACTGGGGGATTCACCGCAAATACTACTTTGGCTCATTATTGCCGCGACAATGGCCTACTTCTTCACATTCACCGTGCAATGCATGCAGTTATTGATGACAGAAAAATCGATACTACCACCCTCCCCCCCCTTTTTCCAATTTTGAATTTGAAATACTTTAATTAATTTTTTAGTCCTTTTAATTGACATAGATACAATACTCTACTAGGATGTGCAAAAGAAAAGGTCAGGATAGCTCAGTTGGTAGAGCAAGGACTGAAAATCCTCGTGTCACCAGTTCAAATCTGGTTCCTGGCAGAGAAAAAAAATCCACCGAATAGTTATTGATCCAAATACCTCGAGATGGATTGTGATACATATTCATTAATAATATATAATTAGAGATGGAGAATATTATCTTTGGCATACATCTAGAACATTTGTCGTCTACACGTTGAACATTTTCCAAATAGATGATTAACATTCATGAATACATATTTTTATGTCTATTTTTTCACACAATTGTACAATTTTTGTATACATCTGGAATATTTTTATTCTCGCATTTAACAATTGGAAATACATGCTTAAATTTTTTAAACATAATCATTGATACCCATTTTTCACAACATGGTATACTTTTTGTCTACATCAGAAACATTTTTTATATACATGTTTTACATTTTCCAATAAATTATTAACATTATTAAAACATATACTATCTTATGCCTACTTTTTTTTGTAAACAATGTATATTCTTGTATACATCAAAAACATTATATGTATACTGTTTAACATTTTCCAATATATGAATAAAATTCAAAAAACATTAATTTTTAACTTGTTTTATCCATAGACATTGTACATTTTTTATATACATCACGAACATTTTTATTACATGTTTGGCATTTTCCAGATATAGGATAAACATTTTTTGTATCGAACATGTTTCGTATACATGAGAAAATTTTCTTTATACAACTTTAACATTTGTCTAAATGCTGCGTAATTTTTTAATACATGGTCAACATTTTTCTATCCACACTTAAACATTTTTTAAATGCTTCTTTATTTATCAAATAAAAGATAAAAATTTGAATACATGTTCACCTGGTTTACATTTAGTTTAATGATTTTAGGTAAGTGTTTTTGTAATATATTTATTTGAATATTTCGAAGTAGATACAAGTAAAAAAAGGTCAGTTTTGGATGATTTTTAAAATCGATCTTTTTGCATATATATATTATTTATATAAAGCAAATTTTTTAGAAAGAAGGGGCAATTATTAAAATTTCTGAACATTCTCCGGAACATCCATAATTTTTTATATTAAGAGCTATTTTGGAACAGCCGACATTTTTTGAAAAATGAACATTTTTTTAAATTCCCCAAATAATTTCATTTACTACGATTTGTTATCCTCTTCTAAACTTAGCTTTTGTACTAGTTTCATAGATGTTACCCACCAAACAAAAAGCATGATCAGTAGGCCAATTATTTCTTGGGAGGATTAGTTGAAATCCCCTAATAGTTTTCAGTAAGATACTTTCTTGAAGAAGCACTAAAAACTTATGCCACAAAAACGGTCGAGGTAAGAAACGCTCAGTTTTTCTTGCTCTTGCTACAGTTAAACGATCATCTTCCAAAAAAAATTTGTATTTATGATTCTTTTCACAATGTGAAATTTTTAAAACTTCAAACAAGTTTTTAAAACACAAAATTTTTTTTGAAATTCCCATATATTTTGAATTTTGAACAAATTTGGAAACAAAAGTATTTAATGAAATTCCAAACAATATTTGAAAACACAGACATTTTTAAAAATTATTCTGACATTTTCTAAAAAGAAAATTTTAAAAAGAAAAACACAAAATAGAAAAACAAAGAAAACTGGTAAAAAAGAAACAGTAGGAAGAAAACATACCTGGACTGGTCAAGCCCTTCTAGAAGGTTCTAAGATGAAAGGAAAAAATTGTAAAAGGCAAAACAGAAATAAAAAACCAACAGAAACTTCGAGAATGTTCCTAAAACCGGTAGAAAACCAAACAACGAAACCGAAATTGCTTTTTTTAGAAATCTCACAAAGCTTTATTAGACAGTCACAATGTTTACAAGGATGGGCTGACCTAACCAAACATGACGGACACCTCCTAACAATAAAGCATGTTTTGCAGATTGTGACTTCAATATTCGAGGTTCTAGTTTACTTGCAAGATTAAACCCAACTAATGCACAACCTTCCTATACTGCTACCGAACTAAACTGACCAAGAGTAAGTAAGCAACCGAAGATAAATATGCATCTATAAACCAAACATAATAGGCATCCATAATCGGAATATGAAGAAATAATTCATCACCTTATCAACATCACCGCTAAAGATTACAGCAAATTAACAATAATAATGTAGAGTGGAGTGAAGAGAGTGGAAAAAGGTTAGGGTTTTGTTGGGGATATACTCCACGGTATGACCCGACCAGGATAAGACCTGGTTATCCTATGGCGGCTTATAACGGGTTCATTATGTGGGCCGAAGTTAGCCGTGAAGTTCAAAGGCCCAGCAGGCGACCTAAAGAGGAGGCGCTTATGGCCCAGTACTGGCAGGCCGGCTTTAAGAAGGAAGTTAAAAGGAATCTCCCTTACTTGAGGACAAATAAGTAGGAAATTAGACTTGGATACGGGTTGCAGTACGACCCGGATTCTGTTGTGACCTCAGGGCCTCAACCTGTATATAAAGGAGAGCCCTGAGGCAGTATAGATTAAGTATACAATCAATCGAGAGCTAGGTTAGCGAATCCGCATACTTGTAATCGTATCACCAGCATACAACCAAAGCAGACGTAGGCTTTTACCAAAATCGTGAGGGGTCGAACCTGGGTAACTCTGTGTTCTTTGTTCCCGATCAACCCTCAAGCTACCACCTAGTTGTGATGGCCTCTAGACTTAGTCCTTTTTCGGACATCTGTCGTGATAATACCACGACATTTGGCGCCCACCATGGGGCCAGCGCATGATGGTGTTGAGTTCTTGGAGGAAGCTTTCCCAGGGATCGAGGGATATCGCTCGGCCGGATGACCAAGAGTCATCGCGGCAAGCTCTACATTGACGATTCAGCCTGGGGTCCCGAGGCCGACTCAATCGAGTATGGGTACTGGTTCCCCTTTGGCAAGATCCATGTCTTCATCGGCAAAATCGGTGAATCAGCCCCAAGCCGGACACCTACAACCGACATCGTCGAGCCGGCTCGGTGCGCCTGACCTGGCCGGGCTCAACCGGCCGGATTCACGTCTTCGTCGCTCTGCTCGCACCTCCGCGTCAGGCGGGGGGACCCTCATCTATTCTGATGGCGAGTCATCGTTTGGAGACACCGAGTCGATCCTCCCGCTCTGTGATGGTAAGCTTGGGGGTGTTTCCGATGATGAGATTATTCCGTGCCACGACCACTTCATCGAGCCGCCATTTATATGGCGGGAACAGCACTGGCTCTCAACTCCACGGCGGCTAGTGCAACCACAGGAATCGGCACTTCGCCGGGCTCCGCCGCCCGGTGGGATAACACTCAATTCCGACTCAGTGCGTGACTTAATGGCTGCGTTGGCGACGCTTCTGGAAACCCCAGTAACCATGGAATCAGGCGGAACGTAAAAGGAGATGACCAAGCTTCGCGAGCAGATGCTAAGGTTCAGGAGGATATCAACACTGAGAACACCGCATGGCAGAAGTCCAATCACATCCACAACGAGGTTGAACGCCTGAGGGCGAAGCTCTGCATCTAGGTTTTTGTCAAACACTTCACAGATTGTTCCACCAAGCAGACATGCAAGCCGCCTGCCCTTTAACTGATCCTACACGCCTGTTCAGCACACCACAGGAGAGTCGAGGGCTGGGACCAGTACGCCCGAGCATCGTTTATACCCCAATTAACCAGGGTTGTGCCCCCAAATGCAGGGGTTGGGCAGCCGCAAGCCGGCTCAGCCTCGTCAGCCACTCAGCAGCATGAGCCGGCCCCCCCAATTGCCAGTTCAGTTACCGCCACGCCGTCTTTCTAGACACCGTTGGTCATTTTTTCCAATCAGGTGGACATATGCTGGCGGCAACTCGCAATCTTGCCGCACTTCCGATCACTGGGAATACCCGGATCAAGATTGAGGCTAGAACGCCATCGAGATGTTGAAACTGGGTCACCCAGCAGGCGAACTACTCCTATAGTCATGATCGGGTTCACTCTACCCCACATCAGATCGCAGCACGAGCCGACACACAGTCCCCCGCGTTTCCAGCAGCGAACGACGTAGCAAGTGCTTAGAACCTTCCAGCCCGGTGATACTGTCTTCAACGTATCTATAATTTTTTATTGTTCCATGCTGTTATATTATCATTCTTGGATGTTTTACAATCATTTTATATCGTTTTTGGTACTAACCTATTGACATAGTGCCAAGGCCAGTTGCTATTTTTTGCATGTTTTTTACATCGCAGGAAATCAATACCAAACGGAGTTCAAACGCAGCAAAACTTTTTGTGGATTTTTTTTGGACCAGAAGACATCCAGTGGGCGCGGAGAAGCGCCTGGGGGGTGCTCCGAGGGGAGCACACCCACCAGGGGCGCCTGGAGGCCCAGGCGCGCCCTGGTGGGTTGTGCCCACCTCGGGTGCCCCTCGAACCGCCTATTTGCTCTATAATACCCCAATATTTCAGAAACCCTAGGGGAGTCGACGAAAATCAATTCCAGCCGCCGCAGAGCCCAGAACCACCAGATCCAATCTAGAACCCATCATGAGGGGTTCACCACTTCCATTGGTGTCTCTCCGATGATGCGTGAGTAGTTCTTTGTAGACCTACGGGTCCGTAGTTAGTAGCTAGATGGCTTTCGCTCTCTCGTTTTATTCTCAATACAATGGTCTCTTGAGATCCATATATGTAACTCTTTTTGCGGTGTGTTTGTTGGGATCCGATGAACTTTGAGTTTATGATCAGATCTATCTTTTTATCCATGAAAGTTATTTGAGTCTTCTTTGATCTCTTATATCATGATTGCTTATAGCCTCGTATTTCTTCTCCGATATTTGGGTTTTGTTGGCCAACTTGATCTATTTATCTTGCAATGAGAAGAGGTGCTTTGTAGTGGTTCGATCTTACGGTGCTTGATCCCAGTGACAGAAGGGGAACCGACACGTATGTATCGTTGCTACTAAGGATAAAACGATGGGGTCTATTTCTACATATAGATCTTGTCTACATCATGTCATCGTTCTTATTGCATTACTCTCTACTCTGTTTCTCCATGAACTTAATACACTAGATGCATGCTGGATAGCGGTCGATGTGTGGAGTAATAGTAGTACATGCAGGCAGGAGTCGTCTACTAATCTTGGACTTGATGCCTATATATGATCATTGCCTGGATATCGTCATGATTATTTGAATTTTTATCATTGCCCAACAGTAATTTGTTCACCCACCGTTTGCTATTTTTCTCAAGAGAAGCCACTAGTGAAACCTACGGCCCCCGGGTCTCTTTTCCATATATTTGCTTTCAAGATCTGTTTTGCTATTCGCTCTTTTCTTTATTTGCAACTTTTATTTTCAGATCTATTAAACCAAAAATACCTTGCTGCACTTTATTTTATTTGGTGTTCGATCTTAAATATTTACTACTCTCTCATGTCCGTTTGACAATTTTTGGCGCCGTTGCCCGAAAGGATTGACAACCCCTTTTACACGTCGGGTTGCGAGTATTGTTATTTGTTTGCAGGTGCGTTTACGTAGTGTTGCTTGGTTCTCCTACTGGTTCATAACCTTGGTTTCATCACTGAGGGAAATACCTACCGCCGCTGTGTGCTGCATCATCCCTTCCTCTTTGGGGAAATACCGACGTAGCTTCAAGCCGCATCAAAAGGAATTTCTGGCGCCGTTGCCGGAGGGATCTTCAAAACATACCAGGTTCCTAATCACAAATCTCATCTCCTCGTAATTTACATTATTTGCCATTTGCCTCTCGTTTTCCTCTCCCCCACTTCACAAAAATTTCTGTTTTATTCGCTCTTTTTTAGTTCACCTCTTTTTATTCACCGTTTTCTTACCGGATCTGTTTTTGCGTGCATTCTTGTTTGCTTAGTCATGATGCCTCAAAGAAAATATTATGATGTTCCTTACCCCAATATTTTGCTTGAAATTGAGAAAAGTACTAAGGAATATATGACTACACAATTTGAGCATAATAAGTTTTACCGAAGAACTTAAGAGCACTCCGTTGTGCTAGATGCTATAACAAAACAACTTGATGATATTAGCAGGGAAGTTTGCAATCTCCAATCTAAATATGCTTTGCTGAAAGTTTGCTAGGAAAATATCCGATGCACAAGCTACCCTAGTAAAATCAAATGGCCGCTAACACTCTCGTTAGAAGAATAAAGTGATGAAGATCTTAAAATGATTGGTGTTTCTTCTATGATTCCTTGATTAGTAAAATTAAGATTGATGAAAAAGGGACTGAGAAGAAGTCAACTTTAGTTAGAAGGCGTCCCGATAATTTGTAGGGTGAAATCTTGTTGAATTTTTGATAAAAGTGGGTTTGAAGAGGTCAAGACTTTAACTAGTGATGTGCCCACTATTTTGGATTACAAAGAATTTAACTATGATAGCTGCTCTTTGATTGATTGTATTTCTTTGTTGCAATCCATGATAAATTCACCCATGCTTATGACAAATAAAGCCTTTACTAAACATATTGTTGATGCTATGATGAAAGCTTTGGAAGAAAAGTTGGAATTAGAAGTTTCAACTCCTAAAAATATATGATGAGTGGAAACCTACTATCAAAGTCAAGATTAAAAATTATGAGTGTTTTTCTTTATGTGACTTGGGTGCTAGTGTTTCTAGAATTTCGAAATCTTTATGTGATGTGCTTGGTTTTACCGATATTGAAGAATGCTCTTTAAATTTGCACTTGGCAGATTCTACTATTAAAAGCCTATGGGAAGGATTAATGATGTTCTTATTCTTGCAAATAGGAATTATGTGCCCATAGATTTTATTGTTCTTAGATATTGATTGTAATCCGTCTTGTCCAATTATTCTTGGTAGACCGTTTTTATGCACTATTGGTGCCGTGATTGATATGAAAGAAGGCAATATTAAATTATTTTCCACTAAGGAAGGGTATGGAACACTTCCCTAGAACAAGAATTAGGCCTCCATATGAATCAATCATGAGGGCATCTTATGGATCTCGAAACAAAGATGACAAAACTTAGATCCTTGCATTATGCCTAGCTAGGGGCGTGAAACAATAGCGCTTGTTGCGAGGCAACCCAATGAATAAATTTATTTTGCTTTTTGCTTTCTGTTCTTGAGTGTTTTGCACAATTATGCTACTGTTATATTGTGTTTTTTGTGTTTTAATTAGTTTTTGTGCCAAGTAAAGCCTTTAGGATTATGTTGGGTGATAGTTGATTTGATCTTGTTGGAAAACAGAACTTTTGCGTACAGTAAAATAATTTTGAAAATTCACAGAAGAGACTAAAAATTCTGAATTTTTTACACAAGATTTATATCCAAATTTCCTATGTTTTCCTAATTATTCAGAATTTTTAAGTTTCATAAGTATTCTAAATATTCAGATTGCTACAGACTGTTCTGTTTTTGACAGATTCTGTTTTCTTTGCGTTGTGTGCTTGTTTTGATGATTCTATGGTTTTCTTTGATGAGTTTTTTGCCATAGAAAAGTTGGAATAAAGTAGATATAATGCAAGAATAATATGAATTGGTTTGCTATATTACTTATAGTGTGATTTGCTTTCTTATACTAACGGATCTCACGAAGGTTTGTTTGAGTTTTGTGTGATTGAAGTTCCAAGTTTTGGGTTATCTTACGATGATGAAGGAATAAGGAGTAGAAGAGCCTAAGCTTGGGGATTCCCATGGCATACCAAGCTATTATCCAAATAGAAGCAAGCAACTAACTTGGGATGCCCCGAGTGGCATCCCCTCTTTCTTCTACGACCATTGGTATTTTACTCGAAGCTATATTTTTTTTCGTCACATACTATGAGTTTTGCTTGGAGCGTCTAGTATGATATGAGTCTTTGATTGTTTTGCTTTGTGTTCTAAGTTATGAATACTTGCTGGACACACCTATTTGAGAGAGCCAAAATTATGCCATGACTTGTTAGAATGCTCTCTATGCTTCACTTAAATTTTTTATGGGCTATGGATTTGCTCTAGTGCTTCACTTATATCTTTTTCAGCACGGCGTGCTTTAGTATTTTTGAAGAATGCTCTCATGCTTCACTTAGATTTATTTGGGAGTTAGTATTTTTTTAAGAATATCTTCTCTTGCTTCACTTAAATTAATTTGAGAGAAGAAGTATTATGCTCATGATCTTCACTTATATTTGTTTGAGCTTATCAAAAGCACACATGAAATTAGTTCCAAAGTGATAGATATCCAAGAAGGATATAATAAAAACTTTCATGAAGATCATTGGACAAAATAAACTTGATTCCTTTTAATAGTTTTTGAATATGATGATGATATTGTGAGTTATGTTGATGAGTAATTGTGCTTTAGTAAGAATATTGGTGTTAAGATTTGTGATTCCCTATGCATGCACAAAGTCAATAGTCATGCAATGAAATTATATCCTACTTGTGGTGCATTATTC